>JASVEL010012811.1:0-372321 GCA_032618575.1 Nicotiana noctiflora
GGCCAGTACTCTCCTTACCCAGGACAACTGTAATTTGGCACCAGATAGTGGCCGATATCTTCCGTGCTCTCACGGCCTTCAAAGCGGGAGAAGATTTCTTCGAAGGGTGTAATCTACTACTTCAGATGTGGATGATAGAGCATTTATGCCACCACCTTCAGTTCTTGAGTTATGGATCATATAAAAAGACATGTATCGAAGAATTCTACATGAGGACAAAAGAGGCCAAGTTGCTAGAAGGATCGAAAGGTTGGATCACATATTTCCGATCGCTGACTGCTAGCCAGATAGAATGGGCATTATCACACCTCCCTTTTTACTACCCCACACCTAAAAAGGCTTTTGTACCGATCCGTTTGGAAAGATACGTAGGGTATACCTCAATGTTAAAATACCCGAGACGGATATAACAACAAAGAGGAAGGAGTTTTTCCACATAAAGGACAATCGGTTCGGGATTTTTATTTAATTATCAGAGTCGCCACTTGGGAAGATAATGGTGTCCCAAGTCACCAGTTAATCCCGAATCCGAGGAAATTGGCTCTGTTATTACAGTCCGCGATACAAAGACATGGATAAGGAACTCTGTTAACCTGGGAGAAGGTGTTAGGCATTCCCGGATTCTGTGGTTTTAGCACGATCGCTCAATTGTCGTTCTAGATCTTATTTGACTTGTTATAAGTTTTAAAAAATATGTATGGGCTTTCACTTTTATATTTTTTAAAAGAATTGCGACATTGCGAAAACGCACCTCGAGTCACACCGCAACCAGTACGCCTGTGACTGTTAGTACATTTAGGCTTTGCCGGAATTTAGGATTTGAGTCGCACCAAGTGCACGCTCATTTATAAGGAAAGTATATTAAACCATGCCTAATAGAGTCTATCGGCTTTTAATTTTTTTGGGAGAAGCTATGAAATTTACTAATAGCTCTCCCGATTCTATTTACATTTTTAACTTTATTACTAAAAGGGGGCCCCACTATTTGGTGTCATGTGAGGCTCGTCCCAATGAAATTTTAATAGTTCAACCCTATTGTTTCACTATATTTTTTATACATGTTTTTCCTTAGTTAATTTCAACTATCATTTCAGAATTGGGCCCAGGCTATTGTCATTGCCTTTATTAGACCTGGGCCTCTGCATCAATACTTAAATAAGTATTGGACCTTCCCGAGTCTTAGAGACCCTGGCCATCTTCAAGCTTCTGTTTGACAGCCCAATCGATTTCGTACCACAGTTCAGGCCCACGTTACATATTGGGCCCAAACCAAATTGGAACAATAATAATGAAAAGTAAAAATGAAAATTCATAGTAAAACAGATACACAGAGTTAAGAATAAAATCAAATACTTTTATTTATCAGAAAAAGGAAAACCACTGTACAAGTTGACTAATATTAACATTAAGCCATAACAATTCGATGCAAGTGAAGACCAACAACCCTTATACTTCTATTTTTAAGAGCTAATTTAAACTAATACTGTAGTTATTTAACTAGGAAGTTAAGAGCAAATGATTAAACTATGTGAGGTTTTGTTGAAACAGTCCAAATACTTACTAATGATAACCAGATTATCTAAGGCTAATTGATTAATGATAATATATACGAGATCATATTACTGGATTTTCTCTGATTTGTACTCATTCATTATCACGTACCCAGTTGCAAATGACTCGTTACTTCTGTTAACTGTTCTTCCCTTTTAAACTTATTTGTATCTGTATATGAATTCAACTGATGTGCTTAACTACTGATATTAATACAAGCCAAACTTATTTGATATCACAAGTCCAGTTTTAATTGAGTTATTACCTCACTTTACTTGTTTCTCTTTTGAACTTACTGTAATCCAGCTATCAATTTCCAAATCAGATTACCTACGTGAGCTGGTCGAACTTATTGTCATCGATTCACATTAGAGTTATCTAGCCTTGTTTTATGATTTTTTACCTATTTAACTAAGTGATCTACTACTGCGACTATACTACTATTATAATACTAGATATTACATTGTTTGTTTTGTTTTTTCTACTTATACATGCTACAATACATTTAAACTACATATATATACTAATACTAAACAGCTAATGAAAAGAGTAAACTACAAATACATAATAATAAATGAATTGAACAGTTGAACTTCATTTCATCATTTAGCATTTCAGCATTACATCTTCGATTGAACAAGGGAATATACCTGGTTTAGCAAAATAGAAGCCGATGAGTTCTAGGGGATTAAGAGCAAGCAATCAGCGACAGACTCAAACAGGGCAATGCAACAGTGTAAGATGGAATATCAATGAGCAGAAAACCACAGCAAAAGCAAATATGAAATCCCAGAAGAGATCGAGCAGAAAATCCACACACAAACAACTTAACCAGTGATTGCTACTTGAAATATGCAGGAAAACTATTTGCTATTAGCTATTATATTTTTACTCTGAATTTCTCACCAGCCTTATATATCTATATTTTCTCTGAATTTCTCCCTTGAGAAACCCGCCCTTACTTAGTCATTTTAGGGGGTATTTGTAGGTATAGCATGGCAGATTTCTTAGGGGCGAAAGAATAGAAGTAAATTCCACTTCTCCCCCTTTAAAAATCACTAAATCTACACTTACACCCCATTTTCTGTTATAAGATCCCTTCCAGCATGTGCTGGAAGGTTCTTTTTTATTTTATTCCTAAGCTTTTACCAAAGTGTCCCTATTGGTTATGGATTTTTACTGATTTCCCTTTTAGGGAGACCATTATACCCCTCAATCTCTACAAAATTGCAGAAATCAGGAGTACAAATGACTCCCATGTCCCTATGTGTTCTATGTAATCCACCATTTTATGAATTTGTGTTCCTTTTATGCCCTTAAGGACATTGCTGAATTACCCGACCTACCTAGGTCAGGTTTTCAGCATTTTTAGACTTATTTAACTAAGGGCCAGTCCTTGCATTGGTATTTAAGGACTGGCCAATTCTAACTTAAAGAACTATTTCAATTTTAACCCCTTTTGTTTCATTTTCTGTTAATTAAGAACTTTTATTTCATTTTAAGCTAATTGCAGGACTAGCCTGCTTTATTGTTGTACTTAGACTATTTAAAGTTTAGCCATTCTCAAGTTGAGACTTGGCTTGGGCCATTGAAGCCCATTTGCTGAGCACAGGCTGGGCTAAGGCCTTTGCAGACCTAGCCACCTGTGATTCAGGGCTCAATTTGAGCCTTGGTAAGTCTGAACTTGCAGACCCAAACCAATTTACACAACTAGCCCATTTAAGGGTGGGCCAGTATGTGTAGGACCTTGCAGAGTTGGTCACTTGTAAAATTGATCACTCTTGGTCACTTAATTATCTTATAACCTATTTTTATTTGATTTTCAGTTTTAACCTATTTCAAAACTAGCCATTTGTGAAACTTAGTACTATTACAGTTATAACCAATTCCCCTAAGGTTGATGGGAATTTATCACTGCTCATACTACCAAAAATGATTGCAAACTCAGCCATTTCAACATACAATTGCACACATAGCCACATGATACCAAACATTGTTCATCAATCAATTAAAACTGAGAAGGGAAGTTTGATAATGTTGAATTTTAACTAAACTCACATAACTCAATTTCATGTAGCAAAGTGTCAATTAACATCAATCAGACTTAGTTACAACCAATTCATGTTAGATGATTTACTTTAAAACCCAAAACCTTTAAAGTTTATGGGCATAGACTTAATAGAAACTAGATCTCATAAAACAGTCAAGAAGAATGAAGAATAGCCTATATCAGACATAAGAACAATGGACCTTGACGGAGTAACATAAGAATGGTAATCAGAATCCACTTCCAAATACTAACCTTAACTTGATATATACATGTGATAGATAAGATGAAGATAAAGAACAGAAGAACATAGAGAAACAGTAGAGAAGAATCCTACATCTATCATGTAAAGTGACATAAAGAGAAGCAGAATCGGATTAGCATGCTTATTTAGCAGATGAAAGCACATAAGAGGTGATATAGACATGAAATGAGGCTAGACTTGCACTTAAACAAACAGAAGGGATGTTGAAAATCAACAAATAAGAAAACCCTAAATATAAACAAAGGATGTGAATATCTATAGAACAGAGAAGCAAACCCAGATTAAACACAAGATAACTCTGATATAAGAGATGAAAAAAGACGGATAAACTTTCACTAAAACTAAACATGTAAAGAAACAGAAAGAAGAACAGTCAAGATATTGCAAACTAACAAAAAATAACCTAATACAAAGATGAGAGACAAACAACTAAACTAGTATTAGAACTAAACATGCAGAACAACAGAAGAAATATTGAAAACCAACAAGATGAGGAACCCTAATACTAACAGAAGAACAGAGAAATAAACAAGAACATCAAAACAAAAAATATAAAACAGAAGAAATCATGAAAATGAAGAAAGAAAACAAGTAAAGCATAGAGAGGGGAGAGGGACTTAGCTTGCAGGGCCGGTCCCCTGAGCTTCCCGTTTTCCTTTCTTTTTTCAATATCTTTCCAAACTCTTTTTTTTCTTTTCCTTTATTTCTTTTTTTCTAGAATTTCTTTTTAGACTTCAAGATGAAGTCTTTTGGGTGTTTTGTTTAGGGGGGGGGGGGTATTCAGAGGGGTAAAGGTAAGATCTTGGCAAGGGGTTTGGATTTGAGTCGCCGAAGTTAGGGTTCCAGCGACTTCTTTTTGGATATTCGAGAAGATCGGGGTAGATTCGAGGGAAACCAAGGTCATGGGGGGATAGATCAGACTGTGGTGGTTCTTTGGTGTTAGTTTGGGGTGGGTTCTCATAGGTTGTGGTCACCGGAGATAGATTCCGATGACCTACTGGACCAAAAGCTTCTCAAGCTAAAGCATTTACCGATTCGTACTAAATAACGAGCTAATGAATTCCTTTCTCATTGTCATTGAACCTGCCAATCAAATTTGTTGTAAAGGAACAGGGGTTTTTTAGGGTTTTTCCGGGGTTCTGGGTGAGGCTTGAGGTGAAAAAGATGACAAGAGAATAGGAGAGGTAAAGGGGGTGGCCGGAGACCACCGTGGGAGGTGGTAGCTTCCATGGCCGGTGAAGTTGCAGAGGGGGAGATGAAGAAGAAGGGTGAGAGAGAGGGGGCGGCTAGGGTTTGGGAGGTTACAAAATGGCTGGTCTCAACAGACCAAAGCCTTATATAGTTGTAAAGGCTGAGGTGATCTTGGTCGTTGATTTGCTAATGATCAACGGTTATCACTGGCGTTACATAAACGACGCCGTCTCATTGCAAATGAGACCAATGCTTTCATCCATTAGATTAGTTTCAACAGACGGCTCAGATCAATCCTTCTTATTTAATTAACTAATTTATTCCGGTCAATTATCTCAACTGTTGGATGTGATGCAATGGATTGCTGAGATCAATGATATCTATTGAACTGGACCGGCTCTTTGGGCCAATGTGTTTGGGCCACTGATTTGAATTTCTTTTGGCCCAATGTGACTATACCTATGTATTTGTTTTTGTATTTTCTCTAGTATTTTAATTATTTTTATGTATTTTCTTTTTGTATTTTCATTTTTTTCCTTTTGTATTATTTAATTTAGTTAATTTCCCACTTTCACTAATTTTATGAGATTTTTTGGCAATTTTCTACTTTATTTTTTATTTTTCGCTAATTAAAGCTATTTTTTGTTAATTTTCTTTTTAGCTGCTTAATCCAAAATACATGTATTTCTTCTTTTTTTTTTTCAATTTTCTAATTTCTAATTATTCAAACACACAAAAATGTATCTAATTTCAAACAAGACATGCAATTACACTCAAAAATATTATTTTATTTTAATTTTGGAACTTACTTACCGAGTGCAAAAATCATGTGCTCACAGCTGCCCCTCTTTGCTCGGGAACACGAAGAGTTTTAGTGCAAAGACAAGTGAGCAGTAATGAGAGATTTTTGCACATTGGCATATAACGTGAAAGCATTTTGAAAACCTTTTGACCGCACCCTGCTTTAGAGGTTGCCTACATATCCTGGGCTAAACAGGAATCAGGTCAGTGTAGTTCGGGAAGGTCTGGTAGTTTAAAAACTACCAGACTCACTGTTGCATTGACATTGTTGAGACCTGCTGACTTACTCCTTATTACACCGGGGGATATAATGTAAAATGAAAAAGCTATTCTAAGCTATGATTCTACGAATTACAATTGTTCATATCTAGCTTCTTGTCTCTTTACTCTTCCTTGTCTCTTTTCCTTGACTTTTTGTGATGCTGACTCTTTTTTTTGTTGTTGTTGATTTTCTTTTTCTTGCTTCCCCCTTTTTTTGTTTTTTAGATGATACTTCTTGTCTTCAAACTGAGACCTGCTTAAAACAAAACAAAACAACAAACTTTTTCTTCTGCCCTATTATGGGCTTTTCGTGTTACGGTGTTGCTCATGTTAGCTAACACAAACCAAAGTTGTAGAATTTAAAATTGCAGAAAAGTATTCCCTTGTTATCCAGGTGGGCGCCTGATGCATGAAAATTAAAATTGCAGAAAATTATTCCCTTGTTATCCAGGTGGGCGCCTGATGCAGAAATTAAAAATTGCAGAAAAGTATTCCCTTGTTATCCAGGTGGGCGCCTGATGCATGAAATTAAAATTGCAGAAAAGTATTCCCTTGTTATCCAGGTGGGCGCCTGATGCATGAAATTAAAATTGCAGAAAAGTATTCCCTTGTTATCCAGGTGGGCGCCTGATGCATGAAATTAAAATTGCAGAAATGTATTCCCTTGTTATCCAGGTGGGCGCCTGATGCATGAAATTAAAATTGCAGAAAAGTAATCCCTTATTATCCAGGTGGGCGCCTGATGCATAAAATTAAAATTGCAGAAAAGTATTCCCTTGTTATCCAGGTGGGCGCCTGATGCATGAAATTGAAATGCAGAAAAGTATTCCCTCAGTTTGATAACCGGGGTATGAATTTTAAAGATGATACCTTCCTCTTGTTTTTGGTATTTTCTTTGACTTTCACCTGTGAATTCCATCACTTATTGCCGAACTTTCTTTTTGGTATTTTCTATCTTTCCACATTCGTCACATTCACTTTAAAGTGATTAGTGATGGTTTATTCCTGTCTAAATCATAAAACAAAACCTATTAGATGTAAGCTGCTGGCGACTGGCATCTGCCGTCCCTGCCTCTTATTACTTTCCTCTTTTTGCTTTTTCTCCCACTATGTGGTCTTTAAGCTGACTATCTCTTGCAAGCTCTTTTTGTATTTTCTTGTTTTTCACTTTTTGTTTTCTTTTCTTTTGGCTCTGTTTGCCAAACTCCTTTATTTCTTTTCAACTCTTCCTTCTCCTTCTTTTCTGATCCAGTGTTATTTCAACTCTTATCATCAGGAGCTGGCAGTTAGCTTTTTAAAAGGCAAACAATGAAATGCGGAAAAATGAAAAAGGGGTAAGGGTGCTTCGGAGAAGTGGTAGAACTTATCTGGGTACGTCGTCCGATTCTGTTGACCATGCCATGTATTTAAACTCCGACCCAGTTCGTTCAATCCATTATTCTGACTCCAAATTGTTCTCGACCCAAACCGATCCTATTTTTTTGTGCCTTTTTCTTTTTTTCATAATAATCCTTACGATCGCCTTATGGTGCCTTGAAAGGTTTTCACTAATAAGACTCTCTCATTTATTCTCTCTCAGCCTCACAATTGCCCTGCAGTGCCATTAAAGGTTTTCACTGACAAGACTCTCTCATTTTCATTCTCTCAACCTCACAGTCACCCTGCAGTGCCATTAAAGGTTTTCACTGACAAGACTCTCTCATATTCATTCTCTCAACCTTACAGTCGCCTCACGGTGCCGTTTAAGGTTTTCACCGATGAGACTCTCTCATTTTTTCATTTTTCATTTTTCTTTTGTCTTTTGTTTTTGTGTACCACTAATGTTGTCCAATGTTTCGTTCTTCCTTTGTATCATTGCATTTGTTATTCTCTTGAAATTGATCAGAAGGTCTTTCTTTGGACTATAACGTGGCTTTTGGATGGGTTAAGAAAGAAGGGTAAAAAGGCTCAAAATTTACGAGGGTTTAAAAATATTTACAACTTTCGGAATTATAAAACATAACTTCTGCCTAGTTTCAATATGTGGGGAAATTTTGGATTTTTTCTTTATTGTGACTGAACCTCTGTGAGGCTGCCTACGTACCCTTTCGGGATTAAGTCAAACGTAGTTCATTACTACGTCATCAATTAATGAATTTCTTTTGACTTTTTCCCGATTTCTTTGTCTTTTTTTTTCTTTTCCCCTTTTTTCATTCATTTTTCATTTTTATGTATTGTGTCATAAACAATTCCGAGAGAGGGATATGAAAGATATCAAACATAGCTCAAAGGGGTGTCAATGGATAAAGTGTTTGGATAGAGAATAAAATGCCTTCATCATTTCAATTCCAAAATCACAACAAAATACAATCATACAATTGAAAAGGAATCATAAATAGTATCTTTTGACCGCATCTGAATTGGTAGCAGTCTCTACGCACTTCCCTTCAATGTCTGTCAAATATAATGCCCCATTAGACAACACCCGTGATACCATAAATGGTCCCTACCAGTTTGGCGCAAATTTGCCCTTTGCTTCGGCCCAATGCGTTAAGATACGCCTCAATACAAGTTGTCCGACTTCAAACTTACGAGGACGCACCTTCTTGTTATATGCTCTGGCCATTCTTCATTGATACAATTGCCCATGGCAAACTGCTGTCAATCTCTTTTCGTCAATCAGACTTAATTATTCCAATCGGGCTTTTACCCATTCTTCGTCATCTATTCCAGCTTCAGCTATGATCTATAATGACGACATTTCTATTTCTGCGGGTATAACATCCTTTGTCCCATACACCAATAAATAGGGTGTGGCACCGATAGAAGTGCGCACTGTTGTGCAATAACCCATAAGAGCAAAAGGTAATTTCTCGTGCCATTGTCTGGATTTCTCCACCATTTTCCTGAGGATCTTCTTTATATTCTTGTATGCAGCTTCCACTGCCCCATTTGTCTTTGGCCTGTATGGTGTGGAGTTGCGATGTGTGATCTTAAATCTCTGGCAAGCTTCTGCCATGAGGTGACTGTTCAGGTTGGCCTCGTGATCTGTGATGATTACCTTAGGAAATCCAAACCGGCATATGATATTTTCATGCACAAAATCCACCACAGCTCTCTTTGTCACCTTATTGAATGTGTTTGCTTCAACCCACTTAGTGAAGTAATCAATCGCGACCAAAATGAATCTATGCCCATTGGAAGCTGCAGGCTCTATTGGTCCGATAACATCCATGCCCCAGGCAACAAACGGCTAGGGTGCAGACATCGCATGCAATTCATAAGGCGGGGAGTGGATTAGATCTCCATGTACTTAGCATTGATGGAATTTCCTCACATACCTAATACATTCCCGCTCCATGGTGAGCCAATAGTACCCGGCTCTCAGAATCTTCTTTGCTAAGATATACCCACTCATATGGGGTCCACAGGCTCCAGCGTGCACCTCAGTCATAATCTTATCAGCTTGTTGCGCATCCACACACCTCAACAATCCCAGGTCTGGTGTTCTTTTATATATGATTCCTCCACTGAGGAACAATCCATTCGCCAAGCGTCTTACAACTCTCTTCTGATCACCGGTGGCTTGCTCCGGGTATTTTCCTGACTTTAGGTATTCCCTAATGTCGTGATACCACGGTTCTCCATCCAACTCTCCTTCCACAGGAAATAAGTAAGCATTTTGATCGCGTACCTGGATCTGAAGTGGATCTATACAGGCTTTATTAGGATGATGTAACATAGAGGATAGTGTGTCCAGAGCATCTACAACTTCGTTATGCATTTTTGGGATATGTTTGAACTCTATGGACTGGAATCTTTGGGACAATTCATGCAAGCAATGCCGATAAGGTATCAATTTCAGATCCCTTGTTTCCCATTCTCCCTGAATTTGATGTATTAAAAGATCCGAGTCACCCACGACCAAAATCTCTTTGAACACCCATATCTATTGCCATCCTCAACCCCAATATAAACGCCTCATATATGGCCATATTGTTGGTACAGAAAAATCGAAGCTGAGCGGTAACGGGATAGTGTTGACCCGTTTCTGAAATAAGCACTACTCCGATACCAACTCTCTTACTGTTGACGGCTCCGTCGAAATACATCTTCCATCCTGGCTTTTCAATCAGTTCTATTTATTTACATTCATTGCCTCCTCATCCGGAAAATATGTCTTTAGTGGCTCATACTCATCATCCACTGGATTCTCTGCCAAGTGATCTGCAACTGCCTGCGCCTTCATCGTCGTACGAGTTACATAAATGATGTCAAATTTTCTTGAGCAGAATCTGCCATTTAGCAAGTCTTCCTGTAGGCATGGGCTTCTGGAATATATACTTCAGAGGATCCAACCGTGATATCAAGTACGTGGTGTATGCCGACAGATAGTGCTTCAGCTTCTGAGCCACCCAAGTCAATGCACAACATGTTCTTTCTAGCTGAGTATACTTTACCTCGTAAGATGTGAATTTCTTACTAAGGTAATATATAGCCCGTTCTTTCTTGCCAGTCTCATCGTGTTGTCCTAGCACACAACCAAAAGAATTGTCAAGCACCGGCAGATATAAGATCAAAGGTCTTCCCGGCTCTGGAGGAACTAGCACTGGAGGATTTGCTAAATATTCCTTGATTTTGTCGAAGGCTTACTGACATTCATCGGTCCATTTCACTGCTGCATCTTTCTTTAACAACTTGAAGATTGGCTCACATGTTGATGTCAACTGAGCGATGAACCGACTAATATAATTCAGCCTTCCCAGCAAGATTATTACTTCCTTCTTGTTCTTCGGCGAAGGTAAACTTTGGATAGATTTGATCTTTGACGGATCTAGTTCAATGCCTCGCCAACTCACTATAAATCCCAATAGCTCCCCTGAAGGTACTACAGAAGTGCATTTTGCAAGATTGAGTTTAAGATTGTACCTCCGGAGTCTTTGGAAAAACTTCCTCAAATCCCTCACATGATCATGTTGCTTCTTGGACTTTATGATGACGTCGTCCACATACACTTCGATTTCTCGATGCATCATGTCATGGAACATTATGGTCATTGCCCTTATATAAGTAGCTCCAGCATTCTTTAACCCAAACGGCAGCACTCTATAGCAGTATGTTCCCCAAGGCGTAATGGAAGCAGTTTTCTCTGCATCTTCTTCGTCCATTAGGATCTGGTGATAACCCATATATCAATCTACAAATGAACCAATCTCGTGCTTGGCGCAATTGTCGATTAATATGTGGATGTTTGGTAACAGGAAGTCATCCTTCAGACTGGCTTTGTTGAGGTCTCTGTAATCCACACACACCCTGGTTTTTCCATCTTTCTTTGGGACTGGCACAACATTTGCTAACCAGGTGGGGTACTTAGTAACTCTTATGACCTTTGCCTCAAACTGTTTATTCACCTCTTCTTTTATCTTCACGCTGATGTCCGTTTTCAACTTTCTCAACTTTTACTTCACTGGCCGTCATTCAGAATAAATAGGCAACTTGTGTACCACCAAATCAGTGCTAAGTCTGGGCATGTCATCATAGGACCAAGAAAATATGTCCTTGAATTCATGCAGCAACTTTATTAACTCTTCCCTGAGGGAAGTTTCTAAATGTACACTAATTTTCGTCTCCCGAACATTATCCTCACTCCCCAAATTGATAGATTCTATCTCGCTCAAGTTCGGTTTGGGTTTTTCCTCATATTGATTCAAGTCTTTATTTATTTCCTCCAGTATTTCCTCATCCTCATATTCTATCTCACTATCATTCTCAATTTCTTGTATAATGATTCGATTGTCAGAACTAGGCCGGGAATTCTTCATGCATGACATGACATCAGAATCAGCGCATACAGAACTGTATAAAAGGAAAAATAAAAATAAAAATAAGGCAAAAATGAAGAAAGAAGAAGAAGCTGCATTTCATTGATATTTCAAAAGACGAACAAAGTTTGGGTACATTTTGATTTCAATGGGGGTGGGGACTACAGAAAGAAAAATTGCTTTTGGGAAATGATGATGTATTTCAAAAGCTAACTACCAAGACTCCGTCCTGATTGGGAAAGGAGTGGCTTCCCAGTTGTTGAGCGTAACACTAGACCCCACTAACTGAACGTCTATCTTGCTGGTACGTTCTCCCATTTCTACCATGTTCACGTCCCCAAATAACATTTCAAACCTCATCCAGAGCTCATCATCAGGTCTAGTCTCAGCATACCTAGATGCAACAGATGTCAGATGACATTTTGTATCAGGCTTGGCGAAGGTGTCAGGCAGTTTTGGGACAGGTTTAGGAAGGGTCCAGTTTTTCTTTTTGGTTCTCTTGGCTTTCTGGATGTCGGTGTGGGTCGGTTTGAATCCCAAGTCGAAGGTGTCATTGTTCACTGGCAGATGGACTGGTTGAGTTATTCCTTGCACGGATATTCCTAGCCCTTTCCCCGGTGTAAATCCATTTTTGATCATCTCTCTGGCTACCATCACAGCGGCATGTGCCACTGTAGGGATTGGCAATTTCTCTGTCACGACCCTAGTTCACCAATCGTGAACATGTCATGACGGCACCCAGTCCCCACGACTAGGTAAGCCTAACACGTTGCGGAATATACAAGTTTATGAACATTAAATAAGAAATAGCGGAAAATGATATAAATAAGAATGTAATTTGTGCCGCTTGGCACATACACCCGTCAAACACACTGTATAAACACCACCAAGACCCGGAATCCCACGGGTAACTGATCAAAGGCTAAAAACTCGTGTTTTAGTCGTTGTAACAACACTTTAATTACTACATTTTACAAATATTCGAGCTTAAATGATTATGAATTATACTAAATTCATGATTTATGCTTTGCAGGAAGAGTTTCCAACTTAAGAATTAATTCGGGATGAATTTGAGGCTTTGAAGTCTAAGTAAAAGCTAAATAAATCAAGTTGGAATCAAGTTGAGTAAAATGGGCATAACTTTCTGCTCAAAACTCCGTTTGGGCTCCATAATATATCGATGGATAGATATTCGAAAGGGCTACAACTTTTATGTTTTGAGTTTTTCCGAAATCCCAGTTGCGCGAAGTCCCTGCGCGAAGTCATCACTTCGCGCACACTTCGCGAACCTTAAGCAGATTGCTCAAATGTTGTGCGCGAAGTCGTGCGCGAAGTGACCACTTAGCGCACGCACTTAGCGCAGAATAGTTCGGTTAAAATGATTTTTTTTTTAAGGTTGAAAATGGAAAGACACATAATTCCACTCAAAGTTAATTAATGCAACCTTATATTATGGAGAAGATCAGATTTTTAGCATTATTGGAGAGAGTGGAAATATACTATTCATCTTAGAGAGAAGATTTTGAGGGAGTAAGAAGGAGGAACTTCATCTTGGAGCTAAGAAAGGAGAAGAAGAACAACATCTTGGAGCAAGGATTTAAAGAGTTCTTCTAAACTTTCTTCTAGTTCTTTGTTTATATTGTGTTTAAGACTTTCATTTTTGATTTTTAGTATGAACACGAGTAGCTAAACTCTCTAGTATTCTAGGGTCATGGATGTTAGTTGATCTTGTTATTTGAAGCTTGGATTGATTTTATTGAAGTTATTGATATGGGTTGTTTATTTGATTTTGATCTTAAATATTTTACTGCGTAGCTAACAGTGAAATATTATCTACGAACTTTGAATTAAACTTGACAAAGGAAATTCTTGGTTGCATATAAAATCAAATAGAACAAGTTTTGAATCACGGGCATCGGGTGAAGGATTTGCAATTAAGATAGAAATATACTTAATTGCCTTGTTTGGTTGAAGAATAAGAGTTTGAAATGCATTCTTGTTAATATTAATATCATAGAAATATAGATATTGATTTAACTTGGATAGATTCATAAGAACTCGAAAGATTCTTATGAATATTATTATCCTTATAATCAACAACCCGGATAATTAAATAAATCAATGCTAAGTCGAAAAATAGCATGATTACTAGCAAGTCCATGGCCCTGGAATATATTTGTCCAAATCGTTATAAACATAATTTGTAATTGGTGTAGTAATTTTACTTTGAATTATTGAGAATTTTTAGATATATCTTGTGATAGTCTAGTTTGAGTTGATAACTAAATTAGTCTAAATCAGTCAAAAAGTTAATCAAAATTCCTCGTGGGAACGATACTCTACTCACTACTATATTACTTGTCGATCGCGTACACTTGCGTGAGTGTTTTGGTCGCAACAAGTTTTTGGCGCCGTTGCCGGGGAATTAGAAATTAACTATTCGTCTAGATTAGACTTTTATTATTATCTTTACAAGTTTATTTTCTTTTCTTTTTGTAAATATGTTATTTTTAATAACCATTTGATTTTTCTCTTAGTATGTTTCTAGTCCTCTTAGGATGACATCTGGGGATGAAATATACAGAGGTAAGGTTAATGATGAAGACGTTTGGTTGATCAAGGATTTTTATGGCCCATATTTTTGGGCTAGTCATGGCCTCACCTCTTGGACATCTGAATTTGAATATGGGAGTAAAGGTTGGTATTGGGATGGATATTCTCGATTAGTGGATTCTGCAGAACGACGTTATTTACTAACAACGGTGATGAAAGATTGGTCTAAGGAGAGAGATGAGCTTGCACAAAAAAGTGATAATTTTAGCTTGATTGTGCATAACTTGGATTTAGATTTGAGTGCAAAGGTTGATGCGTGTAACGCCCAACAATTTAATGATGAGTTGTATGAAGCTGAAAAAAATATTCTAGACCAAATAGAGGAGCTAAAACGAGAATACCAATCATTATATCATATTTTTCTTGAGGATGTCAATGTTAAGAAGAGTGCTCTAGAGTTATGTGAGGAAGTAGATAACATTACTTTAGGAGAATTAAGTGTGTGTATACATGAGGATGTAAATAGTAGTAAAATTCATGAGTTTGGGAGCATTAGAACTCATTCCAATCATTTTTCCACATTGTGTTTAGATAGTAAGATAGTAATCGAGCCATATGAGCTTATGGGAAAGTCAAAGAGTGAGGATGAAAGTGCCTATATTCTTGAATTTGTTGTGCCAAAAAGAAAAAATTACATTCCTCATCCAAAGGCCAAGAAGTGCCGAGTGAAAAATTTATTACTTGGCCTGGTTATCTTTGTTGCCCCACCAAAGGAGCATAGCGACATACTTGATGCCTTGTTAGGGGTACAATTCATAAGTTCAAGGTGGAAGCAAAAACGTGGTTCACAATGTATATTGTGTATGTAGGATTTGTATAGATGCCTATGTAGTATATTTTGTATAATAATTTTAAAATTTGTAAAATAGACTAATTTCTTTTTATGTTTATTGTTTATATTTTCAGCTTTGTTTGTGAATTTTTATTTTATGTACAATTGTAGCAATTATCTCTAATGTTGGGTAGACTGATAAACATTATATCATTCTAATTGAAGAACTGGGTAGTCTGAATCCCTGTTATACATACTAAGTGTCAACATGATAATAACATAAGTGTGAGGTATTTACTCCACCTGCTCTTAAAGTAATTTTTTTATCTAATATATCATGTTGTGCAGATATAATGTCTAGCCGCCCAAGTAAAAGATCAAATGTTGGCCCATCTGAGGTTGCATCTACTAGCCGAGGAGGATGAGGATGTGAATCTATTCCCTCGGATTATGAGGAATATTTGTGCACCTTTGAAGAAGAAGATGCTTAGGCCAATGGCCTCAGGGAGTCTCTTTTCTGATTTATTTTGATCTTTTGCATTAGGGACAATGCAAGTTTTTAAGTGTGGGGTAGCATTTATTTTTGTTTTGATTTACTATAGTGTTTGTAGATAGTAAGTGTTCTTAATTTCTTTTTAGATCTCTACTAGATTTTCTTGATGAAAAATGAGGCAAAAAAACTTGTTGCGACCAAAACACTCACGCAAGTGTACGCGATCGACAAGTAATATAGTAGTGAGTAGAGTATCGTTCCCACGAGGAATTTTGATTAACTTTTTGACTGATTTAGACTAATTTAGTTATCAACTCAAACTAGACTATCACAAGATATATCTAAAAATTCTCAATAATTCAAAGTAAAATTACTACACCAATTACAAATTATGTTTATAACGATTTGGACAAATATATTCCAGGGCCATGGACTTGCTAGTAATCATGCTATTTTTCGACTTAGAATTGATTTATTTAATTATCCGGGTTGTTGATTATAAGGATAATAATATTCATAAGAATCTTTCGAGTTCTTATGAATCTATCCAAGTTAAATCAATATCTATATTTCTATGATATTAATATTAACAAGAATGCATTTCAAACTCTTATTCTTCAACCAAACAAGGCAATTAAGTATATTTCTATCTTAATTGCAAATCCTTCACCCGATGCCCGTGATTCAAAACTTGTTCTATTTGATTTTATATGCAACCAAGAATTTCCTTTGTCAAGTTTAATTCAAAGTTCGTAGATAATATTTCACTGTTAGCTACGCAGTAAAATATTTAAGATCAAAATCAAATAAACAACCCATATCAATAACTTCAATAAAATCAATCCAAGCTTCAAATAACAAGATCAACTAACATCCATGACCCTAGAATACTAGAGAGTTTAGCTACTCGTGTTCATACTAAAAATCAAAAATGAAAGTCTTAAACACAATATAAACAAAGAACTAGAAGAAAGTTTAGAAGAACTCTTTAAATCCTTGCTCCAAGATGTTGTTCTTCTTCTCCTTTCTTAGCTCCAAGATGAAGTTCCTCCTTCTTACTCCCTCAAAATCTTCTCTCTAAGATGAATAGTATATTTCCACTCTCTCCAATAATGCTAAAAATCTGATCTTCTCCATAATATAAGGTTGCATTAATTAACTTTGAGTGGAATTATGTGTCTTTCCATTTTCAACCTTAAAAAAAAATCATTTTAACCGAACTATTCTGCGCTAAGTGCGTGCGCTAAGTGGTCACTTCGCGCACGACTTCGCGCACAACATTTGAGCAATCTGCTTAAGGTTCGCGAAGTGTGCGCGAAGTGATGACTTCGCGCAGGGACTTCGCGCAACTGGGATTTCGGAAAAACTCAAAACATAAAAGTTGTAGCCCTTTCGAATATCTATCCATCGATATATTATGGAGCCCAAACGGAGTTTTGAGCAGAAAGTTATGCCCATTTTACTCAACTTGATTCCAACTTGATTTATTTAGCTTTTACTTAGACTTCAAAGCCTCAAATTCATCCCGAATTAATTCTTAAGTTGGAAACTCTTCCTGCAAAGCATAAATCATGAATTTAGTATAATTCATAATCATTTAAGCTCGAATATTTGTAAAATGTAGTAATTAAAGTGTTGTTACAACGACTAAAACACGAGTTTTTAGCCTTTGATCAACACCCCACACTTAAACCATTGCTCGTCCTCGAGCAATTAACATACACTTCACATAAGGATGATCTTTTTGACAAACAATTTCTTGTAATAACACATGTTGACACTTAGGTACCAATTCATAATAATTCAACCTCAAGACATGACTCACAAGTGCCACGCATTTTCATAACTTGCTTACTTGCTCTAACACAAAGGTCAAAAATTCTCCTTGCCTTTACAAATCATGTGCCCTCCCATAAATAGTATAGACTAGTTCCTCTCAAAATAACAATCAAGAATATTCAGGAACTCAAAATAGGAAGAATTAACTCACTCTCAGAATTGAAATTCATGTGCAACAGATGACATACCATATGCTTGCCCCTAGTGTAATACTCTACTAATTGAACTTATTCAGTCAAGAATCAAGTAGGACTTTAATTGGTTGTAGTGTAGGCTAGAAAGAAGGGTGTGAAAAATATAGAATGTATTAACTACACCTCCTTGAACACTTCCATACATACAACATCTTTCATCATTTCAGCATCACTCCTATGTTAAACCATCTCCAACCTTTTTGAGATTTTTACATACTAACAACAAATCTCATTCTCTTTAAGCAACTTAAATTAGGGAATGTTACTACTGAAAATTCATCCCCTATATATATACATATATTCATATATACATATATGAATTATTCTTCATTCTTTTTTTTTTTTTTTTTTTACCAACCAATTTCTTCAACATTAAAACAACATTTATTGCTCATGAGAAAGAGGTTCAAATAACTGATATATTTACATAGAGTGGTAAGGTTTATAACGTGGTTGCCAAAGAAATAGGATTAACGGTTCAAAAGGTTTGACTAGGATATATACAATAAGGTGGATATGATTATCAAACTGGTTCAACAAAGAAATGCCTATATCATCTCCTAAACTGAATAATGCTACTATTTCGCTTTGCAAAACACATGGAGGCAAGTTCTAGACATCAACTATTATACACAGAATATTTCAGCAATCCTTACTCACACACTGACACATAATTCACTCAAGCTTGGATCTTTCTCGACTCTCTAGTCAAAGCAGTTAAGTATAGTCATAAATACACAATTTAAGGCACTTATTTTAGAATCAAGAACTGAGGTTGAACATCACAAATAAGGCATATATCACTTCTAGAGCATGTGCATTTGAGGAGACTGACTTTGTAAATGAGGAACTTTTTATTGAATTGAACTAGAAAAATTTATACTATACCCGGTTCAAATACACCCTTGGAAAAGAACCATGGCATAAAGAAAAACCAAGGAGAATTATTTAATTTAAACCAAAACTAGCATACACTAAACTGAAAAGCAAAATAAATAAAAAACTCTAATTTTTCGTGTTTTTTTTTTTTTTTTTTTTTTCACAGACTAAAAGAGAGAATACAACGGTGGCTCTATGTGTGAATAGTATCTAACAAAGACATGAGAGAAAACATCTACTAATACTATCAGAATAGAAGGAAGGCCTCCGGATCCGCAGACGTAGCAGATCATACCTCGAGGTCTCCAAATGTACTGCTGAATTACCTAGTATGGGCATGTCCTGATGTACCTGGATCCGCACAACAAAAGTGTGCGGAAGAGTAGCATGAGTACACCATGGCGATACTCAGTAAGTGCCAAGCCTAACCTCGATGGAGTAGTGACGAGGAAGGTCAGGGCCCTACTGAGAAAAACAATAATATGATGGAAATAGCAATAATAAGCAATTTAAATGATAATAATTCCAAAATAGCAACAATAAAATGATTACAGCAACCGTCTACAATTAAGATAACAACAAGTAACCAACTCAATAAAACAAGTCCAGGACCTGTGAGAATTGAACCCACAGTCCCATTGATAGTACCCATGGGTCTCCGGGAATCGAACCCGCAGTCCACATCTCAATAAATCTCAGGATCTCCGGGAATCGAACCCGCAGTCCACATTTCAATAAATCCCAGGATCTACGGGAATCGAACCCGCAATCCACATCTCAATAAATCTCAGGATCTCCGGGAATCGAACCCGCAGTCCACAACAATATCACTCCGGGTCTCTGGGAATCGAACCCACAGCCCTGGGATCTCCGGGAATTGAACCCGCAGTCCACAAACAAATAGCAAATCCGGGTCTCTGGGAATCGAACCCACAGCCCTGGGATCTCCGGGAATTGAACCCGCAGTCCACCAACACAACAAATAAAGAAAACGCACATGGAAAATATAATATGCTTAACTACAACTACACCGAGGACTAGTGCCAACAATTATCAAGAAGTTCAAGTAGGACAATTAGGCAATTAGACAGATAAATCCTACCTAATCATGCTTCCCTAACGAATACCAGGTAAATGTCACAATTTAATAAATTAAGAATAGGAATATCACGAATTGAACAATTCAAGTAAAGTGAGTTACAACAACCAGCGCATGTACACGCCCGTCACCTCGCGTACAAGGCATTTAAACTATCACATAATATCCTAGGGGTAAAGGTTCCCCCACACGAGGTTAGACAAGCCACTTACCTCGATTCCGGTACAAAACCGCTAAGAGACAACCCTCTTGCCGCGAATATCCGACTCCGAGTGGCCCGAATCTAGTCAAACCAATTACACAGTATAAATAACATCGCAAGTAACTAACTACAATGATAAAATTACAGCTACGACGCGAAAGTGGGTGAAATGACCAAAATACCCCTGAATCCATCGGCTCGGAATTAAAATATTTTTATGTTTTCAGAACCCTCGTACTCTCACGAGTCTAACCATATAAAAATCTCCCAAATCGGACCACAAATGGCCCTCCAAATCCCAAATTTAAAGTTTTTGCTCCAAGCCCTAATTTCTTACAATTTTGCTATGTTTTCATAAATTTCAAGGATGATTCTTCAATAAAATCATGTATTTAGTTCATAGGACTTACCTCTAATCACTTCTTGCAAAAACCCCTTCAATTCTCGTCCAAAAGCTCTCATGAATGACCAAAAATGGTGGAAAAATGGGTTTGGTTCGCGGATGAAATGTTTTTAAACATTCTGCCCAGGTATTTTGTTCACTGCGTTCGCGGGAAATGCTTCGCGATCGCGGAGAACAAATTCTTGGCCAAAAATTACCCTTCGCGATCGCGGGAAATGCCTCGCGATCGCGGTGAACAAGTTCCAGTTCCTCCGGACTGGCTTCAGTAAAATGGCCATAACTTTTTACACACAATTCCAAATGATGAATGGTTTGATGTTCTGGAAACTAGACACACAGGGATATAACTTTCATTTGTTGATCATTTCCTGAATCTTTATACATTGCGAGATATAAGCTTCCAAATCTATTTATGTGTTTTAGATATCCTTCTCGGACAGCATAGAGTGTAACGTACATAACTTTTTCTACAAATTTCCCAATGAGGATTTCATTAGCTTTCTGAAAACTAGACACGATGAGCTACAACTTTCGTTTTTGAATCACCTCAAAATACCTTTTAGATAAAAAGATATGATCTTCCAAAGTAGGGCCTCTGCGCGACAGAAATCTCTTCTTCGCGATCGCGAAGCCATCTACGCGATCGCGATTCATTAGTTCATTTCTCAGATTTTACTCACCGCGATCGCGACCAATACCCCGCGATCGCGTAGAGCACTGCTGTAGCCAAAAACCAGCAGTGAAAAATGGCCTAGAAATGGTCCGAAACCACCCCGAAACTCACCCGAGGCCCCCGGGACCTCAACCAAAAACACCAACACTTCCTATAACCTTATTCAAACTTGTTCCAATCATCCAAACACGTCCATAAACACAAAAATTATCAATTTACAACGGATTCGAGCCTAAATTTCTTAAAACTTTCCGAATTGCACATTCGATCTAAAACCCGACCAAACGACGTCCGAATGACCTGAAAATTTGCGGACATATTCAAAATCACATAACGAAGCTACAGAAATTGTCGGAATTCCATTCCGACCCTCGGATCAAAATCTCACCTATCGTTCGGATTCTCCAAAATTTCAAACTTCGGCATTTCAAGCCTAATTGAGCTACTAACCTCCAAAATACTTTCCGAACGCGCTCCCAACCCCAAAATCACCTAACGGAGCTAATGGAACCATCGGATTTCCGTTCCGAGGTCGTCTTAACACTGTTCCGGATACGGGCCATTTTCTAACTTTAAAGCTCTCATTTAGGGACTAAGTGTCCCAAAATACTCCAAATTTCAGAACCGACTCTCCCGGCAAACCACAATAGCATAAATGAAGTTAGGGGAACAGTTAAATTGGGGATTGGGGCGTAATTTTCTAAAACGACCGGCCGGGTCGTTACATCTTCCCACACTTAAAAGATTCGTTCGTCCTCGAACGGGCATAGAAAACATACCCGGAGTAGTGAAAAGATGAGGGTACTGGCTACGCATATCCTGCTCAGTCTCCCAAGTCGCCTCCTCGACCGGCTGGCCCCGCCACTGAACCTTTACCGAAGCGATGTTCTTTGACCTTAGCTTTCTGACCTGCCTGTCTAGAATGGCTACTGGCTCCTCAACATAAGACAAATCCTTGTCTAGCTGAACAGAAGTGAAATCTAACACATGCGACAGGTCATCATGGTTTCTCCGGAGCATGGAGACATGAAATACGGGATGGACTCCGGCTAGGCTGGGAGGTAAGGCCAACTCATAAGCAACCTCCCCAACATGCCTCAAAATCTCAAAAGGGCCAATAGATCTAGGACTCAGCTGGGCACATTAGCCTGATATAATCTGAAGATATTCCCTCTTGTTCAACAATTAAGTCTTAGAGCCTAATTCCAACATCCGGAATTCTATATGAGGCTTGTTTTCATCAAGAGATCACTCAATATTCCTCAAACGCCGTCCTCAAACATAACTGCATAACCTTGCTGGATTCTTACCTTGCAACACAAAATCCACAGGACCACGATAATATTTCATGATCAAATTAGCCAAAAATTCAACGAATCGGATGCTCCCATTGCACCTCACGATCTACATAGGTCTCGTTCCAACTTTTACAATACCGACACGACGGAAGAGATGTGCCGATATCCATAACCAACTACTGAATCAACAATTCATTGGATATATACTCCTGACAGGATCCATTACCTTGTCCTAAACTAGAGGATGATCCTTTCCTCTATAATATACTTCATATAATCAGCTTGCACTGACCCCAAATCACATAATCTCATCTCACCCAGTACGAACTGCTCAGGCAATAAGCCACATCAGACATAATCAAAAGTTCCACAAGATGACACAATGTGCCAGTAGGCTACTAATTCGTACGTGTTACAAAAGGAAGGCGAACACTAGAGAGAACTATTCAACTCTCACACTAACATGTACCTCCTCAGAAAATAGGAAACGGAACACATAAAAGCAATTATAGACACTAAAATAAACATCACACTGTTGCGGCGTGCAACCCGATCCCAACAATATGACCATGGCGGCGTGCCACCCGATCCCAACAATATAACCATGGCGGCGTGCCACCCGATCCCAACAATATAGACTCACACAAAGAGTCATATGTCGAGCTGAATAGCTCATCACATCAAAATACTGAATATCGATCATAAGCACACTAAGGTGCATGATATCGGACTCAATGAAAACATATAGCGCTATAGGCTATGAACTCAAGCACAACTGAGGTGCGACATAAGATATGAGCCTCAAGAGCCATCATGCTCATATAACATCACCGCTGAGCGGAACCTCAACACATAAGGAACTTACCAAGCCGTCGCACACTCATACGGCGCAATATATCTTTACTTGAATTAACTAACCGCGAAATAAGACCGCGACTATCCCTCCATAAAGGGCGCATTGCTGGAAGAAATATAACTGGCCTGACGCAAGGCTCACTTCCACATTTCAAATCTATCCACCGACCTTAAGTCTATCCTGGTCGTGCCAAGCTAAGTCAATAATATTTCACAGGTCTATAACCCACTAAGCATAGTGCCCTCCAGGCATAAGTTCTCAAATGGATGATATCACCAAAATCCTCATACTTGGTTTAAATTTCTAACCAATCAAGTGACTACAAGTCACACCTATACAATCTTCTTGTGGGTCAAGCTCCCACCATCTTCCGAATAATTAAACGGACTTGCACATTCAGCCCACCGGCTGCACTAACACTGAAAAGCGATCAGGAGTCCCTAACCGGGATGCAAAGCCTTTCTCATAGAACACCGATCTCAAATGATACTGATGTTAATACCTATCTTACTCAAAACACTGAAACTCCTTTCCTGCTCATCCGAGCTCTTTATATCACATTCATTGACCAAACCGTGACCCTGGGTCCTTACTTCAAATTTCATACTACTCACTGCATATCACGTGCCGATATACGATAGACACAATTTCCATCATAGCTCTAGAACTGACGATAGGCTAATACTTCATCACATAAGACTTTCCATTTAGCTCACTGCAGGAGAACTATAACAACATACGGCGAATTCTCATAACCATCGAATATGCCAATCTCTAAGTAGTGGTCCAAGCCAACATAACCCTTCCCGAGATCTGCCTACTCATAACAGGCCCTTAACAGAAGAATACTTCAGAATTACATCAATCACCGCGACCGACAAGTCTCAAATGCACCGCCACAAATCACATGCATAATTCGATCACGTTGCATGAATCGACCATTGACACCAATACGCCAACTCAACTATGGCTGATCAATCTACTTCCTTCCAGGTTATCCTTGATTGCCTTAGAAATGTTAATATCTTCCTTCAATACCTAACTTATTCCAACCGCACTTACCCCGAGTGACCTTAAATCATGAGGCCATGCTATCTCAAGAACGACGACCATTTCATGTCTCTCAAATACTACACCACAAGTCAAAACATCATAGATCGTTTTGTGCCTTTCTTCATAAGTTGCTTTCAAAGCTTGAGCCTCAACTGTACTTATAGACTCAGAATTATCAGGCACCACACTTTACCTCTTGAATTCACTAGGACCGCTATTGAGAACCATCCGGTTCTAACTTGCCCCAGCACGCAACCAACTCTACTGAATTTCTTTATAACATATGAATACCCTCTCGATAAAGCACCCAGCGGAATCACTTCCCGCGAAGCCTGCACCTATACGAGGCATAAATCATAAATTTTCGCTCAAGTTTGAACATGAGCCAGTAAGGCTAACCATAACATGCATTCAACAATTCATATACGCTAACATCCAGAATTCACACAGGTAATTAACCATGCAACCCAATCTTAAGTGGTGGGACTCTCCCACTTAGCCCAATGCCACTATTACATGACTCTCGAACACATTAGAACCACTCTCTCGAGTCATTTACTATTATTCAACTGCAACTGACTTGATCCAATGAATATAACCACATGTGCTCTATTAGCACTCTAACATCATAGGGTATGACCCCATCCCAATACAACCAAACATCTTCTCGCTCCATGCACCGAGCATTCTTTACCAAGAACATCTTAAAACATACTATGATTCACACACGCCTACGAAGCACCATGTAGCCTTTGTCAAATATTTCCCTGCTGATAATAAAATGAGGGTTTATTAGGGACACATGAACATCTAAAGTCCCAACATTATACCATACGAGCCTCAACTCTTGCCCATCCGTAAGTTTTCCAGAACTTTTGAATAGCACCTAAATACATCGCAGGCCAAATCTGATATGACACATGACCCATAATTACATCGTTGATAGTGAAATCCTTTCACTTGACACGAAGCCTTAAGATACATCTTGCTAATCCATGATACTAGCCCTTAACATTCGTACGTCTTCATCATAAAACAAGCCAAAGGCATTCGTTTGGTACATGTCCTTCTTAAGACAGTTAAACTCATTTTTCTTTAGTATCTCTGCTGGCTGAATCCTTCGCTAAATAGATATCTCATATGAACCATATAGTCTTTATTACCACCAACTATCTTTAGATCTACATCCACCTTGTGATTCTACCGTTGCTGTGACGATTTGGCAGTTAAGTAAACCTTCTCACGACCGTACTATCAACCGAATGCTAGAACCTAGTGTACCCCCATGTGCACAATTGAAGATCTCTCAATTCTCTTGCATTATCGATATGGATGTCACGTGGTAACAATGGTTGAGTAAATTCTTGACTCCCTTGAAATCCCTCTGCAGCGTCACGAACCGTCGGCGCATACTTGATACCGAGTGCACAATTTCAATACACGAGTGGATGCAAAAGAACATATGACATAGGCTCCAACCGAATAAATGGCGCACGATAAGGAATTCAAAGAATTGAAGAGTTTCCTAAACAGTTACATAGCCTCTCGTAGATAAATACAGACGTCTCCGTATCGATCAGCGAGAATATAAGTAACCGGTCTGTGCCCCGTGACTCCTACGAACCTAGAGCTCTGATACCAACTTGTCACGACCCTAGTTCACAAAGCTGAGGGACCTTTACTTCCGGGAATTGCCCATCTGGGCTAATCTCTATCACTTGTGAACTGAGGTCCCCATCCTTTGGTATAACTTGACATCTACCAAGCTATCGCAGGGCCCTGTACGGGGCATAAGGCTGGATACTTTTGAAACCCATGATCAAAAAGTGCGACCCTTCTGTCAGCATATAAATCACCCCGTCGAGGGGCAACCAATCATATTCCCAATCGATTTGGCCGTCGGTCAACGATCGTAGATGTGAAATCCAATCCTTTACTCCTTCCAGCAACTTAACTTCTTTTGTTCTCATGCAAAATTCTTTGAGGCACGTTCTTTCAGTCGGCCCATAGCTTGAGAACGAAGGATGATGGCATGGATATTCTATCAACCAGATTTCAGAATCAAGTTACATCGCTCAAAGAAGTTGGCCCCTGCTTTGCATGTAGTCAAGGCACGGTAGATGTCTGCTAAAATCATTGGAGCCAGAGTACCATTATCTTGTACTACCAAAGTGCTTGCTACCCCTGAAACCATTATATCGATGTTCCCATCTTTTCTCAAAAATATGATAACCCCGAGAAATGCCACTAAGAAAGCAAACCATCGATGCTCCTCCCATTTTGCTCGGTTGGACTTGCTACAAAGCTTGTTCTTGGAGTCGTTGAAACCCCCGACATGTCCATATCTGCTATAAATGAAGTTTAGGGAGCAAAATCTGTTGGCTAAATCCTCGTTGTGGATGTTTCTAGCAATTTTCAAAGAATCCAAGAAGCGGTGCACAGTTACTGCTCTTGGGGCCACCGGGTATTTTTCTTTCAAGGGGACCTCGTTCTTCCCTATGTAGAAAGCAATTTCCTCCAGAGTGGGAGTAAGTTCAAAGTCCGAAAGATGTAGCACATTGTGTGCAGGATCCCAATATGTGACCAGTGCTCTGATTATGTCACCTCGGGGAATTATGTCCAATAAGCCTGTGAGATCCTTTAAGTAGCCTTTGATCAAATTTTGACCTTCTATTCCCATGTCGTTCCACCATAGTCTTAGCTCTAAAGGGATTTTATTCATTAAGGCGAAAGGTTCATTCTGTATTGTGCTCATCCCGCATTGTGCTCATCCCGCACATTTATTAAGGTGATTTTATGTAGAAAAGAAAAAAAATCTTTTTTAATGCAAATTTTCATTTTTTGAAAAAAGCAAGAGACCGACTCTCGAAGTGGCCATTTTTGCAAAAATAGCCTTCCGGCGTCCTTTCGGAACATTCGGCCGTTTCCAAAAATAGCGATCACTCCGATTATTTGAAACAAAAATATTTTTTTGTCTTTTTCTAAAAAGGTGGTTGGACCCGTTTCAAGGGTTGCCTACGTATCCCGCCTAATGGCGAGAATCAAACCTGCGTAGTTCGGTCAGGTTGGTTGACCAATTATCTCAACAACAAAGCCACTTTTTTTCAAAATTTTCCGACTGCACTTTTATCACTAGTTTTTATTTCTCTCTTTTATTGAACACTTTTTTTTTCTATCCTCGGGAATTTTTCCAGTCCGCATAACGATCAAGGACAATAAAATGCAACACATAATATGCTCGGTCTTTTAATTACCGGGCACCTGTCCTAGACGGACACAACCCCTGTGTTGAGTCACCTAAGTCAGATATGACGCAAATAATCATCCTAAACCTATGTTCAACATCTTATAGTTTCATAGAGTGCTAGACCGTGTATCCGAGCGGACAACTCGAATCGAGGAGGGGGCTACGTACCGGTGACTCGCGGAGTCAATCAGCTTTGTAACTTATCCGGCCTTTGTTTCTTAATTCAGGTGTAACTTAACAGAAAGGGGAGTCTCAACCAGTAAGCACATCCCCGGGGGTGAAGAACAGAGAGGTTTTCGGCACAATTTTATATACAATCCACATAATATCAAAGTGGTAAAACACATAGCATGTTGTTCAAAGCATATAACAAAGTCAAATAATATCAAGGACGGCGATTCTAAGGAGCTCGAGTTCTTAAACCCTGAGGCTCATCCCAATTAAATCTTAATAGTTCAACCCTATTGTTTCACTATATTTTTCTATACATGTTTTTCCTTAGTTATATTTCAACTATCATTTCAGAATTGGGCCCAGGCCATTGTCATTGCCATTATTTGGCCTGGGCCTCTGCATCCATACTTAATTAAGTATTGGACCTTCCCGGGTCTTAGAGACCCAGGCCGTCTTCAAGCTTCTGTTTGATAGCCCAATAGATTTCATACCACAGTTCAGGCCCACGTTACATATTGGGCCCAAACCAAATTGGAACAATAATAATGAAAAGTAAAAATGAAAATTCATAGTAAAACAGATACACAGTGTTAAGAATGAAATCAAATACTTTTATTTATCAGAAAAAGGAAAACCACTGTACAAGTTGACTAATATTAACATTAAGCCATAACAATTCGATGCAAGTGAAGACCAACTACCCTTATACTTCTATTTTTATGAGCTAATTTAAACTAATACTGAAGTTATTTAACTAGGAAGTTAAGAGCAAATGATTAAACTATGTGAGGTTTTATTGAAACAGTCCAAATACTTACTAATGATAACCAGATTATCTAAGGCTAATTGATTAATGATAATATATACGAGATCATATTACGGGATTATCACATACCCAGTTGCAAATGACTCGTTACTTCTGTTAACTGTTCTTCCCTTTTAAACTTATTTGTATCTGTATATGAATTCAACAGATGTGATTAACTACTGATATTAATACAAGCCAAACTTATTTGATATCACAAGTCCAGTTTTAATTGAGTTATTACTTCACTTTACTTGTTTCTCTTTTGAACTTACTCTAATCCAGCTATCAATTTCCAAATTAGATTACCAACGTGAGCTGGTCGAACTTACTGTCATCGATTCACATTAGAGTTATCTAGCCTTGCTTTACGATTTTTTACCTATTTAACTAAGTGAGCTACTACTACGACTATACTACTATTATAATACTAGCGATTACATTGTTTGTTTTGGTTTTTCTACTTATACATGCTACATTACATTTAAACTACAGATCTACACTAATACTAAACAGCTAATGAAAAGAGTAAACTACAAATACATAATAACAAATGAATCGAACACTTGAACTTCATTTCATCATTTAGCATTCCAGCATTACATCTTCGATTGAACAAGGGAATGTACCTGGTTCAGAAAAATAGAGGCCGATGAGTTCTAGGGGATTAAGAGCAAGCAATCAGCAACAGACTCAAACAGGGCAATGCAACAGTGTAAGATGGAATATCAACGAGCAGAAAACCACAGCAACAGCAAATATGAAATCCCCGAAGAGATCGAGCAGAAAACCCACACACAAACACCTTAACCAGTGATTGCTACTTGAAATATGCAGGAAAACTATTTGCTATTAGCTATTATATTTTTACTCTGAATTTCTCTATTGAAAAACCAGCTTTATATATCTATATTTTCTCTGAATTTCTCCCTTGAGAAACCCTCCCTTACTTAGTCTTTTTAGGGGGTATTTATAGGTATAGCATGACAGATTTCTTGGGGGGGAAAGAATAGAAGTAAATTCCACTTCTCCCCCTTTAGAAATCACTAAATCTACACTTACACCCCATTTTCTGTTATAAGATCCCTTCCAGCATGTGATGGAAGGTTCTTTTTTATTATATTCCTAAGCTTTTACCAAAGTGTCCCTATTGGTTATGGATTTTTACTGATTTTCCTTTTTAAGGGAGACCATTATACCCCTCAATCTCTGCAAAATTGCAGAAATTAGGAGTACAAATGACTCCCATGTCCCTATGTGTTCTATGTAATCCACCATTTTACCAATTTGTATTCCTTTTATGCCCTTAAGTACATTGTTGAATTACCCGACCTACCTAGGTCAGGTTTTCAAGCATTTTTAGACTTATTTAACTTAGGGCCAGTCCTTGCATTAGTATTTAAGGACTGGCCAATTCTAACTTAAAGAACTATTTCAATTTTAACCTCTTTTGTTTCATTTTCTGTTAATTAAGAACTTTTATTTCATTTTAAGCTAATTGCAGGACTAGCCTGCTTTATTGTTATACTTAGACTATTTAAAGTTTAGCCAGTCTCAAGTTGAGACTTGATTTGGGCAATTGAAGCCCATTTGCTGAACACATGCTGGGCTAAGGCCTTTGCAGACCTAGCCACCTGTGATTCAGGGCTCAATTTGAGCCTTGGTAAGTCTGAACTTGCAGACTTAAACCAATTTACACAACTAGCCCATTTAAGGGTGGGCCAGTATGTGTAGGACCTTGCAGAGTTGGTCACTTGCAAAATTGACCACTCTTGGTCACTTATTTATCTTATAACCTATTTTTATTTGATTTTCAGTTTTAACCTATTTCAAAACTAGCCATTTGTGAAACTTAGTACTATTACAGCTATAACCAATTCCCCTAAGGTTGATGGGCATTTATCACTGCTCATACTAGAAAAAACGATTGCAAACTCAGCCATTTCAACATACAATTACACACATAGCCACATGAAACCAAACACTGTTCATCAATCAATTAAAACTCAGAAGGGAAGTTTGATAATGTTGAATCTTAACTAATCAACTCACATAACTCAATTTCATGGAGAAAAGTGTCAATTAACATCAATCGAACTTAGTTATAACCAATTCATGTTAGATGATTTACTGAAAACCCCAAAACCTTTAAAGTTCATGGGCATAGACTTAATAGAAACAAGATCTCATAAAACAGTCAAGAAGAATGAAGAATAGCCTATATCAGACGTAATAACAATGGACCTTGACAGAGTAACATAAGAATGGTAATCAGAATCCACTTCCAAATACTAACCTTAACTTGATATATACATGTGATAGATAAGATGAAGATAAAGAACAGAAGAACATGGAGAAACAGTAGAGAAGAATCCTACATCTATCATGTAAAGTGACATAAAGAGAAGCAGAATCGGATTAGCATGCTTATTTAGCAGATGAAAGCACATAAGATGTGATATAGACATGAAATGAGGCTAGACTTGCACTAAAACAAACAGAAGGGATGTTGAAAATCAACAAATAAGAAAACCCTAAATATAGACAAAGGATGTGAATATCTCTAGAACAGAGAAGCAAACCCAGATTAAACACAAGATAACTCTGATATAAGAGATGAAGAAAGACGGCTAAACTTTCACTAAAACTAAACATGCAAAGAAACAGAAAGAAGAACAGTTAAGATATTGCAAACTAACAAAAAACAACCTAATACAAAGATGAGAGTCAAACAACTAAACTAGTATTAGAACTAAACATGCAGAACAACAGAAGAAATATCGAAAACCAACAAGATGAGGATCCCTAATACTAACAGAAGAATAGAGAAATAAACAAGAACATCAAAACAAAAAATATAAAATAGAAGAAAGCATGAAAATGAAGAAAGAAAACAAGTAAAGCATAGAGAGGGGAGATGGACTTAGCTTGCAGGGCCGGTCCCCTGAGCTTCCCGTTTTCCTCTCTTTTTCAATATCTTTCCAGACTCTTTTTTTCTTTTTCTTTATTTATTTTCTTTATTTTTTTCTGGTATTTCTTTTTAGACTTCAAGATGAAGTCTTTTGGGTTTTTTGTTTGGGGGGGGGGGTATTCAGAGGGGTAAAGGTATGATCTTGGCAAGGGGTTTGGGTTTGAGTCGCCGGAGTTAGGATTCCGGCGACTTCTTTTTTAATATTCGAGAAGATCGGGGTAGATTCGAGGGAAACCAAGGTCCTGGGGGGATAGATCAGACTGTGGAGGTTCTTTGGTGTTAGTTTGGGGTGGGTTCTCATAGGTTGTGGTCACCGGAGATTGATTCTGATGACCGGAGTCTCAAGAACAAGGGTTTTTAGGGTTTTTCCGGGGTTCTGGGTGAGGCTTGAGGTGAAGAAGATGACAAGAGAAGAGGAGAGGTAAAGGGGGTGGCCGGAGAACACCGTGGGAGGTGGTGGCCTCCATGGCCGGTGAAGTTGCAGAGCGGGAGATGAAGAAGAAGGGTGAGAGAGAGGGGCGGCTAGGGTTTGGGAGGTTACAAAATGGCTGGTCTCAACAGACCAATGCCTTATATAGTCGTAAAAGCTGAGGTGATCTTGGCCGTTGATTTGCTGATGATCAACGGTTATCACTAGCTTTACATAAATGACGTCTTCTCATTGCAAATGACACCAATTCTTTCATCCATTAGATTAGATTAAACGGACGGCTCAGATCAATCCTTCTTATTTAATTAACTAATTTATTCCGGTCAATTATCTCAGTCGTTGGATGTGATGCAATGGACGGTTGAGATCAATGATATCTATTGAACTGGACCAACTCTTTGGGCCAATGTGTTTGGGCCACTGATTTGAATTTCTTTTGGCCCAATGTGACTATACCTATGTTTTTTTTTTGTATTTTCTCTGGTATTTTAATTATTTTTATGTATTTTCTTTTTGTATTTTATTTTTTTCCTTTTGTATTATTTAAAGTAGTTAATTTCCTACTTTCACTAATTTTATGAGATTTTTTGGCAATTGTCTACTATATTTTTTATTTTCCGCTAATTAAAGCTATTTTTTGTTAATTTTCTTTTTAGCTACTTAATCCAAAAAACATGTATTTCTTCTATTTGTTTTTTTATTTTCTAATTTCTAATTATTCAAACACACAAAAATGTATCTAATTTCAAAAAACACATGCAATTACACTCAAAAATATTATTTTATTTTAATTTTGGAACTTACTTACCTAGTGCAAAAATCATGTGCTCACAGGCATATGGGCGGTTGCCCCTTAATAAAGTCATGTATATACTAGTAGAAGGGTCGTATTTCCTGTTAATGGGTCTCAAGAGTATCCAACCTTATGCACCATACTGAGTACTATGGCAACTCGGAAGATATTAGGTTGTGCCGAAAGATGGGGACCTCAGCCTTCAAGCAATAGAGATTAGTCCCGATGGGCAATTCCCGGAAGCAAAAATTCGGGAGATATGGAATGAGTGCCAATGTATGAGAGTGGACACCTGTGTGACAGATCGGGCTAGAGGTGAAGTATCACCAGGATATTCTGCATGGTACCGTAGAGATGTTGAGCATGAGAGACCGACTAAAAGACCTCATATTCAAGAATTTGCCGAGCAATCGAAGGAACTAACAGATTGGTTGTACAAGGAAAATGAATATCGAGCTAGAATCAGCATGTTGGAAAAATAATTTCAGGACCTCAAATTCGAAAGCAGCTTACAAGTAGCAGCCGATAAGGGTGAAAAGAAATAGCTGAGGAAAGAAAATGAAACATTGAAGGCTCGGATTGCGAAAATGAGAACAACAACCGAAACCCCAGTTCGACTTGCCCAGGATGAAAAGCTAATTGAAAATCTATGGCGCAAGGTGAACGATTATAGCTTTGATCTAGATAAAGTTGAGAAAGAATTAATTGGGGTTCAGAAACAATTGGCCAAGAATGTTGAAGAAAGGGCTCGGATGATCCGACAGTTAAAGGATGAGCATAATGTTGAAGTAGCCCGACTAAGGAAGAAGATTGTTACGGCCGAGGTCAAAAGTAGAAAAGAAACAAAAGAATTTGATATAGAGAGAGCATTGCTACATGGCAATGGCCCGGTTAGAATTGGAGCTACAACAACTTCAAAAGAAGAGTCAGAAAAACTTGGATGCTCGTGCTGAATAGATTGGGAGGTTGCTTAAGGAGAAAGGGGTCATCGGGGAAAGAATTGTCAACATTGCTCACTACATTACGCGGAAATGCCAACTGTGTGAAGATATGACCCAATCTACATTTACTGCAGCAGCAATGATCTTTGTGAAACAAGTGAGGACCGACCTGGACAAACTCCCAAAGGGATTAGCATATAGGCCCGCGATAAGACCGAAGGATGTCTCGCGGGCACTAGGGGCTCTGATGTATTCATAGGGCATGTATTTTTGTATTTGTATTTTTCGGCATCTAGAAAGTTTTAGTACAATAGTATCTTTTGTAATCAATATTTGAATATTAATGAAAATCAAAAAAAAAAGTCGTCATTATTTCTCCTTATATGCAATTGCTTGAGCGATAATATTGGATCGAAAAACGAAAAAAAAAATAAAAAAAGAGAGAGAAAAAGAAAAGAAAAGAAAACAATGAAAGCAATGAAAAAAGATGGGTGGAAACAAAAGAAAAGAAAAACAAAATCCGAAAAGAAAATTGGCAGGTCAAAGAAAGACAATAATGCCGGGATGACGCATAATTACCGGGCAAAAAGTTGTGTTTTAAAACTTTTTATGTTTATTATGATCTAACTATTAACAAGTTTTTGTCGTTGATGAGTATCAGATAAAACAGTTAGCAACAAGAATTCTGGCACATCACAACTACAACACTCATCCTAAAAGCATGACAAAAGTAGTGACCCAAGAAATTGAGCCGACAATCATGGATCCCGTGCAGGAGGAGGAAGTAATAGAAGTTAATAGCATGAAGGAAGACGTGTATAAGTTGAAACAGTAGATGTTGAAAATGTATTAGGCTTGGTCAAGGGGGCAACCCTTACCTACTTACCCAGCCAACCCCACATATATTCCTCTATCAAACCCGAACAAAGATCCACCCACCATGAACTCACCTTCTACCTACCCTACTTACCTACACTATTATGCTACTACATCACAAGTACCACCCTCACTGCCTAATCATGCTCCGCCACCACCACCCCAGGCCGCTCCTGTGTATGTGGTACCACCACCGGCCACTTTACGTAAATCCTCTAGTGAACCTGTATTTCATATCCAGGGTAATCATTACTACCCTTCAGAACCCACCTTCAGACAACATGATTCTTACACCCCACTTATCGATATGATGGAGGAGGAGAAACCTACTAGAAACCCTGAACTAGAGGAGTTGGCCAGGAAAATGAAGAGCCTTGAGCAGTCATTTTGCAATATGCAAGGTTTGGGAGGCCAAGTTAGTGTGGCATACACGGATTTGTGTTTATTCCCTGAGGTACAGCTACGTACTAGGGCCGAAATTTGACATGTATGATGGCCATGGTGATCCAGTGGCCCGTCTGAGAGGATATTGCAATAAAATGCATGGAGCTGGAGGAAATGATGAACTACTTTTGGCCTACTTCAGTCAAAGCCTCAGTGGCTTAGAATTGGAATGGTACACCCGTCAAGGTCATACCCGATGGTTCATTTGGGATGATTTGGCTCAATCTTTTGCGAACCATTTTCAATATAATCTAGAAATCATCCCTGATAGATTGCCATTGACCAAAATGGGAAAGAAGCCCGGAGAGAACTTTCAGGAGTATGGTTTCAGGTGGAGGGAACAGGCAGCCCGTGTGGATCTACCAATGAAAGAGGGAAAAATAGTAGATTCTTTCTTACAATCTTTAGACCCGACATACTACGGGCATCTGGTGTCTTCGATCGGAAAGACCTTTAATGAGGTGGTGAAGATGGGGAATTTTGTGGAAGAAGGTTTGCAAACGAATAAGATTATGAGTTACTCAGCCATCAAGGTTACAAATCAAGCAATTCAGGCGGGGAAGGGAGGATAAATTGGTAAGAAAAAGAAAGAAGAAGTGACAGTTATAGAGGGAAGAACTTGGTCCCAAGGCCCCAATCCTTATCATCGCCAGCCTCGCCCATATCAACCATACCCACCAACACCGTATAACCCACCTCCACATTATTATCCTCCAAATGGTCCTCAATTTTCTGTCCAGTATGCCCAGTCTTACCCGCCGCCTCCTCCTTCATGGCGAGCCCCAGCTCATCAGAATGTATACCATTCCCAAAATGCCTACCCACCACCAAAAACCTACAGAAATCCTAACCGAACAAGCTTCCGTCCCGACCCTGAAGTGAAAAGTGATAGGGCTCAAAGAAAGAAAACATTCACTCCTATGGGAGAATCATATACTAGCCTCTTCCACCGATTGAGACAATTAGGGATGTTGAGTCCCATTGAGCCTAAAGTTCCTAACCCTCCACCGAGAAACATAGATCAATCCATCCATTGTGAATACTGTTCTAGGGCACCGGGACATTACATGGAGAAATGCTGGCACTTAAAATTTGCGATACAAGAACTCATTGACTCTAGAAGAATTGAGGTGAAAGCACCCGAGACCCCCAACATAATGCAAAATCATATTTCGGTACATCATGAAACACATATGATAGAGCTAGTACAGGGAGAAAGCTGCAAAAAACCCTATTAGACTGTGATGACAATCAAAGCAAACAGCAAGATGGAGGAGAAAGTCGGGACGGAGAAAGTGTCAGTCAAACCACCTGCAAAATAGCCATCAGTGATGATTAAGCCCGAGCCGGTAAAAGAGATAGTACCAGGGGTGAAGCCCATACTGACTGTGAAGGGGGCACATATGGAACCAGTTGTTATCAAGCCGGTCGTTCAGATGCAGATTGTGAACATCAAAGTTGTACCTTGGAATTATGACAAGGTAACTGTCATGTACAAAGGGAAAGAAGTCAAGGGGGAAAGCTGTGAAACACATGGTTTGACCCAGTCTGGGTGATGTCTTGCTCCTGACGATTTGAGAAAGACGAAAGTTGTGAAGGAAAATCCAGCTCATGTGAAGAAAGTGGTCACCGATGAAGAAGCTGAGGAGTTCCTAAAGAAAATGAAAGCTCAAGATTACTCCATAGTTGAGCAATTGAGATAGGCGCCAGCTCAAATATCTTTGCTATCTCTGCTGATTCATTCTGATGAACACCGAAGTGCGTTAATGAAGATCCTAAATGAAGCTCATGTACCAGAAAAGATCACGGTGTGTCATTTGGAGAAGATTACAAACAATTTTTTTTAGGCAAATAGGATAACATTCTCAAATGATGAGCTACCACTAGAAGAGATAGAGCATAATAAGGCGTTATACCTCATAGTGAAGTGTGAGGAATCAGTGGTGACTTGTGTCTTGGTCAATAATGGGTCGAGTGCTAATATTCGTCCTTTGTCTACTCTGGGAAAACATAAAGTTGATCACGAAAGGATTCACAGAAACAGTGTATGTGTGAGGGGGTTCAACAGAGGTGGAAAGAACATTGTGGGAGATATCATACTAGAACTCACCATCGAACCGGTGGATTCACCGTGGAGTTTCAAGTGTTGAATGTTGCTGTCCTATAACCTCCTGTTAGGACGTCCATGGATCCACGCTACAAAAGCGGTACCTTCTTCACTATATCAAATGGTGAAGTTTAAATGGGATCAGCAAGAGAGAGTAGTGCACGATGAGGATAATATTTGTAATGCCATCACACCATTCGAAGAGGTCGAAAGAGACAAAGGTTCTTGGGTTTACCAAGTGATAGACACCGTAACTGTGAACAAAATATCTGAAGGAGTAAAAATCCTAGTACCCAAAGTAACCCCTGCAGCGGTTATGGTTTCCAAGGAAATGATAAAGAATGGGTTCTCTCCGGGAAAAGATCTAAGAGTTGCTTTGCAAGGTATAACACAACCAGTTCATCTTCAGGGTTGCACTAATACTTTTGGCTTGGGTTTCAAGCCAACCATCACAGATATACAGAGACCCAAAAGATTGAAAAAGAAAGGGTGGACCCTTCCCAAACCTATCCCAAAATTGTCCTACTCCTTTGTCAAGCCTGGTACACAAAGACGTCCGGCAACTGTCATGTCGGGCCATGCAGAGATAAGGCCAGATGAAGAGCTATTAGCAAGCTTTGAGAGGATGTTTGAAGGCATAATATGATAGCAGCAGCCGAGGGAACAAGCAAGATGGATGTTCAATTTGTTGGACCCCAAATCAGGCTAAATAACTAGGAAGCTACTCCTCTTCCAATCAGGAGGGAGTTGTGGTAGTTAGCTTTTAATATTCCATTCCCAAAACTGTCTTGTTTCAAAAATTGTAATCCTATGTTCCATCTAGTCAAATGTATCCAAACCTTGTTACCTTTCAAAGTTTAATGAAATGCAATTTCTTTCTTCCTCTATTTTTAGCCTTATTTTATTTTATTTTCTTTTCTTATACAGTCTAGTTTTTGCTGATTTCACTGATGTGTCATGCATGAAGGATTCCCGGTCCAACCTTGATAATCAGATAGTTATATAAGAAATTGAAAATAAATATGAAGTGGAATATTAGGATGAGGAAGTTTCAGAGAAAATTAGTAAGTATTTGAGCCATTATGAAAAGAAACCCAAACAAAACTTAAATGATACAGAGTCTATTAATTTGGGTAATGAGGAGAATATTTGGGAAACAAAGATTAGTGTGCACTTAGAGGCTTCACTCAGAGAAGAATTGATCAGGTTATTACATGAGTATAAGGACATATTTGCTTGGTATTATGATGACATGTCCGGGCTCAGTACTGACTTGGTGGTACATAAGTTGCCCACTTATCCAGAATGTCGGCCGGTTAAGCAAAAGTTAAAGAAGTTCAAAACAGATATTAGTGTGAAAATAAAATAAGAGGTCAATAAGCAGTTTGAGGTAAAGGTCATACGGGTCACCAAGTATCCCACCTGGTTAGCCAATGTTATTCCTGTCCCAAAGAAAGATAGAAAGACTAGAGTGTGTGTTGATTATCGAGACCTCAATAAAGCCAGTCCGAATGATGATTTTCCATTACCAAACATGCACATACTGATTGACAATTGTGCTAAACATGAGATTGGTTCTTTTGTGGATTGTTATACGGGTTATCATCAGATCTTGATGGACGAAGAAGATACAAAAAAGATGGCCTTTATCACACCTTGGGGAAAGTATTGCTACAGAGTGATGCCGTTTGGGTTGAAGAATTTTGGAGCTATATACATGAGGGCAATGACCACTTTGTTTCATGACATAATACATCGAGAGATTGAGGTATATGTGGATGATGTTATTATCAAATCCAAAATGCAGTGTGATCAAGTCAAAGACTTGAGGAAGTTTTTCCAGAGGCTTCAAAGATACAATCTCAAGCTCAATCCAGCAAAATGTGCTTTCGGAGTACCATAAGGAAAGTTATTGGGGTTCGTGGTAAGCCAGTCGTCAAAGATAAAAGCAATTCAGAACTTGCCTCCGCCAAAGAACAAGAAAGAGGTGATGAGTTTGTTGGGCGGGTTGAATTATATTAGCAGATTTATTGCTCAGTTGACATCGACCTGTGAGCCCATTTTCAAATTGTTAAAGAAAGATGTTACGGTGAATTGGACTGAGGAATGTCAAGATGCATTTGACAAAATCAAGGAATATCTGGCCAATCCTCCTGTATTGGTTCCTCGAGAACCTGGAAGGCCCCTGATCCTTTATCTAACTGTACTAGATAATTCTTTTGGCTGTGTACTGGGGCAGCATGATGAAACAGGGAAGAAAGAGCAAGTAATATACTATCTCAATAAGAAATTTACATCTTACGCGGAAAAATATACTCAGCTGGAAAGAACATGTTGTGCTTTAACATGGGTTGCACAGAAGTTGAAAAATTACTTGTCGTCTTATACCATTTATCTTATATCTCGGTTGGATCCACTGAAGTACACCTTCTAGAAGCCTATGCCACAGGAAGGCTCGCTAAATGGCAAATTTTACTTACATAGTTTGATATTGTTTATGTAAGCCGCACTGCAATGAAGGCACAAGCAGTCGCTGATCGTTTGGCAGAAAATCCAGTTGATGATACGTATGAACCATTAAAGACATATTTTCCTAATGAGGAGACAATGAATATTGAGGAATTGGAACAGGACAACAAGCTCGACTGGAATCTATACTTTGATTGGGCTATCAATAGCAAAGGGGTCAGAATTGGAGCAGTGCTCAATTCAGAAATAGGTCAGCATTATCATGTTACCGCTCAGCTCCGATTATTCTGTACTAATTATATGGCCGAGTACGAAGCATGTATACTAGGATTAAGAATTGCAATATTCATGGGTGTTCAAGAGATTTTGGTCATGGGTGACTCGGATCTCTTGATACATCAGATTCAGGGAGAATGGGGGACAAGGGACTTGAAGCTTATACCATACCGACAGTGTCTACATGAACTATCCCAAAGATTTCAGTCCATAGAGTTCAAGCATATCCCAAGAATGCACAATGAAGTTGCAAATGCCCTGGCCACATTGTCTTCTATGTTGCACCATCCGAACAAAGCTTATATAGATCCACTGCAGATACAAGTTCATGATCAAAATGCTTATTGTTTTACAGTAGAAGAGGAACTTGATGGTGAGCCATTGTTCCATGATATTAAAGAATATTTGAGGATGAGGGTGTACCCAGCGCAACCCATGGGAGATCAGAAAAGGGCTATAAGGCGAGTAGCGGGTGGATTTTTCTTCAGCGAAGGAGTTGTATACAAGAGAACCCCGGATTTGGGCTTACTGAGATGTATAGATGCACAACAAGCCACTACAATCATGGCTGAAATACATGCAGGAGCTTGCGGACCTCATATGAGTGGATATGTTTTGGCCAAGAAAATACTAAGGGCTGGATACTATTGGCTCACAATGGAGCGGGATTGCATTAGATATGTGCGGAAATGCCATCAATGCCAGATACACGGGGACTTGATTCATTCCCTACCCGATGAGTTGCTGACGAGGCTAATGGATATAAGATTTTGCTGCTCGTACTCTGTCAAATTCTAGTATAGTTTATGATATCGTCCCATAGAGATTGGAGAATCTAACTACAAACTTATAATATCCTTACTACTATTTGAGAGAACCAAATTGATGAAGTTTTGTTTGTTGAAAATTTAAATTGCTTAAGTTGAAACAAAAATAACTTTCGAAAGATTTATATTTAAAAAGAGTTGGGAATCATTGAATTCACTCGATAGCATGATAATAATAAAATCTTAGCTTCTACATGTATTTCTCTTAGGAATAATTGTTTATTGCTAATACAATTATATTTGCTCACTAAGAAATAATCAATTAATAACACTCCGTGAGGTTATGTAAATCAATTGATATATGACTCGTGATGATTAGACTGAAATAATTTTCTTGCCTGAATCGTGCTAAAAAAATAGCAAAAACCTCTTGCGATTACTTTTTACTAAAAATCAATAATCTTGCCAACTACAACTCCTTCGTGAGAATTAGAATGGAAGTAAGCAAGATTAATGACTTGGAATGATAGCTTAAAAAGAATTACTCTCACTCTATTATTTTACCCATTAGTTATCGTATATTAATTTTGCTTCGTGAGAATTACAAAATTGACATACCACTAACTTTGGAGAATAAATAGATAGAAGTGATAATAATTAATTAAAACTACTATTCCAGCACAATATAGAAATATAACTAGAAAATTTCAGGTCAAGCATGTAGTAAAATTGAGATTAATATTATAACAATATCGAGCTTCATCAACTATCCCAACGAAAGAAATTACTCCATGGAATATTTAAATCTCACAAAGAAAGAAATTCTTAAGATACTATCAATACTCTTAGAAAATCCAAAAGCTACAAGAGGAAAGTGAAAGAGATAAAGAAAGAAGTAAAGACCAAATCTAGAAAAAAGTTATGTTGCAAGGTACGTATGATCTTTCCCCCCTTCAACACAAATAAGACATCCTTTTTATAGAAATCAAATCTCATAAGATGCCACGATGCCTCGTGGGTCTTTTGCCATGATGCGTCGTACTTCTTTTGCCATGATGCGTCGTGATCTCTTTTTATTCCTTTATTTGCTTTACCATGATATTTTTACTTCCTGCAAAATACTATTAGACAATATAGATAATTGACATATATTATATATATATATATATATATATATATATATATATATTTATTATTTTTTTCAGTATAAAATATATGAATATTTTATAGTCGTCAAACTCCCCTACACTTGAATCCTTGCTCGTCCTCGTGGCAATAATTTTATTAATAATTGTTGTTTCTTGTAAAGTAGAAAAGTAAATAAATAAAATTTTCACATAAAATTCAAAACCTATAAGTTTTTCAAGTCGCCAAATCTATACCTTGTTTATGCTTCTGCTTTTGTTTGCCAAAAACTTTCAACTCCTCTTTTGATGAACCTTTTGAGATTGATAACATTATGATCACAATTTCGAGTATCTCAAATTTTGTCCATAAGCTTGCCCTTTATGTCAGTCTCCACTAATGTAGAATCAACACTAATTTTTAAAATTAATTTAGGACTTTTTCAGGCTTGTAATGATAGGCTTAATGCTGGTAAGGTAAAGGGATATATTCGTAGTGACTTTGTTCCATCCAGCTTTATTATGAGAGCCGATTATTTTACAAAAAGTAACTATGTACAACAAGAATTATTTTGTTCCTTAAATTCAAGCTTCTTGAACCAAGAATTTATTCTACGGATATATACACCTTGTTTTCTTTTTGTGCATATTTTTTTTTTTTTTTTAGTAAAATTATAGAATAATTACTTCACAAGTATTCCTTCATTGCCTGCTTTAATAATCATTTTTGCTCAACTATAGCCGGAAGGAGTAGTATCAATCTTTTTGTAAGATAAACCAATATGGTGTATCAATAAAAGTTGGTTTATCTCTTCTTTTTTTTTTCTCTTTTTTTTTCTTTTCTTTTGGCTCAAAGTTGGGTGCTAAAAGGGAAAATATAAATATTTGTGGTTAAAAATAGATAGGCTAAAAAGGGTGTCAAAGAAAGCCTAATTTCATTCTAAAAATAGTGTTGTCTAGAATTTCGCCTTGATAGACATTTGGGGCAAGTTCTAGCAAAATTTTATTGATTCTACTTGTTGAGATTATAACGCTTCTCAATTCCAACACTTTCTTAAACTTGGAGATACTTGTTCTTGCCTTCACAAAAATAAAATCACAAACTTGGAAGTTATATGGCATAAATGAAAAATTATGTTTTGAAAAATATGTAAACTTTTACGTTAAATCTTTAATATTGTATAAGAACAAAAATTAAGAATAAAATAAAAGATGGATATATATATAGAGAGAGAAAAATAGATGCCACAACGATTGATCTGCAAAAGAAGTGTACATTTGGAGATGCCTTGGAGAAAGAAATATGATGTACCATAAAAACCTCTGTTCATATAAAACCTATTGTGCATATATATCTATTTAAAGTAGAAATATTCAAGAAAAAAAAATGACTTATCATAATATTACCTCTACCTCTGTCCCAATAAGCATTGTTCGTTGAAATAAAATTTAACAGAGGAAAGAAAATTATGAAAATCAAATGTTACCTCTTAATTATTATGTGACACAGCAACCCTTTCCTAATAACACATTTAACCGATGCTTAATTATTGTTATTTTTTCATGTCTTATATGTCCTTCCATAAAAGTTACACATAATGATGATATATTACTGGGATGATAAAAGAAAACTTCCAAATTCCACATACTCCTGCTTATGATATCACAACATAAAGAAAAATAAACAAACTTGATAAACTTATAAATGTGGCTAATACATCACTTTTATTAAGAGATTACCTCCTGATGCGTCACATGTGAAGGCTTGACGCATCAGGTATGTGTGTTTTTTCACTTCCTGCTTTGGCTTCATTTTTCTCTTATGATCAACTTTTCCAATAAAACAAAAACACAAAAAAAATTAGTGTACACTTGTTAACTTGAAAATTAAAAGCAATAATACTACAAAGAAAGCTTATTTTTATAGATCTAAAGGTTATATATTGATATGCAAAAGTTAACTATTTTTACAACCGAGTCCAAAAACTTACACCTGCTAGAAAACATTCTCTAAAGAGAACGTTCAAATTTTTACAGCTAGCACCAAAAAAGAACTTATACTAGTTAGCTGGACAATAACAAAGTTCTAGATATATAAACAAAGACTTCATCCTACAAGATGTATATTTAAATACTGGGATGATAAAAGAAAACTTCCAAATTCCACATACTCCTGCTTATGATATCACAACATAAAGAAAAATAAACAAACTTGATAAACTTATAAATGTGGCTAATACATCACTTTTATTAAGAGATTACCTCCTGATGCGTCACATGTGAAGGCTTGACGCATCAGGTATGTGTGTTTTTTCACTTCCTGCTTTGGCTTCATTTTTCTCTTATGATCAACTTTTCCAATAAAACAAAAACACAAAAAAAATTAGTGTACACTTGTTAACTTGAAAATTAAAAGCAATAATACTACAAAGAAAGCTTATTTTTATAGATCTAAAGGTTATATATTGATATGCAAAAGTTAACTATTTTTACAACCGAGTCCAAAAACTTACACCTGCTAGAAAACATTCTCTAAAGAGAACGTTCAAATTTTTACAGCTAGCACCAAAAAAGAACTTATACTAGTTAGCTGGACAATAACAAAGTTCTAGATATATAAACAAAGACTTCATCCTACAAGATGTATATTTAAATACTGGGATGATAAAAGAAAACTTCCAAATTCCACATACTCCTGCTTATGATATCACAACATAAAGAAAAATAAACAAACTTGATAAACTTATAAATGTGGCTAATACATCACTTTTATTAAGAGATTACCTCCTGATGCGTCACATGTGAAGGCTTGACGCATCAGGTATGTGTGTTTTTTCACTTCCTGCTTTGGCTTCATTTTTCTCTTATGATCAACTTTTCCAATAAAACAAAAACACAAAAAAAATTAGTGTACACTTGTTAACTTGAAAATTAAAAGCAATAATACTACAAAGAAAGCTTATTTTTATAGATCTAAAGGTTATATATTGATATGCAAAAGTTAACTATTTTTACAACCGAGTCCAAAAACTTACACCTGCTAGAAAACATTCTCTAAAGAGAACGTTCAAATTTTTACAGCTAGCACCAAAAAAGAACTTATACTAGTTAGCTGGACAATAACAAAGTTCTAGATATATAAACAAAGACTTCATCCTACAAGATGTATATTTAAACAGCACTATATAATATAGATATCTATAGAAGAACCATAGTTAGTAGTCACATATTTTCCTTAGTCAAAAATTAGCAACAGCTTACTTTAAAAGCTGTTCGATTTGCTGCATAATGTCCTCCAATTGCTCCATCATGACAGTGATATAGAATTTTATTCATCTCTTCTTCAGGTACACATCTTCTAATGATATTATCTGCACAATTTTTGAATAAGTAAGGTTCATCCCACAGATAATACTTTGCATCAGATATAAGCTTTTTTCTTTGCTGGTAAGAGAAATCTTGCGGTATCCACTTTCCAACCAAGTAGTTTGCAATATCTGCAAACCAGGGTGGTTGAGTTGCAATTGTGTCAACCGAAAAAATATGTTCATCAGGAAATTCTTCTTTTATCTCTTTAAACTCAAGGGGAGGGTTTTCTAATCTAGACAAATGGTCAGCTACTTGGTTCTCTATCCCTTTCTTGTCCTTTATCTCAAGGTCAAATTCTTGCAGAAGTAAAATCCATCTTAATAATCTAGGTCGAGCATCTTTCTTAGCTAAGAGGTATTTTAAAGCTGCATGATCAATAAAAACAGTGACCTTGGTTCCTATCAAATAGGAACGAAATTTATCAAAAGCAAACACTACTGCTAGTAACTCTTTTTCTATTGTGGCATAATTCACTTGAGTCTCACTTAATGTCCTACTAGCATAGTAAATAGGACGAAAAATCTTATCTCTTCTTTGGCCTAAAACAGCTCCAACTGCTGTATCACTAGCATCACACATGACCTCAAAAGGTTGGTTCCAATCAGGGGATACAACTACGGGTGCAGTTGATAACTTTTCCTTAAGGGTTTCAAACGCTCTCACACATTCACCTGAAAAATCAAACTTAATGTCTTTCATCAAGAGGTTAGTCAGCGGTTTTGAAATCTTTGAGAAATCTTTTATGAATCGTCTGTAAAAACTTGCATGGCCTAGAAAGCTTCTAATGCCTTTCACAGTTGTGGGAGGGGGTAATCCTGCTATAAGATTAATCTTTGCCTTATCAACTTCTATCCCTTTAGCAGTTATTTTATGTCCTAAAACAATTCCTTCCGTAACCATAAAATGACATTTTTCCCAATTAAGAACTAAGTTTGTTTTTTCACATCTTTTAAGAACTAAAGTCAAGTGGTTAAGACAATCCTTATATGTTTTGCCAAATAGTGTAAAATCATCCATAAAAATTTCAAGAAATTTGTTAGTCATGTCAGCAAAAATTGCCGACATGCAACGCTGGAATGTAGCAGGGGCGTTGCACAGACCAAATGGCATTCTCCTGTAGGCATATGTTCCATGAGGGCATGTGAAGGTTGTCTTATCTTGATCTTCTGGTGCGATTGGTATCTGATTATATCTTGAGTAGCCATCAAGAAAACAGTAAAAACCATATCCTGCAATTCTTTCTAACATTTAATCAATAAATGGCAAAGGAAAATGATCTTTTCTAGTGACATCATTGAGACGTCTGTAATCAATACAGACCCTCCATCCTGTAATAGTCCTGGTAGGTATTAGCTCATTATGTTCATTTTTTATAACTGTCATTCCTCCTTTCTTTGGTACTACCTGAATGGGACTTACCCACGGGCTGTCAGAAATTGGGTATATAATACCTGCTGCCAACAACTTTACGATCTCTTTTTTCACTACTTCTTGCATTGCTGGATTCAATCTTCTTTGCGGTTGAACTATTGGCTTGTAACTATCCTCCATGAGGATTCTGTGTGTACAAATAGCCGGACTAATGCCTTTAATATCTTCTACAGTCCACCCCAAGGCTCCTTTGTGTGCTTTCAATACTTTAATCAAACTATTTTCTTGTTCTGTAGTAAGAGAAGATGAAATAATTACTGGAAAAAATTCTTGCTCAAGATAAACATATTTCAAATGAGAAGGGAGAGTTTTGAGTTCAATTTTTGATTGAACTTCTTCAGATTTCATCTCTTCTGCTTTTGAATCTTCGTCCAATATTTCAGCTTCTATTCTAATGATGGGATCATCGTCCTGTGTGGTGCCTGATTTGATTAAGCATCTTTCCATTGAATCTGAAATTAATTGATCATCTTTGAATTCATCTGTAAGATAACTAATCATGTCAATTGCAAAACATGAAGATGATGTTTCATCTCCTGAATATCTTAGTATCTTTTGCATATCAAAAATTACTCTTTCTTCATCAACTCTCAAAATTAGTTGTCCTTGATGAACATCTATAATTGCTCTTCCTGTAGCAAGAAATGGTCTACCTAAAATTATTGGTTCATTAGGACATTCTTTCATTTCAAGCACTATAAAATCTACAGGGAAAACAAACTTATCTACTCTTACGAGTACATTTTCAACTATTCCCTTAGGTTTCTTAGTACTTTGATCCGCAAACTGAAGAGAAACACTTGTGTCTTTTATTTCACCAAGATCTAACTTTTTAAAGATAGAAAATGGCATCAAATTTATTGAAGCTCCAGAATCACAAAGTGCTTTTTCAAAATATACTCCTCCCAAAGTGCATGGAATTGTAAAACTGCCTGGATCACCAAGTTTTTGTGGTAGCTTATTTTGAAGTATAGCACTGCATTTTTCCGTAAGCATTGCCACAGAAACTTCTTCTAATTTTCTTTTACTTGACAAAATTTCCTTTAAAAATTTGGCATATGAAGGCATTTGTAACAAAGCATCAGTAAAAGGAATATTGATGTGAATTTGTTTTAAAATCTCCAAAAATTTTGCAAATTGGTTGTCAAGCTTTTCTCTTTTCATTTTTTGAGGAAAAGGAATAGTCACAGGGAGAGGAGTCAATTTTTCAATATTTTTTTCTTCTTTTTCTTCTGATGGTTCAGAGGGTGTTTCAACATTCTTACCCTTGTCTACCTGTTGTCCTGATCGGTCTGCATAATTTTCATCCAACTCCTTACCTGACCGTAAGGTGATGGCCTTAAGGTGCTCCTTTGGATTCTTCTCTGTATTACTTGGTAAGGGACCTTGAATCTTTTCTGACACAAGAGTTGCCAATTGGCTCAACTGAATTTCTAAATTTTTAAGGGCAGAATTCTGACTCTCCATCTTTTCATCGGTGGCCTTAATGTATTTGTACATAAGGTCATCAAGACTTGGATGAGCTTGTTGAGGCCTTTGTTGATATGGGGCTGCTTGCTGATAAGGTTTAAAATTCAATTGCCCTTGATTTTGATTTTGATATCCGGGCGGACCTTGTACAAGTTGTTTCTGAAAGGTTTGAGAGTTCTCAGCACCATTTGGATTGCTCCATTGAAATCCTGGATGTCTATGTGCCATTGGACTTCCAAAAGGGTAAGATTTGTAGCCAATAACATTGACTTGTTCATCATTTTGATGGATTGCTTGGCATTCATGGTTAAGATGATTTCCTCCACACTTGTCGTAAACTTCAGACTGGCTTGGTTGTTGTGTATTCACCTGAAAAGATTCAAACTTTTGTGCCAAAGAAACAATCTGTTGTGTTAATGTATTTAAAGCATCTGCTTGATTTACTGTAGCAGCCTTCTTGATAATTATATGCTCAGATGGCCATTGGATGGCGTTCTTAGAAATTTCATTTAACAATTGCAATGCTTCCTCTGTTGTTTTTCCCATTACTGAACCTCCTGCAGCTGCATCTATCACATTTCTAGAAGAGGGTTTTAGCCCGTGATAAAAAATATACAACTGCATATGTTCAGGTATATCGTGGTGTGGACATTTTCTTAACATTGCTTTTAGCCTTTCCCACGCATGGTAAACTGACTCTGTGTCAGTCTGCAAGAAATTAGATATGTCTTGTCTTAACTTTGTGGTTTTAGCAGGGGAAAAGTATTTATTTAAAAATTTCTGAGTCATTTGATCCCATGTGGTAATTGATCCTTGAGGCAAACTTCGCAACCAAGTCTTAGCATCTCCTTTTAAAGAAAAAGGAAATAGCCTTAACTTAATTGCTTCAGGGGATACTCCATTATACTTAGCAGTTTCAACAAGTTCTAGAAAATCAATTAGATGACTATGTGGATCTTCACTTGAATCTCCAGTAAAGATACAAGATTGTTGGATCGTTTGAATTAGACCGGTCCTGATTTCGAAGTTGTTGGCTGCCACTGGGGGCTTCCTGACACTAGATTCACAGTTGAAATGGTCTGGTCTAGCATAATCCCTTAGGATTCTGTTTGCTGGCCTTGGCGCCACTTCATCAAATTGATCCTCTATTTGGACTGGTGGTGGTACTTCGCGTGGGTTGATATTTTCTATTTCCTGATTCTTCATTCCTTCACAAGCTATTGTTTGAGAAGACGTTTGTCCTTTCCTGCGCGATCGAAGAGATCTTTCAATTTCAGGATCGTAACTTGCCAACTCTTTTGTAGAAGAGCGGGTCATAAACTATTTAAAATTCAGAAAGTAAAGAAAATTAGCTCCTAAAATAATAATAACAATAAATAATAATAATAATAATAATAATAATAATAATAATAATAATAATAATAATAATAAAAGATTGCAAAGATAAAAAAAAAAAGGCGTTAAAGGGAAAACAAATATTAGTACACTAATTTTATTATTTATAGATATAGTAATATTATACCATACTTGAAATAAAATAGATATATAAAAATGACGCAACAAATAAACTGTGATAAGAAAATATAATATTATTCAAAGTATTAATATTAATATTCTTAGTAGTATCGAAAATCACAATGATAATATATAAAAGGGTAATTAATAGTGTGCGTGTGAAAGTATTGATTATAGTATATATATATATTTTTTAGTAGTTATAATGATAAAAAAAATATTATATTAAATTCTCAAATTAGTAATAAAATATTTAATCTGAAGTAGATGTAAGCCAATCCCCGGCAACGGCGCCAAAAATTTGACGAGGCTAATGGATATAAGATTTTGCTGCTCGTACTCTGTCAAATTCTAGTATAGTTTATGATATCGTCCCACAGAGATTGGAGAATCTAACTACAAACTTATAATATCCTTACTACTATTTGAGAGAACCAAATTGATGAAATTTTGTTTGTTGAAAATTTAAATTGCTTAAGTTGAAACAAAAATAACTTTCGAAAGATTTATATTTAAAAAGAGTTGGGAATCATTGAATTCACTCGATAGCATGATAATAATAAAATCTTAGCTTCTACATGTATTTCTCTTAGGAATAATTGTTTATTGCTAATACAATTATATTTGCTCACTAAGAAATAATCAATTAATAACACTCCGTGAGGTTATGTAAATCAATTGATATATGACTCGTGATGATTAGACTGAAATAATTTTCTTGCCTGAATCGTGCTAAAAAAATAGCAAAAACCTCTTGCGATTACTTTTTACTAAAAATCAATAATCTTGCCAACTACAACTCCTTCGTGAGAATTAGAATGGAAGTAAGCAAGATTAATGACTTGGAATGATAGCTTAAAAAGAATTACTCTCACTCTATTATTTTACCCATTAGTTATCGTATATTAATTTTGCTTCGTGAGAATTACAAAATTGACATACCACTAACTTTGGAGAATAAATAGATAGAAGTGATAATAATTAATTAAAACTACTATTCCAGCACAATATAGAAATATAACTAGAAAATTTCAGGTCAAGCATGTAGTAAAATTGAGATTAATATTATAACAATATCGAGCTTCATCAACTATCCCAACGAAAGAAATTACTCCATGGAATATTTAAATCTCACAAAGAAAGAAATTCTTAAGATACTATCAATACTCTTAGAAAATCCAAAAGCTACAAGAGGAAAGTGAAAGAGATAAAGAAAGAAGTAAAGACCAAATCTAGAAAAAAGTTATGTTGCAAGGTACGTATGATCTTTCCCCCCTTCAACACAAATAAGACATCCTTTTTATAGAAATCAAATCTCATAAGATGCCACGATGCCTCGTGGGTCTTTTGCCATGATGCGTCGTACTTCTTTTGCCATGATGCGTCGTGATCTCTTTTTATTCCTTTATTTGCTTTACCATGATATTTTTACTTCCTGCAAAATACTATTAGACAATATAGATAATTGACATATATTATATATATATATATATATATATATATATATATATATATATATTATTATTTTTTTCAGTATAAAATATATGAATATTTTATAGTCGTCAGTTGCATACAATGTCTACACCATGGCCTTTTGTCGCCTGGGGCATGGATGTCATCGGTCCGATAGAACCCGCAGCATCTAATGGGCACAGTTTTATCCTGCTAGCTATTGATTATTTCACTAAATGGGTAGAGACGAAGACATTTAAAGCAGTACCAAAGAAGGCAGTAGTGGATTTCGTAAATACAAATATCATTTGCCACTTCGGAATTCCCAAGGTGATTATCACGGACAATGGAGCAAATCTTAATAGTCATCTCATGGCGGAGGCATGTTAGAAGTTCAAAATCTTGCACCGCAATTCTACACCTTATCGGCCTAAGGAAAATGGAGCAGTTGAAGCTGCAAATAAGAACATTAAGAAGATTATTCGAAAAATAGTGGATGAATCGAGATAGTGGCATGAAACATTACCATTTTCTCTAATGAGTTATTGTACTACTGTGCGTACTTCAATTGGTGCAACCCCTTACTCATTGGTATACGGAACAGAAACAGTGATACCTGCAGAGATTGAAATACCTTCCTTCCGGATTATAGCTAAGGCTAAAATTGATGACGATGAATGGGTAAAAGCCCAATTGGAGAAATTGAGCTTGATAGATGAAAAAAGATTAGCAGCAGTATGTCACAGACAGCTGTGTTTGGCTTACTGCTTGAGATAGCATTATCTGTGCCTTTTCGGGAGTTTTTACTCTCAGTTGTTATTCATTTTTATTGCTCATAGGGTCGGAGTACTCACTATTACTCTTGCACCTTGCGTGCAGATACATGTCCTTTTTCTCATGCTGAGTAGACATTTCAGTGATCAGCAGGCTTGCTTTCGGGAGAGTTTGAGGTAGCTGCATGGCGTTCGTAGCCGTTGACTCTTCTTTCTATCATTGTCTTTTATTTTCCGCCCTTTCAGACATTTAGACAGATTATGTAGTAGGGTATTATTCTGTTCAGTTGAGGCGCATATTCGTGACACCGGGTCCATGGTTGGGCTATACGCTATGATTTGCTAAACATCGGTATTCTTATTAGTATTTCCATATTTTTCTTAAATGGATTAATGTTTACTGCTTCAGTTATCAAATATCGGGTGCCAATTGAATTGAATATGGTTAATGGTCCGTCTTTCCTAGTAGTGTGCTGGGCATCATCACGACCGGGTTTGGAGTCATGACAAGTTGGTATCAAAGCCTAGGTTACTTGGTCTCGCAAATCATGAGCCGGTTTAGTAGAGTCTCGCGGATCGGTTCGGAGACATCTGCATTAATCTTCGAGAGGATGCAAAACCTTTAGGAAAACTTGAAATTCTTGAAATTCTTGTCGTGCAACTTTTTTTATCCAAGAACTAAACTTCTATATTCTATTATCTCGTAGATGGAGAGAACACGTACTACCGGATGGCAGACGAATACCATTGCCACCCACTAGAGGCCGTGGAAGCGGCCGTGGTAGAGGCAAAGCAGCAGGGGCAGCACTAGTTGACTCACCAGTTGCCCCAACTTAGGATCAGCCTCCAGCTATAAAGGTTCCAGCAGCACCTGCTCAGGTACCAATTGTACCTATTGCGATTTCGGGTCTTTAGGAGGCCCTAACTCTGACTTTATCGGTTTGCACCAGCCTGGCTCAGGCAATCTCGGCCACTACCGCTGCAGCTACATCAAGGACCGGGGGTGGTCATCAGATCCTTGCAGCTCGCACTCCTGAGCAGGTAGTGCATGGTTTGCAGACACCAGAGGCACCACCAGCTCAGCAGGTTGCTCCAGTCAAGCCAGTGGCCCCAATATAGCCAATTGTCCTGGTTCAGGTTGATGAAGTCCCAGCGAAGGCAGACGATGAGCAACATCATCTTGATAGGTTCAACAAGCTTTTACCTCCTACTTTTAGCGGTATTCAGGGAAAGGATGCCTAGGGTTTTCTCGACAAGTGTTAACATATGCTTCGGATAGTATGGATCCTAGAGTCGAGCGGAGTATCTTTTACCACTTTTCAGTTCTCACGAGCAGCCTTTACATGGTGGGAGGCATATGAGCGTTGTAGGCCGGCAGGTGCGGCACCATTTACATGGCAGAAGTTCTCCACTATCTTTCTGGAGAAGTGGGTACCACGGTCGAAGAGAGAGGAGCTGCATAGGTAGTTTGAGTGGCTTCGTCAGGGAGATATGTCTGTGACACAATATGAGGTAAGATTCTCCGAGTTAGATTGTTATGCTCCATGGATGGTTCTGACTAATCAGAAGAGGATTGTGCGATTTTTAGACGGACTCATTTATCTCATCCGTATTCTAATGACTCGAGAAATGGTCCTAAGCCATACCTTTGAGGATGCAGTGGATATTGCTCGTGACATTGAGATGGCTCTCCGTCGAGAGAGAGAGAAGAGGGAGGCCTAGAGGCCTCGAGGATTAGGTAGCTTCAGTGGTGCTCTATCTAGGGTCCAGATTCAGCAGAGCAGAGGTCGTTCTTTTAGGCCTCCACAGCCAGCTCGCTCAGAGTACCGTGGGTCAACTTCTAGTTGTAGGTATTAGGGATCTCAGCAGAGTCAACCATCTCTTAGTGCAATTCTAGTACAGAGGTCGTCTCATGCCCCTTCTATTCAGGGTTCCTCCAGATCGAGTGCATCAGCCAACCATTCTGATGCGCGGGATTCCCAAAAGTCCCATTCCCCTAGCACCAGGGAGTTGTTATGAGTGCGGAGAGGTTGGGCACATATGGAGGCATTATCCTCGGCGCAGCAGAAATCAGTCCCAGCAGAGGGATCAGCCCTCATCTTTTGGTGCATCTTATTCAGCACCCGCCCCGCCAACTAGGGGTGAGGGTCAGGTAGCTAGGGGTCACTCTAGAAGGGGAGGCTGATCGGGTGGTGGTCAGGCACGATTCTATGATTTTCTCGGCCGTTCAGATGTTGTTGCTTTATATACTGTTATCATAGGTATTATTTTAGTCTGCCACAGGGATGCCTGAATTTTGTTTGATTTCAGTTCTACTTATTCCTATGTATCTTCACACTTTGCTCATTATTTGGGTACGACCCGAGGGTGTCTTGCGTTACCTATGCACGTATCTACCCCAGTGGGAGATACTATCATTGTGGACCATGTATATCGGTCCTATATTGTTACTATTGGGTATTTGCAGACCCGAGTTGACTTGCTGCTATAGAGCATGGTTGATTTTGATGTTATTTTGGGCATGGATTGGCTATATCCTTGCAACGCTATTCTAGACTATCACACCAAGATAGTTACATTGGCTATGCCGGGTATTCCGAGGATTGAGTGGCATGGTATGACTGATTATTTACGCAGCATGGTAATTTCTTTCTTAAAGGCCCAGCGGATGGTTGGGAAGGGATGTTTATCATACTTGGCATTTGTGAGAGATGTTGGAGCTGAGACTCCAGTCTTTATTCTTTTCCCGTTGTGAGGGATTTTTTGGATGTGTTTCCATTGGACTTTCCAGGCATGTCGCCAGATAGTCCTATTGATTTTGGTGTTGGCCTGGTGTCGGGCACTGAGCCTATATCTATTCCTCCCTATCGTATGACACCAGCTAAGTTGAATTAGTTGAAGGAGCTACTTCAAGAACTCCTAGATAAGGGGTTTATTCGTACAAGTGTGTCACCGTGGGGTGCACCGGTCTTATTTGTGAAGAAGAAAGATGGCTCAATGAGGTTGTGTATCGATTATAAGTAGATGAATAAGGTAGTAGTGAAGAATAAGTATCCACTACCCCATATTGATGACTTTTTTTATCAGCTCCAGGGAGCGAGGGTATTCTCGAAGATTGATCTTTGTTCAGGCTATCACCAGCTTAAGATTTGGGATTCGGATATCATGAAGACAACTTTCAGGACGAGATATGGGCATTATAAGTTTGTAGTTATGTATTTTGGGCTGACTAATGCCCCAACCGCGTTCATGTATTTGATGAACAACGTGTTCCGGTCGTATCTGGATTCTTTTGGGATTGTGTTTATTGATGACATCCTGGTATACTCATGTAGCCAGAAAGAGCATGCTCAACATTTGAGAGTAGTATTGCAAAGATTGAGGGGAGAAACTCTATGCAAAGTTCTCTAAGTGTGAGTTCTGGCTTGGGTCTGTGGCTCTTCTAGGACACGTGTTGACTAACAATGGTAAACAGGTTGATCCGAAGAAGAAAGAGGCGATGCAGAGTTGCCCTGGACCGACCTCAGCCATTGGGATCCGTAGTTTTCTTGGGTTGGTAGGATATTATCTCCAGTTTGTTCAGGGATTTTCTTCTATTGCATCACTCTTGACCAAGTTGACTTAGAAGGGTGCTCTATTTGCATGATCCGAGGAGTGTGAGGAGAGCTTTCAAAAGCTAAAGTCAGCTTTGACCACGACTCTACTATTGATATTGCCATCAGCTTCAGGTTCTTACACCATGTATTGTAATGCCTCGAGAGTTGGCATAGGATGTGTACTGACGCAGGAGGGTAGAGTTATTGCATATGCTTCTCGTCAGTTAAAGCCCCATGAGAAGAACTACCCCATGCACGATTTGGAGTTAGCAGCTATAGTTCATGCTCTGAAAATTTGGAGGTACTACTTGTATGGAGTTTCTTGTGAGGTGTATACCGATCATCACAGCCTTCAACATCTGTTCAAACAGAAAGATCTTAATTTGAGGCAGTGAAGGTGGCTTGAGTTGCTTAAGGATTATGACATTACCATATTGTATCATCTGGGGAAGGCTAATGTAGTGGCTGATGCCTTGATCCGGGAGACGGTTAGTATAGGGTGCTTGGCATATATTCCAGTTGGGGAGAGGCCGTTTGTAGTTGATGTTCAGGTGTTGGCCAATCGGATGGTGAGATTAGATATTTCAGAGCCGAGTCGGGTGTTGGCCTACGTGGTTTCTCTGTCCTCCTTATATGATCGCATTAGAGAGCGTCACTGATGATCCTCATTTTTTTGTCCTCAAGGGCAGGGTTCAGCATGATGATGCCTGCGATGTGACTATTGATAGTGATGGTGTGTTGAGGAAGCAAGGTTGGATTTGCATGCCCAATGTGGATTGACATCGAGAGTTGATACTAGAGGAGGCTCACAGCTCGCGGTTCTCCATTCATCTGGGTGCTGCGAAGATGTATTAGGACTTGAGACAGCATTACTGGCGGAGGAGGATGAAGAAAGATATTGTGAGTTATGTAGCCCGATATCTCAACTATCAACATGTCAAGTATGAGCATCAGAGACCGAGCGGTGTTCTTCAGCATATGGTTATTCCTGAGTGGAAATGGGAGGAGATTACTATGGATTTTGTGAGTAGTCTCCATCGGACTTCTAGGAAGTTTGATTCAATTTGGGTGATTGTGGATCGGCTAACCAAGTCCACACACTTCATTCCAGTATGTACTACTTACTCATCGGAGCGGTTGGCAAGGATATTTATTTGGGAAATTGTCAGGTTACATGGGGTCCCAGTGTCTATTATCTCTAATAGAGGTGCTTAGTTCACTTCTTCGTTTTGGAGGGCATTTCAGCGGGATCTGGGTACGCAGGTAGAGTTGGGCACAACATTCCATCCTCAGACGGATGGACAGTCGCAGCGCACTATTCAGATCTTGGAGGATATGTTGTGTGCCTGTGTTATTGATTTTAGAGGTTCGTGGGATGACTTTTTGCCACTTGTAGAGTTTTCTTACAATAATAGTTATCAGTCATGTATTCAGATGGCCCCGTATGAGGTGTAGATCTCATGTTGGATGGTTCGAGTCCAGCGAGGCTAGATTGTTAGGGACTGAGATGGTTCAAGATGCTTTAGAGAGGGTGAAGTTGATCCAGGAGAGGCTTTTTACAGCATAATCGCGCTAGAAGAGTTATGCGGACCGGAAGGTTCATGATGTGTCGTATATGGTAGGCAAAAATATCTTGTTGAAGGTTTCACCCATGAAGGGTGTCATGCGGTTTGGGAAGAAAGGGAAGCTGAGTCTGAGGTTCATTGGGCCTTTTGAGATACTCAGGAGGATTGGAGAGGTAGCATATGCGTTAGCCTTGCCACCTAGCTTGTCTAGTGTGCATTCGGTATTCCATGTGTCTATGCTCTGGAAGTCTGTTGGGGACCCTTCTCATGTGTTGGATTTTAGCACGGTTCAGCTGGGTGATGATTTTTCATATGATGTGGAGCTGGTGGCTATTCTGAGTTGACAGGTTCGAAAGTGGAGGTCCAAGGATATTGCTTTAGTGAAGGTGCGGTGGAGAGGTCGGCCTGTGGAGGAGGCTACTTGGGACACCGAGAATGAGATGCGTAGTAGATATCCCCACCTTTTTTAGACTCAAGGTATGTTTATTGACCCACTCGAGGACGAGCGTTTGTTTTATTTGGGAGGATGTGACGACCCAGCTCATTATCACGTGAGTTACCGCCCCGTTTTCCCCATATTATGTTCCTCTATGATTTCATATCAGTGTTAGAGTTGATCGGATTGAGTTGAATTGGTTTTAGTTGGAAATGAGGCACTTAGCGTCTTAGAAGAAGCTTGTAGTAGAAAAGTTAACCGTATGTGAATTCCATCGATTTGGTTAGCTTCGGGGGATGATTTCTGACTTAGGAGAGTGATCGGAAATGAATTTGGAGGTCCGGTATAGAATTAGGCTTGAATTGGCGAAGTTTGAATTTTGGCGAATTCCGATTGATAAGCAAGATTTTGATCCGAGGGTCAGAATGAAATTGCGAGAGTGGCACTAGCTTCGCTAGGTGATTTTTGATATGTTTGCAAATTATCAGGTCATTCGGACGTCGTTTGGTTGGGTTTTTGATCGAATGTGATTTTCGAAGGTTTTAGTTTAACTTAGGCTTGAATCCGTGGTGAATTGATTATTTTTTATGTTGTGCAACGTGTTTTGATGATTGGAACATGTTCATATGATGATTTAGAGTAGGCTGGTATTTTTGGTTGAGGTCCCGGGGGCCTCGGGGTGATTTCGGGTGCTCAAACAGATCATTTTTTGACTTGGTGTGTTCCAAAATTTCAGCAGTTGTTGCAGGACACTTTTGGCCTTCGCGTTCGCGGGGGTATTGTCGCTTTCACATAGGTGTGAATTCTTGACCTTCGCATTTGCGTGGCATGGAACGCGTTCGCGTAAGTCTGTATTGTTGGTCATCACAGCCAAGTTATTCATCGCGTTTGCAATCCAGGGTGTCACGTTCGCGCAGTATTGGAAACTGAAGCATCGTGTTCGTGAGGTAAACTACGCGTTTGCGTAGAGTAAAAGTGAGCCCAAGGAATTTTAGTCACCGTGAATGCGGGAGGACCCACGCGCTCGCGTAGAAGGAAAAATTGGCGACCATAAGGGTTTTTATAACATTTCAGTCGCAAGCACATCACTTTTTCCTCCATTTTTACACCACCTTGAGAGCTTGTTGATAGATTTTGAAGGGGATTTCGATGGGAAATGATTGGAGGTAAGTCTCGTGGCCTAGAAATACCATTTAATTGAAGATTCATCCGTTAATTCTCTGAATTTGGATAAAAATATGAAAAAATTAGGGCTTGGTTTTTTTGAAATGTAAATTTGGGATTTGATGGCCCATTTGAACTTAAATTTTGATGAACTTTATAGGTAGTAACTTGTCGCGGGATGAGGAATCCGGTAATGTGAATTCATAATTTTTCGAGAAGCGGACCCAGGGCTCGGGTTTTGCCAACTTCATGGTTTTTGTTGTTTCTCGAGTCTTTTTGATTGGTTTATGGTTTATTTGCCTATTATGATGTATCCCTAATGGTTTTGATCAGATTCTACACACGAGGAGGTACATTCGTTAAGGGAAAGGCTTATCGAGCTAGACTATAGGCCGGCTAGAGGTGAGTAATACTTGTGAATGATATTTTGAGGGTTTAAAACCATGGTTTTGCACATCTTAGTGTTGTATTGAGGTGACTTGCATGATGGACCTGCGAGTGGGGTAGAGTACCACTGGGGATTGTGACTTGGTCCGTCCCAGTTGTTGGTTTTACCACTTATTTGTAAATGATTTATTGTTATCATTATGATTTGGGCTCATTTCCATACTTGGGGCTTATTGTCGATTGTTTGAACTCTTATTAACTATCATTTAATGTTTTCCCTCACTATTTGAAATATTATTTGAACTCAATCCATGTAAACTACCCCGTTTCTTAAACTCATCCATATTTACTCAACTTGGAGTTTTAAACTGATAATTTCACTACTGTTTTTGCTGAGTATTATCTACTTTACTGTTGCCCGAGGGGTTGTCGACTGCATTTGGACTAATTGAGGCCGAGAGCCTTATGTGAGGGCATGTTGAGCACTGTGAGGAGGCTTTCAGGCCTCGTATTGATATTATTCAGGCTTTCAGGCCTTGTTGATATCTCTTGGGCTGAAGGAGCCCCTCCGGAGTCTGCACACCCACAGTGAGCACGAGGTACCCTTTGAAATGGACAATGGTAACAATGACACTATCATACGTGTTTTGATCAGGTAATAATGACTGGCCAGTCAGGTAATAATGACTGACTAGTGGTAACAATGACACTGAAACACGCTTTGGTCAGGTAACAATGGCTAATCGGTCATGTAACAATGGCTGACCATACTTGTGTATTTTTGTTTATTTGATTACTTTCAAAGAGAATTTCTTGCTATGTTTTCACGGATTTCTACTGTTTATTTGGCTTACTGCTTGAGATAGCATTATCTGTGCCCTTTCGATATTTTGTACACTCAGTTGTTATTTATTTTTATTGCTCATTGGGTCGAAGTACTCACTATTACTCCCTGCACCTTGTGTGCAGATCCGGGTCCTTCTTCTCAGGCTAAGTAGACATTTCAGTGATCAACATGCTTGCTTTCGGGAGAGTTTGAGGTAGCAGTATGGCGTTCGCAACTGTTGACTCTTCCTTCTATCCTTATCTTTTATTTTCGCACTTTCAGACATTTAGACAGATTATGCAGTAGGGTAATATTCTGTTTAGTAGAGGCTCATATTCGTGATACCGAGTCCATGGTTGGGCCATATGTTATGATTTGCTAAACATCGGTATTCTTATTAGTATTTCTTTATTTTTCTTAAATGTCTTGATGTTTACTGTTTCACTTATCAAATATCGGTTGCCAATTGGGTTGAATATATGGTTAATGGCCGCGCTTTCCTAGTAGTGTGATGGGCGCCATCACGACTGGGTTTGGGGTCATGATAGTGGTGATGAGAGTCCGTGTGTAGCTACTATTATGCTAGTTGTAAAGGTAGTTTAGGACCCATATCATGCCATACTTGCAAATGCTTACACTCTCGCTTTCTACTAAGATCATTTAGGAAATGTTAGGGATTTAAAATAAATATAAACGAATGTACGCGCTTACAAGAAAATTTGTATCAAATTATTTCACTATAAATATGCCTTAATAATGATTGCTATTTGTGGTTCAGGCCGATTGTCTCGATAGAAATAGATTCATCTATTGTTCGCCATTCGACCCTCTAGCAGTGCACATTTTAATATTATGTTGGACCAGGCTGTACGACCTTGGCATAATGTGTGCATGTTAATTATGCGAAATTCACCCATGATTTACTCTGTTTAAATTCTTTGAAATGTAAGTTAAATTATATGACATGATGATATATATATATATATATATATATATATATATATATATATATATATATATATATATATATATATATATATATATATATATATATATATATATATATATATATATATATGTTGTCGCTCCTTGTTCTGAGAATGTCATATTATATACATGGCATCCATGCTTAGTGTAAACTAGATATATTATAGATATGTACGTTACTAAGTGTCAAGTCGATCCCTCATCACTACTTCTTCGAGGTTAGACTAGATATTTGCTGGGTACATATTGTTTATGTACTCATACTATTCTTTTGTATTTAACTATACAAGATCTCAGACAGGTGATTCTAGTTATCCCTTCGGCGCGCGTTCTTGATTCGTAGTCAAGATCTCACGGTGAGCTGCCCATTCCGAGCCGTTCAACAACATACCAGAGTTTCTCTTCTAGTGTTTTTATTATGTACTATTTATTTTATTTCAGACAATAGGATAGTGATATTCTTTTCGTACACTACTAGTTGGCTTAGTACTTGTGACACTAGTTCCTGGCACACACATTAGTAGACTATCATTTTTTGGTTGTATTTCTATTGTTATAAAAATTTTAAATACCGACTATTTTAATTATAAGTCTAGTGAATGTTGGGAATGTTTAAATAAAATAATTGACAAATCACTAGTTGTTAGTGTTGTTTTGCCTGACTACAATGTTGAGTGTCATAACGATCTATAGTTGAATTTGGGTCGTGACAATCCACATATATCCATGTGAAAAAAGATGAAAAGGTTTAGTCTTAGGTTCTCAGTAATAGGTATGTATAACCTAAGTTTCTTAGCCAACGGAGAAATGAAACATTTATTATGTATTGCACTGTCTACTTTATTATGCAAAAAGCAAATATGCTGCATTATAGGCAATGAAGGATATCCTAATCTTCTGTGACAAAGTTCTCATGTATCATTGCTTCTCTCCACTGAACTAATATGAATAACCTTTGTTCTATTCTTCTTCCTCTTATCAAATGAAGGCCACCAGTTTCCTTACCAAACCCCTTCACCCTGTCACTGTAAAAGGTCCTGAAATACACATATTTTGGGAAGAAATATAGCACCACATTGTAAGTCCCTGGTTTACTTTGAAATTGACATCAAGTTAAACATAAAGTCAGGAACATACAATATATTTTCCAGCTTAGTATCTGCTGAAAGCTGTGTACTACCAATATGTGTAACATCAGTATTGTCTCCATTTGGTAGTCTCACATTTTCCCTTTATAACTATCTATATTTTTGACATCTTGTAGTAACTATAGTGAGGATGCTATGTGATGTCTAGCCCCATAGTCCACTATCTAATTGTCATTAGAGACACTTGAGGCAAGAGATACAATATTACTTGCCATGTTTGATTGTGTATGATTATTAAAATTTGCATCCTTGTTGAATAAATTAAGTATCTAGTATTGTGCTTCAGTAAAGAAGTATTCTCCTTTCTACTGTGCTGCTCCTTATGAGTGGGAAGTTGCTGGTCCTTCCACATTTTTGACTGCAGGAAAAGATCCCTTAGTTCTATATTCTATAGTTTGATACTTTTTCTTCCTTTTTAAATCTTTAGGGTAAACAAAGATTTTGAAGCGGTTCTCCTTAGTGTGGCCCTTCGTATGGCAATTACCACACCGTACGAACTGTTTCCTTCCTCGAAAACCTTGACCTCTTGCAACTTGCATTGCCATAGGATCCTCCTTTTTTGCCATTGCACTACTTCCCATAAACTATTGGCTTTCATCTTGTGTGATCACAACATATGTGGGGTTGAGTGTATTTTCAGTTGTCTTCATCAAAATTAGTTTTCGAGCTTGGTCATAAGTGTCAATCAGACTATCCATAAACTGCATTAATGCATATTCACAATATATTCTTTTGATTTCACACATCCACAATTTGGAGAATGTACAAGAACATCATATTAAGCCCACAACTCTTTCAATTTTGTGAAATACACAACAACAGAGTCAGATCCTTATGACAACCTCGAAATTCCTCTATGCAATTGAAAATCCTCACTTGATTCACCTTATCAAATCATTTCTTAGAATCTTCCCACTGCATGCGCATATGATGCATAAATGATTCCACGCAGTATATCCTTTAAAGTTGAATTCATAATCTATGAATGTACTATTGCAATGCATGTCTCCCATTTCTCATGTAGTTCATCTTCAAATGAGGATTTAACATATGTTCCAGTAATGAACCCTAACTTACGCTTTTCCTTTGAAGCACTCCACAGGCCATAATTTTCAGATCCTGTGAGTTGAATTGGAATAAATACCAGCCCATGAGTGTCGGAAGGTTGCAGGAACAAAGGATGAGTATAATCGATCTTCATATTCCCCACCATTAATGTGTAACATCAAACTCAATAAAATCGCACTATCAAATGAAAAAGCAAACCGAGCTAATATTGCAGAAATTTCATCGATCTGCTGAAAAATTAAGGACAGAACTATGAGCTTCAATTTAAGAGATTTTAGGAAGAGATTTTACTGAATTAAGCCTTTGCATCCATGGATCGTTCTCCTCAGCTCTCATAGCATGTTAGAAGATGAAGCTTGGTGAAAGAAGTTCAGGATTTCAGAATAGCTCAATTACGCTGATTAAGAACAATACTGCCGATTATATACACCTTTTAACTAAAATTTAGTTATTAAATAACTAAAATAACTCTAACACCCCTAACTTCTTACTATGTACATTTAGGTCCCAGTATGTTATACACTTGACTACATCTAATATGGCATTATTACAAATAGTAGTTGTAGACGCTTAATTTTGATCATTCCATTTTCCATCTAATTACTTTTTCTACATTACTATTCAACCTTCTATAGTCATTAGCCGCTAAGTACTCTAGGCACAACAATATCGGCGAAAAAAGATCGATCCTTGCTAGTCTGATTTCTTACATGATATTTAAATAATAAGTAGTGAATTTGGTATATTTTCACTATTTAGCTATTTAGTTAATTTTTAGATATATAACGATACTAAAAAAAAGAAATTGGTTTTAGAATCGTCAACATATTTATTTATTTCTATAGTTAGTTTATGGGATCACTAGATTGTACTAGATTATGAATGAGGATATTCGAGAAAAAGTGGGTGTGGCCCCTATGGAAGATAAGATGCGAAGTGAGGCTTAAATGATTTGAGCATATGAGAAGGAGAAGCCTAGATTCTCTAGTGTGGATGTGTGAATAGCTGGCGCTGAAAGGTCAGAGAGGAGGTACAAGATGGCCTAAGAAGTACTGCGGAGAGGTGATCAGGTAGTACATAGAGCCACTTCAGCTTACCGAGGACTTGACTTCTAACAGGAGGGTATGGAGGTCGAAGATTAGGTACAAGGTAATAGGTCGTCATGAGTATTTCTGATATGTTCCAAGTTTATAAGGGCTATTTGACTAGTACATTGTCTTCGATTCTTATAATGCCAGTATTAAGGTTGTTTTAGTGTTATCATCCGCAATTCGATTTTCTAGTACCCTACAGTGTTACTGTTTTTGGCTATTACTTATGCTATTGATACTTCTTTCTTCCATTTTTTTCTCCGGGCATCACATTGTTGATATTATTTTGTTGGCTTTCTTATTGTTATTACTTGTTCCTTTTCTTCTTCTCGTGTCGACGGTCTTTCGAAAATAACCTCTCTGCCCTCAAAGGTAGATTTAAAGTCCACGTACACCTTACCATCCCCAAACCCTACTTATGGACTCCCATTAGATTGTTGTTGTTGTTGTTGTAATTAATTTATTATAATTGACAAATTTTATTTTGTTGTATTATATTGTCTAGATGTTTTTGTATTGGGTCTTTTGGAAACAACTTCTCTATATTCTCGAGATTTTATTGAATTGTTATTATTGTTGTTGATGTTCTTGTATCAATTAACTTTGTAAAAGAGCAGAGAACCAAATGGGAGGAGAACACAAAGAAATGAAAGAAGAACAGTCCAAAGCTAAAATCCAAAAAAAAAAAAAAACACCCCCAAAAATTATAAAATGACGCGTGTTGGTTGTTATAAAATAAAGAATTTAAAATAAATAAATTAAAGGCAAGTATAAAGAGAAACTAATATATTATTCAACTTCAAACTAATGTACATGATGAACTTAAATCTCCTGTATTTATAGAAGAAATGAAGTTGCTGCGTAAGCTGCGATGGCAAGCTGTTGTGTAAGCTGCTATGACAAGTTGTTGTGTAAGCTTCTATTACAAGTTGCCCTCTAAGCTACTTGTAAGATGCTATTGTACCGGATATAGATAATCTTCTACCGGAGGTAATATTTATTCATAACAGAGTACCAAAATAATAAGTTTCTTCGGGGGGCTTATTTCCAATAGAGTACTAAATAGATAACATACTTATGGTGGAATCCCATATGGATACGCTTTTTCGGGAAGCTTATTGACAATGGAGTACTAAAGAAACATTCATAATATAATATATTTATAACACCCCTTTGGATTTTCATTAAAATATAATGTACCTCATTAAAACCTTAGTAGAAAAAATCATGTCGAAAAAAAATCCTAGTAAAGGACAAAGAGCACACATATTTAGTAATATGCATAGCTAGTTGCCTCATTAAAAATCTTATAAGAAAAACCCTATGGGGAAAACCTTAGTAAGAAAAAAAAAAGTATAACGCGTATTTTACTCCCTCTGATAAAAGCATTGCACATTCCAGTCTCGTATACCATCATCTCAAAAGTTAAAGTTGGCAAAGGTAAAGTGAATACATCTGCCGGATTGTCACTTGAATGGACTTATTTCACATTAATGTCACAATGTTTCTGAAAATCGTGTGTGTAGAATAATTTTGATGAAATATGCTTCGTTCTACCTCCTTTTATATATTCCCCCTTCAATTGGGCTATGCATGCAACATTATCTTCATATAAAATTGCGAGTCTTTTCTCACATTCCAAACCATATTTTTTTCGAATAAAATGAATTATTGATATCAGCCATATGCTTTCCCAGCTAGCTTCAAGAATAGCTATGATCTCAGCATAATTTAAAGAAACAGAAACAATATATTGACTCGTGGAGCTGCGTGATATGACAGTACCTCCATATGCAAACATGTACCCGATTTAAGATCGAGATTTATGGGAATCAGATAAATAACCTGCATCTGCGCAATCAACAAAATCTGCACTATCTTTGTTAGCATAAATTAAACTCATATCAATAGTTTCCTTTGAATATCGCAATATATGCTTAATCACGTTTCAATGTCTCCATGTAGGAGAAGAGCAATATCTTGCTAGTAGATTAACAGAAAATGCTATGTCATGCCTTATAGCATTAGGAAGATATATAAGTGCACTAATCGCACTAACATAAGGTATTTCGGGGCCAAGGAGTTCCTCATCGTCTTCTGGCGGTCGGAACAGATCCTTATTCACTTCAAGTGATCGAATAACCATTGGTGTACTCAGTGGGTGTGATCTATCCATGTAAAAGTGTTTTGCAATAGTCTATATCTATCTATCAATATCAATGTCAGCGTTAACATCAATATCAATACTATATTAAAATCACGAAGACGTTTAGCGACATATCGTTTATTTTTTACCATTTAAAATATATTTTACATCGGATAAGATTATAAAATCAAAAAACTTTCCAAATATTTTGGAGTTCTAAATCAACTAAATTTTTTCTAAAAAGTTTAATATTTTATATCTTCTCCTAATAAGAATAAATAATATTAAGACAATAAAAGAAACCAAAAAAGTAAGAGGGGTTTTTTTGGTTAGTATCAAACAAGGAAACTTCACGATTTTGTGTAAACTTACTGTTCTTCGTCCTTGTTTAATCATAAAGACTAATTTTGCCTCTTTATTTTCCTTTCATTTGATTTATTTATTAAAATTTAAATGAAAAGTATTTGTTAGGAGCTTCATTGTTAAATTCGTTTATTTCTCAAAATTTTCTATGAGCTGAGGTTTTATGGAAGAGTAATTATTTTTAGAAAAAACTAATATTTAATTTATCAAAAAAATTAATTAGTGTTATTTTGATTTACAAAAATACCTAAAGTACCTCAATATAAATTCGTGTTAAAAAAGAAACTAATATTACTACAAATAAATTTTATTGCATAATTTAACTTTAAAATAGGAATTCGTTACAAAATTCATATTGTAGCTGATCACTTTTTTTATTGATCTGTCACTAGCAATAATTTTTTATTATTTAACTACTTAATATCTTCATCGCTAATATATTTCTTTATGTAGTTGACTTGTCTAGAATACCACCACGATCCCAAGTTCTCCCTTTGTGAACTGTTCTGCCGACACATAGTCTCTACGACTACGTAATGCTATTATTTCCAGAAAAGGGAATAATAAAGTAAGAAACTAGCAAATTACGAGTAATACAATAAAGAAAATTATAATATCGTTTGGCATATACGATAATACTCTTTTGAACTGAACAAAACACTCCCAAAACTCGAAATCTCATGAAATCACAAGCTAAAGAGAATTTAAATAGTGCACTAACTCCAGAATGACTAAACCAAAACTAAATTCAGGAAGTCTAAAGCTAAATGAGAGAATAGAGGGGGACTTCTAGGTCAGCGGACGCGGCAGGTATACCTTAAAGTCTCTGAAGTCTCATTGATGGAACGGTTGAGCAGAAGAACCTGGATCCGCACACAAAAAATGTGCAAGAAAGGGCATGAGTATATAATAGCGGTACCGATAAGTGCTAAGCCTCAGCCGAGTAGCGACGAGGAAGGTCAGGACCCTACTGGTTATATAAATATATAATAAGGTAAAACAATACAGAACATGACACTGTAATTAATATGCTAACAGTAAAATAAAGGGGAAATCTCAGAAAAAATAATAATTCAGTAACCAGTGATAACATCAGGGGACATCCCAGATAATATTCTGTAGTCCCAAACATAAATGTGCCGAGGAGCATCCGGGATACCATCCCGTAGTCCAAAAGTAAATAGCCAGTACATGGGGTATCTTCCGAGATATCGTCTCGTAGTCTCAAAAATAAATTACAGGGGGATCTCCCAGAATACGGATCCATAGTTCCAAAGTAAACAAGCAAGGGGGATCTCCTAGGATACTGTGTGATACTTCTAAAGTAAAGAAACAACAGTGCCGGAAAGGATCAAAAGTTCTAATCAGGGAAAATTGGAATTTGTACTCTAATCATGCTACACAAAAAAACCAAGTAAGCCACTAAGGTAGTTAAGTCACATAATCATATTTTCCTAAGCTAAATAGGAACTTCAAGTAGAAGTATTGCTCAGTTAAGGAAAACACAGATATTACTTAACGAAATGGAGTTTTTTCCAACGATTAGCATGTGTACGCACTCGTCGCCTCACGTACATGACATTCATATAACAACAATATCAAATCCTAAGGGGAGTTCCTCCCCCAAGGTTAGGCAAGCCACTTTCCTCGAACCAAGCTCAATCAATCCAAAATCAAGGCCTTGCCATGATTATTCAACTCCGAGTGGCCCAAATATAATCAAATATATTACATAATATAAATATAACTATAACCAATAAATTTAGATAAAGTAATTGAAGCTAAGGCTAGAAAATAGCAAAAACACCCAAAAATCCACCCTGGGCTCACGTCTCGGAATTAGGTAAAAGTTACGAATTATGAACACCCATTCACTCACGAGTCTAACCAAACCAAAATCACTCAAATCCGATACCAAAACCTCAATCAAAGTCCCAATACTCAGCCTAAGAACTTTTCCTCAATTCTCCCAAATCTTCACTCCAAATTCTAAATTTAACGATGAATTTAAGCTTAGATTAATAAGATATACCAAAAAGTGGTTATGAATCATTACCCACTGATCTTCTCTTCAAAATCTCTGCAGAATCGTCTTACCCCGAGCTCCAATTTGATTTTTCAAGTTATGAACTCAAACCCTCAATTTTTCATATTTCTGCCTAGCAATATCTGCATCTGTGGTCATGGGACCGCATCTACGGTCCTGATACTGCCTCTGGAGGACCCACCTGTGAAATTTCATTCAACCCCCAAGCGCCAGACATGCACACCATTCCTCACAGATGCGCTCTTACTTCCGCGACCAACAGCTTCCAAGCCTCCGACCGCATATGCGGTTGCCTAACCATTTCTGCGGTGCCGCACCTGCGGTCCAAACTCTGCAGATGCGAAACCAACAGGTTCAACAACTTCAACAATAGCCTAAATCCAAAACAATTTCAGTTAATCTTCTGAAACTCACCTGAGGCCTCCGGGACCTCAATCAAACAAGCCAACAAATCCTAAAATATCATACGAAGTTATTCCAATCCTCAAATTACATCTACCAACGCTAAAACTACGATTCACCCTCTAATCCAAGCCTAATGACCATAAATCTCAAGAATTCTACAACCGATGACAAAACCAACCAAACCAAGCCGATTGACTCTAAATTCTGCACACAAGTCAAATTAAATACTATGAAACTATTCCAACTTTCAGAATCGGATTTTGATCCCGATATCAAATTTTCATTATCGATATGAAAACTTCAAAAATTCAACTTTAAGCATTTCAAGCCTAATTAAGCTACGGACCTCCAAAACACAATCCGAACACGCAGCTAAGCTCAAAATCACCCAAAAGAGCTAACAAAATTGATGGAATTCCATTATAAGACAGTCTTCACACTGTTCCAAGTACGATCTAGATTCTAAGCTTAAGCTCTCATTTAGAGACTAAGTGTCCCAAAACACCCCGAAACTCAAAACGAATCTTCGCAGCACGTCACAATAGCAGAAATAAATACAGGTAAAGCATTTAACAAGGGACCGGGGCGTTAATTTTCAAAATGACCAGCCGGATCGTTTCAAATACATGGTATCTAATATAAAAGAACATTAAACTTTTAAAAACATCTTCGTTGTTTCATGCCTAGCCTCTATTTTTTTTTTTAACTAAACATGGTCAATATTTGTTATTTTTAAGAGCTTATATTTAAAAAAAAATTATTTTTAAGGGCTTATATTTTTATAATTTTATATGCATTGTACAAGGTATACGCGCATCGCACGTATATATCCTATGTATCTATCTATATTATTATAAAAGCACGAATAATTTTTGCTAAATATTGAACGACTATATTATCCCCGAAATATTGATCGACTTTTATGCCCTTAAATATTTATATAATTTAAGGATCTAATTGTAAATTACCTAATTATAAAATTCTTTTTCAATTTAAACTACACATACACCGACCCTACAAAATTAATCCTACTTGGATTAGAAAGGACTTCCATAATTCCATTCCTTTTCCATATGTAATATTTTTATGCATATTTGTGATTTGTTTTATTTAAGTGAATAAGATTCAGTAACCAAGAGAATATAAAGGGAACAAAAGTTTGTGTGCATGCGTTCTAGGAGATGTGAATTTAAAAAATAAAAAAAAATAAAAAAAAAAAGAGGTGAAGTGAACAAAGTGTAAAGTAACTCTTTTACTTCAAGTTATAACCTTTATCTCAGACTCCATCATTCGTATTTTGTGATTTGTTTAAATGGTTTTATTGGTATCTGATAAAAATTGAGTCATTACGTGCTGAAATACAACGGAAAAAACCCAAATAAGAAGCTTAAAGTTTTGACTAAACCAGCTTAATATAACTAATTATTTAGAATTTAAAGGTTCTTAAATGCAGTAAAGTTTCGTTATGCCTTCGTCATTGATGAAATTTTATATCTTAAAAAAATTATTTCCTCGAGTAAGTAATAGATGAGTTTTTCATGTACAAGAGACTTTATACGTACAATTTTTTCGAAATTCACAGTAAAGATAACTAAAGAGACATACTCCTATCTTTATAAGTCTTTCTAAACTAGTCGTATTCGGCAAAGAACAAAAATAGAGGGGATACAAGCATGACGAACTATACCAAGTATGGGAATGCCTCCTTACATTTTTTTGATGAATGAAAACAAATTAAAGTTTATGAAGCTAGATTTCTACTCCTTTAATTTTTATTTTATAGTTCAACTAAATATATTCTTAATATTAATGTGGTTGAAAATATTACTATTTTTTATACAAAGTTTCTACTAAAAGAAAATATTCTATACACAACATAGCAACGCACGTTTATAGTTACCCTTTAAAAATAAATTTTGTATTGGATAAAATTGTAGCTTAAGTTACTTTCCTAATATTTAGGACTTAAAATTACTATAAATTTATTTATTAAATTATTCCACATTTGACCTACGTATGAATCCGTAATATTTAGGATTTAATAAAAATACTACAAGAAAAGGAAAACATGTATAAGATTCTCCAACAAAGTAAATAATCAATGAAATCAAGGAAGTGAGATGTTAATTATAATCCGAAAGCATTAGACACGGGAAAACAACTATAATGGGTTAGAGCGAGATAGTTCTCTTCTCTCTAAAACTTTCTTCTGCCTTTTCCTCCTCGTTACACTTAATAATACTCGCCATGGAAATTACCATCACCAACTCTCTGCCGGAACCACCCGATTTGAGCACCATGCATATTGATACACTAGTATCCCCCAACCATACCTCCATTGACATGAAATAATCCTTCAAGAACACCCTACTCTCCCACAGCCAAGTCCACCATCTACCCGGTACTTGTCACTGCTACCGAACTTTGTGTTCGCTGAAATACTAGGGTTTTAAGTACCACTACACCAATGTGTGATTCGTTCTATCCTGGGAGGAAATAATCCATAACCTTGGGTACTAGGAGGGGATTAAATTCCTTAAGGAAACACTGTGAATTCAGTGGGCTCGAATTGGTTTCTTCATTTCTGTTTATGCATATTCTTGTTTGTATTTATTTATATTTTCAGAATTATTTTACAAATACAGTATAATAACAAGCTTAAGGAATTTACTATATTTCTGTATTTGTTTTTTTACTTTTTCTGAAAGAGTAAAACCTTTGTGGTTTTGTACTCTATTAAAATCTACGTAATTTTAATATTTGTGTCATTCTTTTACAAAAATGACTAATGAGAATGAGAACCAAGCTATTCCAAAGGTGACTGCTAATGCCTCAACAAGCCGAACGACTCCGGCAGCATTGGCACCGGCGGAGAAACCCGAAAAATTTTTCGGGATTGATTCCAAGCGCTGGCAACAAAAGATGTTCTTCTATTTGACTACTCTAAGTCTCCAGAAGTTCATCAAGGAAGATGTTCCTGTGTTGTCCGACGAAACTCCAGAAACTGAACGCTTTCTCGTCGTTGAGGCGTGGAAGCATTCAGATTTTTTATGCAAGAATTATATTCTAAGCGGGCTGGAATATGCTTTGTATAACGTCTACAGTGGCGTAGAAACGTCAAAGGAACTGTGGACTGCGCTTGAAAAGAAATACAAAACTGAAGATGTCGGGTTGAAGAAGTTTGTTGCTGCAAAGTTTTTGGACTACAAAATGGTAGATAGCAAGTATGTTATTACCCAAGTCCATGAATTGGAAGTGATTATTCACGATCTCCTTGCTAAAGTTATAAATCAAATTAATATTGATGTTGAAAGTAGTAACCTTAGTATTTTTACTAATGAAAATTTCATTGAAGGTCTTGTTATCAATGAAGCATTCCAAGTAGCAGCAATGATTGAGAAGTTGTCTCCTTTGTGGAAGGACTTCAAAAACTACTTGAAACACAAACGCAAGGAGATGTCCCTTGAAGATCTCATTGTTCGATTGAGAATCGAAGATGACAATAAAGCTGCTGAAAAGAGAGTCCGTAGAAACTCAACAATAATGGGAGCAAACATTGTTGAAGAGAACAAAAAGAGGAAGAAGGCTTCTGGACCAAAATACAACCCAAGCAAGAAGCGGTTCAGTGGAAACTGCTACAACTATGGAAAACCCGGACACAAATCTACGGAGTGTCGTGCTCCGAAGAAAGACAAGAAGAAGGGTCACGCAAACATGGTTGAAAAGCATGATGATGTTGATGACTTATGTGCCATGCTTTCCGAATGTAACTTGGTAGGCAATCCTAAAGAGTGGTGGGATGATTCTGGAGCCACTTGCCATGATTGTGTTGTTAGAGAAGCGTTTGCTACTTATGCTCATGTTGGACCCGACGAGACGATTTCTATGGGAAATGCTTCTAAGGCCAATATTGAAGGATGTGGGAAGATATTTCTTAAAATAACTTCCGGCAAAGTGGTGACTTTGAACAACGTCCTTCATGTTCCCGAGATTTGGAAGAATTTGGTCTCTACTGGATTTCTTGATAAAAATAGTTTTAAATGTGTTTTTGTTTCCGATAAGGTTGTAATAAGTAAGAACGAAATGTTTGTAGGAAAAGGTTACCTCACCGAGGGCCTTTTCAAGCTGAATGTAATGGTTGTTGAGAATAATAATAAAATTTCAGCTTTGTCTTACTTACTTGAGTCAAATGAATTATGGCATATGCGTTTGGGTCATGTAAATTATAAAACCTTACGGAAAATGATTAATTTGGAAGTATTGCCTAAATTTGAGTGTGACAAATCAAAATGTCAAGTATGTGTAGAATATAAGTATGTTAAACATCCTTATTAGTCGGTTGAAAGGAATTCAAATCCTTTAGACTTAATTCACCCATATATTTGTGACATGAAGTCAATACCATCTCGCGGTGGAAAGAAGTATTTCATAACTTTTATTGACGATAGTACTCGATATTGCTATGTCGGCTTGCTTAATAGAAAAGATGAAGCAATACACGCATTTAAGCAATACAGAAATGAAGTTGAAACACAACTTAACAAGAAAATCAAAATGATAAAAAGTGATAGGGGTGGTGAATATGAATCTCCTTTTGAACAAATATATTTAGAATATGGAATTATTCATCAAACAACGGCCACTTACACGTCCCAATCCAATGGGATCGTTCATTAAAGGTGATGATGAACGCATTATTGATAAGTTCTGGTTTGCCATAGAACTTGTGGGAGGGAAGCCGTACTTAAGACTAGCCGAATACTAAATCGAGTACCCCATAGCAAAACACAATCGATTCCATATGAAAAATAGAAAGGAAGGAAGACCAACTTGAATTATTTTAAAGTGCTGAGGTGTTTGGCAAAAGTGCAAGTTCACAAACCCAAAAGAGAAAAAATAGGACCGAAAACCGTTGATTGTATTTTCATAGGATATGCGACTAATAGTAAAGCATATCGATTTATGGTTCATAAATCATAAAATCCCGACATTCATAATAATACGGTTATAGAATCAGATAATGCTGAGTTCTTTGAAAATATATATCCGTATAAAAAGGAATGTGAGTTGATTAGTGAAGGACCTAAACGACCACGGGAAGAAGCAAAAGAAAGTGCACTTAACCAGGAAGATCCAAGGCTTTAGACCAGATTTTGTGACTTTTTTATTGGAAAATGAGCCTCAAACATTTAAAGAAGCTATGTCTTCTTCGAAATCATTGTTATGGAAAGAGGCAGTCAATAGTGAAACAGATTTCATATTGAACAACAATACATGTGAATTGGTTGATCTTCCTCCTGTAAATAAACTGTTGTGTTCTAAATGGATATTTAAGATGAAAATTAAAGATGATGGCACTATTGACAAATATAAGACATGACTTGTGGTCAAAGGGTATAGACAACAAGAAGGGTTTGATTATTTCAATACATACTCTCCAGTTACAAGAATTACGTCCATACGAACGTTAGTAGTGTTAGCTGCGATTTATGGTCTTGAAATTCATCAAATGGATGTTAAGCCAGCCTTCTTAAATGGAGAGTTGGAGGAAGAAATATACATGGAACAACTAGAAATGTTTGTGGTTCCAGGTAAAGAAAAGAAGGTCTGTAGACTTGTTAAGTCCCTCTACGGATTAAAACAAGCACCCAAACAATGGCATACGAAATTTGACCAAACAATATTGTCAAATGGGTTTAAGATAAATGAATGTGATAAATGTGTGTACATTAAAAATTTTCCAAATCACATAGTCATTGTTTGCTTATATGTGGATGATATGCTCATAATGAGTAATGAGATTGCCAATTTAAGCGCATGCTAACTAGCAAGTTTGATATGAAAGACTTCAGAGTTGCTGATTTAATTCTAGGAATTAAGATCCATAAGACTTCTCGAAGTTTGACATTGTCACAATCTCATTATATCAAGACAGTACTTGAAAAATTCAAGCACTTGGGCTTTAATGTTTCAAAGACTCCAATTGACAAAGAACAAAGGTCAAATGATATCATAATTGGATTATGCTCGTGTGTTGGGTTGCTTAATGTACATCATGAATTGTACACGACCAGATATAGCCTGTGCTATAAGTAAATTGAGTTGATATACGAGCAATCCAGGTCAATCTCATTGGATGGCCATGAAACGAGTTTTGGGGTACTTAGTACATACCCGGGACTTTACTTTGCACTACAATAAATATCATGCGGTCATTAAGGGATACTGTGATGCAAATTGGATCACCGCATCAACTGTTTCCAAGTCCACAAGTGGATATGTATTCACAATTGGTGGGGGAGCGGTATCTTGGAAGTCGTCCAAACTAACTTGTATTGCCCGCTCTACAATGGAGGCTGAGTTCATAGCCTTGGATAAAGCCGGTAAAGAAGCTGAATGGCTCCGGAATTTCTTGGAAGATATTCCATTTTGGCCCAAACCCTTGGCACCAATATGCATACACTGTGATAGTCAAGCGGCAATTGGAAGGGCTGGGAGCATTATGTATAATGGTAAATCTCGTCATATACGACGAAGACATAAAACCGTTAGATAATTACTCTCTAGAGGAAATATCACGATTGACTATGTAAAGTCAAGTGATAATATGGTAGATCCACTTACAAAAGGCCTAACTAGAGATGTAGTTGAGAAATCCTCAAGAGGAATGGGACTGTGGCCGAGAACAAGTCATAGTGGCGGTAACTCTACCTAGAAGACTAGAGATCCCAAGATCTAGGTTCAAGGAGATCAAACAAAGTCATTTATGATGGTTCAACATTGTCAAATAAACTTTTGATCCATTCTCTTATAAGACAATGTTCAGTACCAAGGATAAAGCATTAAGGCTTTTTAATGATTTCTAAATTTGATATGGGGTATATCAAATAGTGTATCTATGGGATGACACGTTTAGAAATCACCTATGTAAGTGTGAAGTGTTAGATGCTTCAAGGAGAATTACGTAAGGCCAGTTCTCTACGCACTTATGAAACCAGGCGGTGTTCATGGCTGAAACGAACACAACAATGAGAACCAAAGACGGTTAAGGGTTGGTTGTGTGACTTGTGGTTGTCTAGGTATACACCAAAGTTCGATGCTTCAAAGATATCAAATCTACCGATTGATCGAGTATATCCGACATAAGTTTACTACGGAAAGTTCAAAGGGAAACCTACTTATCCAGATGCAATTAATCCTTACTTGCGAATCACAGTATTTTTCATGCATACTTCTGTGATATAGCCATTCCCAATTCATGTGGGGGATTGTTGGGTTTAATATTTAATTAATACATTAAATATTTAAAAGAGAGTGAATGGGAAATGGAGGGAAATGAAATTTCGAGTGAAATTTCAAGTTCCCTCTCCTTGGTAAATGGGCATTGTCTCATATTGGAAGAGGAAGAGGTTTTTTGTGGGTATATAAGCAATTTCTCTTCTTCTAGCTCTTAAAGAGTTGAGAAGAAAGCAAGCCTCGTGCCGTCGTCATTGTCGCTCGCTCGGTTCGGCTCACTCTACGGCTACGGCTTTGGCTTCGGATTCGAATTCGAATTCAGATTTGGATTTGGTCAAATGATCGATCGATTGATTAACTTTTTGGACCAAATGTATTTATTAATAGTAAAATATTAACAGAAATATTATTAAATATTTATTTTAATAACAGAATATTAATATTAAATAATTATTAATATTAAATCCAAATTTTAGTTTTTCTGTTTTTGTAACAGAAACTTAACTACCCATCAATTTTCCCTCTTTATTATTGAGTAAATGGCCATTTATGCAATGGCATTTATGCTATGGCAGTTTTGCAGAAACAGTCATTCTGAAGAGACTCTTCAGATTTCAGCCCAACTTTTGGCTATAAATACAACACTATTCTGCTCAGAATTCACTACGAATTTTTGAGTTTCTCCTCCTTTCTTTTGCATACTTTTAGCATCAAACAAAGCAAACAGTAAGTGTGATTTGCTACCGAACTTTGTGTTCGTTGAAACATTGGGGTTTGAAGTACCACTACACCAGTGTGTGATTCGTTCTATCCTGGGAGGAAATAATTCATAACCTTGGGTACTAGGATGGGATTAAATTTCTTAAGGAAACACTGAATTCAGTGGGCTCGAATTGGTTTCTTCATTTCTGTTTATGCATATTCTTGTTTGTATTTATTTATATTTCCAGAATTATTTTACAAATACAGTGTAATAACAGTCACACAACCCACACATATATTGCCCTTTCCGATTAAACCAACAACGACCACCAACATGACACCTTCATCCCTCTAACGTCAACTGATAAAACCTGTTTATACTCCAATGGAAGTCCTCCGTCATAGTGAAAGTATTTGATTGAAAAATTGGGCATCAAACATTACCTACCATGTTACGTACCCTATGGCAACCTACAGAAGATTTACCACTTATTGACCTAGGATCAGATTTCCTCCTTATAAAATTTCAAAAGAGAACATGAACAAAGCAATTCACGATGGGCCTTGCTTCACTTTTAACCATTTCCTTTCCGTGCGTAAGTGGGAACCTAAGTTCATTGCCTCAAATGCCCAGCATACTTACTCAGCCATTTGGATACGATTACCGAAATTGCCTATTGTGTTTTACGACTTCGATACCTTACAACGCGTTTGTCACGACCCAAAATCTAATAAAGGTTGTGATGGCACCGGACACCACTGTTAGGCAAGTAAATACCAAATAATTAGTTAATTCTCATTTTAATTTTTTTGAATTCATAAATTTCATTCAATTTAACTAATAAAAATAATATTTACCGAATAGTAATATCGTTTCCATTTCAATGTTAAGTAATCATACCAAAAGCTGGTATCACAAGTGCATGAGCATTTACTAGAGAAATAAGTAAAATACAAGAATTTCTTAGAATATAAATTTGGACAGAAAAGAAAATACAAATACCCTGAAGGAGACTCTATTTGCTGCAAATGGTACCTAAGATGCAGCTTGCCTCAAGTCCCCGTATCAACCACGCCACTGCATCCACGAGGCCACGGAATATATATATGCCTGTACAATAAAATGTACAAAAAGTATAATATGAGTATGAAAATAATGTGTACCCAGTAAGTGTCCAGTCTAACCTCGAAGAACTAGTAACGAGAGGTCCACTTCGACACTTACTAGTGGTCAAATAATATCAGATACGGTAAAAAAGTGAATAAATATGAAACCGAGTAAATATATGAAATAAAAATGGATAAAATATGTTGTATAATTCCCCTCTTTACAATTTACTCAAGTTATCAACTAGCAAGTTACCTCCGTAACTAGAACATATGTAACGATCCGACAGCTGCTTTTGAGAAATTATGCTCCATTCAGCAGCATAAGATCTGGAACAGCTTTGGAATATGAGTATCGACTTGTATGACTGGTAGAATTTGCCTTCGGATGGATTAGAGTCAAATTGGAAGAAGGAACCTTGTTTTAGAAGTTTGAATGGTGAAAACTTGACCAGAATTGGACTATTGGGTAAACGACCCCAAAATGGGTTGTGGATGATCTCAACAGCTTTGTATGGTGATTTTGGACTTGTTAGAGGTCCGTAGAGTGAATTGAGGCATTTTGGTGAAAATTGGAAAAGTTGAAGAAACAAAAAAGTTTGACCCACAGTTGAATTTTGTGATATCGGGGTCGGAATGCGATTTCAAGAATTGGAGCAGCTCCGTTTTGTCATTCTGGACTTGTCTACAAAATTTGGCATAATTCCGAGTCGAATTGATAGGTTCCGATATGAGATTCGATAATTGAAGATTTGGAAGTTCATAAGCTTAATTTTTTGTTTAATTCATCATTTTGATATTGTTTTATGTGATTTAAAACTATTAGCGAGTCTGTGTTAGGTTACATGACTTATCTGTGTGATTAGACGAGGTCCTGGGAGCCTCGGGTGAGTTTCGGATAGGTTTAGGCTATGTTGCGCTTGTTTTGGATGCTTTGTCGTCGTTTCTTCAAGAAAAAATAAGACCATATTGAGAAAATGAGATCCAAATTTAGTTTTGTTTGGACCATTAGATCCGTATCAAAATTACTGAAGCATAGGAAAAAGAATCATCAAATTTTGACATCGTATGACGGAGTTATGCTCATTTTCTTGTCGGGAAATTGCGGGTTTCTAGTATGTTCACAAATGCAAACTTCTTCATCGCATTTTCGATACCTAGTTCGCAAATGCAAACTTTTTGTATCAAATGCAACTTCTGCCAGCCCTTTTTTGTTTGAAATTTCCAAGGGTTCACAATTGCGAACCCTGGGTCACAAATGCTATATCTGAGGCATGTTAAGTGAGGTTTTTGACGGGATTTTCACCCATTTTTCAATTTTCTCAAACCCTAAACCTCCATAGGTGATTTTCTGAAGATCCAAACTTCTCCAAATCATTCGGTAAGTGTCTCTAATCCTTTTCCAACTATATTTTGTGATTATATCTTAGATTTATCATCAAATTCATTAGAATCTAAAGGAAAATTTGGAGAAAATTGTGAAATCTTTCAAAAATGTAATATGATGAATTGAATGACCAAATGGTATCAGAATTAGATAATGTTTCTATGGGTGCACTTGTAGCGGAATAGGTATTTGGTTTTTGTAAATTATTTTGGGTTCCGAGGTGCGGGCTCAGGGAGTTGACTTTTGTTGATTGAGCCAAGCATTGATGAATTGATAAAGGAAAAGCTAAATTGACTATTTAATTCGCCATATTAAGGTAAGTATCTTGCCCTTGTGTGGGGGGCTTCCCCTTAGGATTGGAGTCTTCTTTGTTGATTGTATTCCTTGTACGCAAGGTGACAAGTGCGTTCTCGAATTTATTTGAGGAAAAATTGTCCCTTTTAGGCTCTTAGATCCTTGAAATCATCGAATATGGAGTTGTTCTTGATACAATTGAGAGTCATGTTATTTGTTTCACTTCTACATGACTTACTTGGAATTTATTTGCCCTTTTTGTTTATCCTTATTGTCTAATTAACTTTACTTGTTTAAGTGATATATATATATATATATATATATATATATATATATATATATATATATATATATATATATATATATATTGTCATTTATTATGTTGTACTTGAGATTTGTGATGCACGAGGTGTTTTCCGTGCGGTTGTTGGTATTTTGATGCACGAGGTTTCTGTCGTGCAATGGTTGCTATTGTGATGCACGAGGTTTCTGCCGTGCGGTGATTATTATTGTGATGCACGAGGTTTTTTCCATGCGGTTGTAGTTGAAGGGTTGCACGAGGTCATTACCACGCTATTGTTATTATTGATGTTTTGCACATGAGGAGCAATAAGGCGGGATATGTTATACGCTTATATATGGGTTACGCATGTGGCGGAATAAGGTGGGACATTGTTATGCACATGTGGCGAAATAAGGCAGTGCCTATTATATTATTATTGCACACGCGGCGAATAGAGGGGCTATGTCGGGGGTTGATTGAAATGAATTATGATGACATATGGAGGCATTTCTATTTTGTGTACTATTGTCATTGTGGGTTGCTTACTTGTAAGAGCTTATTGCTCAGGAGTTGTGAAGGATCATCACATGTGCGATCCGTTCTCCCTTTATGTTTACTAGTTGAATAATAATCTTGTTAAAAGCACTTGCACAAGCATATACGTAGCTGAATACACCCATTAGAGGTGACTTCCTTGCGATTTTGCTAAGGGTGGAGGTAGGCCCTCATTTATCCCTTATAGTTGAGAGAGTGGCCCTGGTCAGTCAGTTAGTTGTCAGCATGATCATGAGATTAATGGGCCACAGATGCCAATTGTTAGATTTAAGATGTTGGATATTATACGAGTTGTGGTTTGTCCGAGACTTGGTAAAATTATGGAAATAGTTGAATAATACCTTTTGTGAACATCATTGTAGGATATAAGTTATTGACTTGTTTGCCCCTTACTGTGTTGTGCTTAGGATTTAGATTGTGATTCTGCCGTAAATCTGTATCATAGTTTATTATATTATTGATGTTAATTATTGTATTATATCTCATTGCTAGTTGTAGCATTCTTGGTCATTCATGTTGTCTTTCCATATTTATAGGTCATTACCATTATTCATATGATTATACTGTTTATTGACCAGTAGGTGCCTTGACTGTTCCTCGTCACTACTCCATCAAGGGTAGTCTTGATACATACTGAGCACCGTTGTGGTGTGCTCATGCTACTCTTCTACATATTTTAATTGTGCAGATACAAGTACTCCCACTTAGTTCTATCAGCCTTGGAAGGACGCGTATCCGTAGATACTTCAATGTCCGCAGACCGAGGAGTCCCTTTCTATCTTTTCTGTAATAAGTATAGTTCTTCCAGTATTTGTCCTTTGTATCGATATTCTTGAGTCAGAGCCTCTTATGTATCCCTTAGCTTGTTATTTGTGAGTTTTCGGGGTTTGGGAGTTTGTTAGCTTCGAGAATTGTTGTGGTGTGTGTCGAACGACACCTTAAACCTTATTTATTTTTACCAATTAAGTCTTAATTATTTTTTTTCCGCAAATTTTGGTTTATCTTCTGCATTGTTAGGCTTACCTAGTCATAAGGACTAGGTGCCATCACGATATGTTCATGGAGGGTGAACTGAGGTCGTGAGAAGTTGGTATAAGAGCTCTAGGTTCATAAGAGTCACAGATCACAAGCCAGTTTATTAGAGTCTTGTAGATCGGTACGGAGATACATGTACTTATTTGCGAGAGGCTATCTAACTATTAGGAAAAGATTCACTTCATTTGATTCCCTATCGTGCGAGATTTTTGACATCCACAATCCTAAACCTTTGTCTTCTACTTTCTTACAGAAGGTGTGGACACGTACTACTTGAGGTGATCAGGCACCCGCGCCCCCTACTGCAGCCATCGGAGGTCGGGCCGGCGTAGAGCTCGAGGACGCGCACGAGCTGTCACCGAGGTACTACCAGTAGATCCAGCAGGAGTTCAGACACCTAAACGCTTATTGCTACTACTACCCCATCCATTCTGGAGACTTTACCACAGTTCATGCGTATGTACACCACTTTGGCTCAGGCAGGATTGCTTCCTCTTGCTGCAGCCCCATCCCAGGCGGGGGAGGAGCAGAGACTCCCACCGCCGGCACTCTTGAGAAGCGAGCGCATGTTGAGCAGGTCCTAGGGATTATTTTGTGCCGCATGAGGCACCAGTTCAGCCCAGGGGCATGGTAGCGGCTTCCGAGCATGAGCGTATGAGACTAGAGAGGTTCAAGAAGTATGATCCTCAGGTGTTCAGTGGATTAGCATCAGACAACCTTGGGGTTTCTTGATAAGTGTTACCATATTCTTCGTACTACGGGTATCTCTGGATCGAGCAGGGTTTCTTTCACTACCTTTCAGCTTCAAGGAGCCACCTATGATTGGTGGTGCACCTATGAGTTAGATAGTCCAGACGAGGTAGCTTCACTGACTTGGACTCAGTTTTCAGATATCTTTCTGAGAGAGTTTGTTCCTCAGAGGCTCATGGATGCATGGCGCGTAGAGTTTGAGCATTTGTGCCAGGGTGCTATGACTGTCTCGAAGTATGCTGTCTGTTACACCAGTTTGGCTAGACTTGCCTCAGCTTTGGTTTCCACTGTTGACGAGAAGATTCAACGGTTCATTGAGATGCTTATTCCTAGCATCAAGTCCAGCATGGCCCGTGAGTTGGAAATGGATATTCCATATCAGCAGCTGGTGAACATTGCTAGGAGGATAGAGGGTATGTATGCTGAAGAGAGAGAGATAGAGGGCAGGCAGAGTGATGAGAGAGAGAGTAGACAAGATCGGGATGGAGAGTTTGAGGAGGCGAGGAGTCCTCATAGACCGAGGAGATATACAAGCCCTTATTTTTTAGGTAGGGTGCGTCATGATAGAGGTTTTTATGGGTCAGCCAGTTCAGTTCGCGCTTCAGACTCAACATGGTAACTTAGGCATTCTTGGGTCTCGAAGTACCCATACCGCATAGTTTCTACCACCTCGTCAGTAGAGAGGGTGTTTTGAGTGTGGAGATACTAGCCACATGATGGGAAATTGTCTTAGGCTTCGGACCGGTATGTCCCAGCGAGGTATTTAGGCAGGTAGAGGGCACCCAAGAAGGGGAGGCCCAACTCGTTGATGTGATTCATATGGTAGGCTTAAGGACAGTGCTCCAGTTGAATGTTATTCAAGTACAACTTCGATTTATTATTGAGGGGCACTTTCTGTAGTTCATCACAACTATGCTTATCGGGGTGAGTTCCCTAATTTGTTGTCCCATTTATGAGTGTGTTTCATGATTTGTACTCTATTTATGAAATTATTCTGTTGGGAGGTTCTATGAGTGATAGTTGTGTCTATCATCCTTGTCTAGCTATTGTATAGAGTTATGAGGCTAGCAGTAAATTCGTGTGGTCTATTTCGGTAGGTTTGGTATGATCTCTGAGTATTCTTGGTTACGAGCTATGATTTCTATGCTCCACCAGTGTGGGAGCCAGCCTGTGTTATAATTTGTAGACGAAATTGATCTACTGAAAGTCTCTAGGTGGGTTGATGTGTGCCCTACTTGTGATTCAGTGTTGAGGGCAGGACCCTCGTGATATCAGGTGATTTGATATGTTTAGACCGGGTTGTGTACTATGGTGAGAGTTATATAAGTATAAGTTCCTTGTGAGTCTTTCATATGCTATAATTCTTTCTTGTTAGATGTTCTTGTCGATTTGTGTTTTGGAAGAATTTGTGCTTGTTTGGTTTGTTTGTTAATTCCCTTATGTGTTTCCTTTCTCATATTCAGTCATTTTCGTTCTATACTTCTTAAATTGTAGCTTGTAGGATGTGTACTCGTTGGTGTCGGCTGATATTTGGTTAGTCGGGTGTTTGTTATGTGGTTTTTGTGGTTATTGTATCATCGCAAGTGTTGTAGAGGTTTTAAATGAGTTTCTGTTGAATATGAGGCTTATGGACAGTACGAAATTGACCTCAGGCATGTATTGCTATCAAAAATGTTATTGTGGGCCTATGTGTGATATCTCAGGTTGTGTGGTCGTACCTTGTGTGTGGTGGCTTGAATTGAAGTAGATAGTTGAGATTGATATTGGATGTGGATGTAGGATCGGGTCTTTTGGAAAGGGATGGAAGGTGAGAATTCTTGGTTGAAGGCCTATTAGTATCGCTAGAAAGGCCAAATTTCAGTTGAGATGATATCGTCATGCTTATGTGGATTGGGGTGATGTGGGATCACTCGCGGGTGTGTGTTGGAAGTGCGCACACAATGACTTGAGGACTTCGAGGCGAATCTTAGCACGTTTGAGGACAAACGATGGTTTTAATAGGGGGAGGATGTAAGGACCCGACCGGTCATTTTGAAAAATTATGCTCCGTTCAGCGGCATAAAGTCTATAACATCTTTGGAATATAAGTATCGACTTGCGTGCATGGTAGAATTTGGTTTTCGGATGGTTTAGAGTCAAATTGGAAGAAGGAAGCAAATTTTGGAAGTTTAAACGGTGAAAACCTAACCAGAATTGGACTTTTGGGTAAATGACTACAAAATGGGTCGTGAATTATCTCAACAGCCTCGTATGGTAATTTTGGACTTAGGCACAAGTCCGGATTTAGATTTAGAGGTTTGTAGAATGAATTGAGGCGTTTTGGCGAAAATTGGAAAAGTTGAAGCAATGAAGAAGTTTGACCCACAGTTGACTTTTGTGATTTCGGGGTCAGAATGTGATTCTAAGAATTGGAGCACCTCCGTTTTGACATTTTGGACTTGTCTGCAAACTTTGGCGTAATTCTGAGTTGAATTGATAGGTTTCGATATGAGATTCGATAATTGAAGATTTGGAAGTTCATAAGCTTCATTTTTTGTTTGATTCGTCCTTTCAATGTTGTTTTATGTGATTTGAATCTTTGAGCGAGTGCGTATTAGGTTATATGACTTATGTGTGTGATTAGATGGGGTCCCGGGAGTCTCGGGTGAGTTTCGGATAGGTTTAGGCTATGTTGTGCTTGTTTTCGATGCTTTGTCATAGTTTCTTCAAGAAAACATGATACCATATTGAGCAAATGAAATCTAAATTTAGCTTCGTTTGAACCATTAGGTCCGTATCAAAATTACGGAGCCATAGGAAAAAGAATCTTCCGATTTGGATATCATATGAGGAAGTTATGCTCATTTTCGTATCGAGAAATTGCAGGTTTCTAGTATGTTCGCAAATGCAAACTTCTTCATCGCATTTGCGTTGCCTAGTTCGCAAATGCGAAATTTTTGTCTAAAATGCGACTTCTGCCAGCGCTTTTTTTTCGTAATTTCCAAGGGTTTGCAATTGCGATCCCTGAGTCGCAAATACGACATCTGAGACCTGTTAAGTGAGGTTTTTGACGGGATTTTCACCAATTTTTCAATTTTCTCAAAACCTTAACCTCCTTAGGCGGTGATTTTCCAAAGACCCAAACTTCTCCATATCATTCGGTAAGTGTCTCTAATCCTTTTTCAACTATATTTTGTGATTATATCCTAGATATAACATCAAATTAATGAGAACCTAAGGGAAAAATTGGGGAAAATTGTGAAATCTTTAAAAAATATAAAATGATGATTTGAATGACAAAATGGTATCGAAATTAGATAATTTTTGTATGGGTGCACTCTTAGATAAATATGTATTCGGTTTTTGTAAATTTTTTGGGTTACGAGGTACGGGCCCGAGGAGTTGACTTTTGTTGACTTTTTGCAAATTGTATAAGAATCATAGTGTTGTCAATTGATTTTTTTTCTCTTGCATTGTTTGATGTATTCAAGTTATTTTTGGCTACATTGAGCCAAGCATTGATGAATTGGTAAAGGAAAAGCTAAATTGACTATTGAATTGGCCGGATTGAGGTAAGTATCTTACCTAACCTTGTGTGGGGGACTTCCCCTTAGGATTGGAGTCTTCTTTGTTGATTGTATCCCTAGTACGCATGGAGACGAGTGCGTGCTCGGATTTATTAAAGGAAAAATTATCCTTTTTAGGCTCTTAGATTCTTGAAATCATCGAATATGGAGTTGTTCTTGATACAATTGAGAGTCATGTTATTTGTTTCAGTTCTACATGACTTACTTGGAATTTATTTGCCCTTTTGGTTTATCCTTATTGCCTAATTAACTTTACTTGTTTAACAAAAACATCTACCTTTATATAGCCACGTTATCTTTCCTAACTGCTTGTCTTAAATTCGAAATTATTATTCCTATCTCTCATGTAATTAATTGGGCCTAATTAAAAAGGAAGTTAGATATCCTATGTTTAGTTGATATTTTCTTTTTATGAGAGTTATGTGACTTATGTTGAGTCCCTCGTTGTTGAATTATGTATTATGGAACCGTTGCTTCGTAGTATTTTCTCCCTTGTCGAGTTGTTTGTATTGCACTTAGTATTTTCCTATTATGATTATTCCTTGGTAGTTTGTACTGCCTTTTTGGTGAATGGAAGTTCTAGAGCCGATTCTCTTGCTTGTTCCTATATATATATATATATATATATATATATATATATATATATATATATATATATATATATATATATGGTGTTGTACATGTAGTTTCTATGCACGAGGTTTCTGCCATGTAGTTGTTTATATTGTGATGCACGAGGTTTCTGTCGTGAGGTGGTTGCTATTGTGATATGCGAGGTTTATGTCGTGCGGTGATTATTATTGTGATGCATGAGGTTTCTGCCGTGCGGTTGTTGTTGAAGTGTTGCACGAGGTCTTTAGCATGCCATTATTGTTATTGATGTTTTGCACATGCGGCATAATAAAGTGGGATATGTTATATGCTTATATATGGGTTGCGCATGTGGCGGAATAAGGTGGGACATTGTTATGCACATGTGGCGAAATAAGGCGGTGCCTATTATATTATTATTGCACATGTGGCGAATAAGGGGGGCTATGTCAGGGGTTGATTGAAATTAATTGTGACAGCATGTGGAGGCATTTCTATTTTGTTTAGTATTGTGATTGTGGGTTGCTTACCTGTACGAGCTTATCGCTCGGGAGTTGGGAAGGATCATCGCACGTGCGGTCCGTTCTCCCTTTATGTTTACTATTTGGAATAATATTCTTGTTAAAAGCACTTGCACAAGCATACTCATAGCTGAATACTCCCATTAGAGATGAAATCCTCTCGATTTTGCTAAGGGTGGAGGTACGCCCTCATTTATCCCTTATAGTTAAGAGAGTGGCCCTGGTGAGCCAGTTAATTGTTAGCATGACCATGACATTGACGAGGCACAGGATGCCAATTCTTAGATCTAAGATGTTGGATATTATATGAGTTGTGGTTTGTCCGAGACTTGGTGAAATTGTGGAAAGAGTTGAATAAGACCTTTTGTGAAAATCATTGTAGGATATAAGTTATTGACTTGTTTCCCCCTTACTGTGTTGTGACCTTAGGATTTGGATTGTGATTCTGTCGTAAATTTGTATCATCGTTTATTATATTCTCGTTGTTAATTGTTGTATTGTATCTCATTGCTAGTTGTAGCATTCTTGGCCATTCATGTAGTCTTTCCATATTTATAGGTCATTACCATTATTCATATGATTATACTGTTTATTGACTGGTAGGTGCCTTGATTGTTCCTCGTCATGACTCCATCGAGGTTAGTCTTGATACTCACTGGGCACTGCTGTGGTGTGCTCATGCTACTCTTCTGCATATTTTTGTGCAGATACAGGTACTCCCGCTCAGTTCTGTTAGCCTTGGAAGGAGGCGTATCCGTAGAGACTTCAAGGTATATCTGCTACGTTCGTAGACCGAGGAGTCCCTTTCTATCTTTTCTGTAATAAGTATAGTTCTTCCAGTATTTCTCCTTTGTATAGATATTCTTGAGTTAGAGCCTTTTATGTATCTCTTAGCTTGTGATTTGTGTTTTCTCGGGTTTTGGGAGTTTGTTAGCTTCGAGAATTGTTGTGATATGTGTCGGGCGGCACCTTAAACCTTATTTATTTTTACCAGTTCAGTTTTAATTATTTTTTTTCCGCAAATTTTGGTTTATCTTTCGCATTGTTAGGCTTACTTAGTCATAGGGACTAGGTGCCATCACGATATATTCATGGAGAGTGAACTGGGTCGTGACAACATATATATAGATATAGTGGATTTTATTAAGGGAGCTGTATTTATTTAAATCGGGTAAAAAACCCAGATACATTGGCATCTAGCCAAATGTTATGCACAAATTCATTAGAATAATACATACATTATAGAAAATGCCATAGCGTATATCCTGATCCAACATAAAGTAAATTGTGCACTGCCAGAGAATCGAATGGCGCGAACCATAGATGCATAACCTACCGAGGCGATCGGCCAGCTCCCATGAGACTAGTAGAAAGAAATACCCCGCTCGCGAATCATATGTGCTACGCGGTCAAAAATAAATTTAACGTTTAAAATCATATTTCTTTCTTGATTCCTTGACAAAATAATGGAAATTCATCTTGTAGCTTCTAAGGAGATTACCTTGGTTGCGATACATACATGCGACGCAATTGCACATGAATTTCTTAAGTTATTATAAGGTTCCTCGATTCTTTTCGAAAATACTAGGTTTAATGAAAATTCTTAAAATCTTAAATTCCTCAATTTAAATTCATTTAAACACAACTATTACGCAACCTCAATCTTATTACTTCTCAAAGCCAGCAATACGCATAAATCAACAACAATATCAACAAGGCGTGATGTAGCCTAAAAACTATCCGGACATATTCATAATAGTAGCTATGCATGGACTCTAGTCACTTTGTTCGTACATAGCCTCCACAAATAGGATCACATATTTAATTGCTTCACCTATGGAGCTACTTCCCTCTTACAAGGTTAGAAAGGAGACTCATCTAGCTACAAAGTTCCATAACTGGCTTTCCAAGACGTCCACGCTCCAAAACTAGCCAAACAACGGGCAAACCAATAAAACATACCCTAATACTTATAACAACTCAATTTATATAAATCCCCACTTCGATCGAAAAGTTGATATAATTACCCTGGGGCCCATGTGCCCGGATTTCGAATTTTTTTAAAGATAAACTTCACCCATAATCTCATGAACTCAAATGTATAATTTACTCTCAACTTCATGCCCATATTCGCGGTCAAAATTCAGAAATATTAATTTATAGGTTTTCTACCAAACTCCCAAGTTCTCACTAATTTTCCATTCATTTCCATGTTAAAAATATTATATATATATGTATGAAAAATAGACACAAGGGGCTATGAATTTTATTAGCCTACCCTCTGCGGACAACAAAATATGGCACCGCGGTCCGCAGTACTCAAGAACATGCAGCATTGAGGAGACAACCACTGCAGACCACAAGAAATACTCTGCGGCCCCAGTGGTCCACCGTGAACCGCACCAAATGCATTGTGACCACGGTGGCACTTCAGAGAACCATTAGTCTGTACCAATAAACATTACGGACCGCATTGATTTGTTGCCCCCGTACTAAGGCTTTTGCGGCCGCCAGAAATGCAATGCGGCCATAGTGCAAACTTCATAGAGTGCACACTCTTCCCAACTTGGTTAGGCACCACATCAAAATCTCAAAATCAGTTAGTCCAAAAAAAATCCTACATTAAAAAGTAAATCATAGAAAAAAACAAAAAGAAAGACACATGGGTTGTCTCCCAAGAAACGCCTGATTTAACATCGTGGCCTAATGCAGGTTACCATCAAATCACTTTAGATAGATCATTGCCACACGTGGCTCTCATCAATCTTGCCAAGATAGGTCCTGACTCTGTGCCCATTAACCTTGAAGATCTCACTATTTTTGTTTTTCAAGTCAAGTGCATCAAACGGAGTCACATGCACCACTTCAAAATGTCCACACCATTTTGACTTAAGCTTTGTTGAAAATAGACGTAACCAAAAATTAAATAAGAGAACTAAATCACCTACTTTGAACTCCTTGCTGCGTGCATACTTGTCATGAAGGTATTTCATCTTGTCCTTGTACAATGACAAACTGGAGTAGGAACGGAATCGCAATTCATCAAGTTCATTAAGCTTCTCCACATGAATATGTGCTACCATATCCCTTTCAAGCTTCAACTTCCTCAAAGTCCACATGGCCTTGTGCTCTAACTCAATCGGAAGATGGCAAGCTTTCCCAAACACCAACCATACGGAGACATACCGGTCGAAGTCTTGTAAGCAGTCCTATAAACCCATAGAGCATCATCCAATTTCTTTGACCAAGCTTCCCTATTTGCATTGACTGTCGTTGACAATATACTCTTGATTTCCCTATTTGAGCTTCAACTTGGCCACTCGCCTGAGGATGATAAGGAGTAAAAACTTTGTGATTGGCACCACACTTTGCAAGTAAAGTGTCAAAAGCTCTATTATAAAAATACGAAAACCCATCACTTATCATTGCACGAGGAGTGCCAAACCTAGTAAAAATGCTCTTTTTGAGAAACACAACAACACTCTGAGCCTCATTGTTGGGTAAAGCCACGGCCTAGACCCACTTTGAAACATAGTTAACCATCACCGGAATATATGTGTTCCCACATGAACTTATAAATGGGCCCATGAAATCAATACCCCACACATCAAAAATATCAATTTCTAGAATGTTGTTGAGAGGCATTCGTCACACCTCTTCACAAGTTCACTTGAATTTTTATACAAAGTTGTCCAGTAAAACCCAAAAACTAAGAAAATTTTTGAAGTTGTCCTTGCCCTGCCATGACGGCCACGATAGGGAGAGGAGTGACAAGACTCTAAGATACTCAACTGCACCTCCTCTGGAACACACCTCCGGATCACTCCATCGGTGCAAATCTTGAACAACTATGGCTCATCCGAATAAAAATCCAAACTATCCCATTTGAGCTTCTTCTTTTGGTTAGAAGAGAGCTCACAAGGGATTATTCCATTCACAAGGAAATTAGCAACATCCGCAAACTATGTCATATCATACATCGACCCAGAAAATAGTTGCTCATCAAAAAATGTATCATTGATCTCTAGGACATCGCACGTCCTCCCTTCCTCCTCTAAGCGGGACAAGTCGTCCACTACTTGGTGTTTGGGAAAGATGGCAAGCTTTCCCAAACACCAACCATAAGGAGACATACCAGTCGAAGTCTTGTAAGCAGTCCTATAAACCCATAGAGAATCATCCAATTTCTTTGACCAAACTGCCCTATTTGCATTGACTGTCGTTGACAATATACTCTTGATTTCCCTATTTGAGACTTCAACTTGGCCACTCGCCTGAGGATGATAAGGAGTAAAAACTTTGTGATTGGCACCATACTTTGCAAGTAAAGTGTCAAAATCTCTATTACAAAAATACGAACCCCCATCACTTATCATTGCACGAGGAGTGCCAAACCTAGTAAAAATGCTCTTTTTGAGAAGCACAATAACACTCCGAGCCTCATTGTTGGGTAAAGCCACAGCCTCAACCCACATTGAAACATAGTTAACAGTCACCGGAATGTATGTGTTCCCACATGAACTTATAAATGGGCCCATGAAATAACTACCCCACACATCAAAAAAATCAATTTCTAGAATGTTGTTGAGAGGCATTTCATCTTTCTTCAAAATTCCACCCACTCTTTGGCATTCATCACACCTCTTCACAAGTTCACTTGAATATTTACACAAAGTTGTCTAGTAAAACCCAAAACTAAGAAAATATGAAGTTGTCCTTGCCCTGCCATGACGGCCCCGATAGGGAGAGGAGTGACAAGACTCTAAGATACTCAACTGCACCTCCTCTGGATCACACCTCCGGATCACTCCATCGGTGCAAATCTTGATCAAGTACGGCTTATCCGAATAGAAATCTAAACTATCCCATTTGAGCTTCTTCCTTTGATTAGAAGAGAGCTCACAAGGGATTATTCCATTCACAGGGAAATTAGCAATATCCGCAAACTATGTCATATCATACATTGACACAGAAAATAGTTGCTCATCAAAAAATGTATCATTGATCTCTAGTACATTCCACGTCCTCCCTTCCTCCCCTAAGCGGGACAAGTGGTCCACCACTTGGTTTTCACTACCTTTCAGGTCCACAATTTCCAAATCAAACTCTTGAAGTAGCAAGACACATCGCATTAACCTAGATTTGGAATCTTTCTTCGTCATGAAATACCTAAACGCGGCATGAATAGTATGCACTATGTCTTTGGATCCCATGCGATTAAACCAAAATTTCTCCATTGCAAACACAATAGTCAACAGTTTTTTCAGTCACCGTGTAGTTTCTTTGGGCATCGTTCATTGTCTTGCTCGTGTATTACACCAGATGAAATATTTTTCTGAATCTTTGACCCAAAACTGCGCCAACTGCAACGTCGCTCCAGTTAGCTCGAAAGGTATGCTCCAATTGGGTGTTGTAATAATAGGAGTAGTGGTCAACTTGTTCTTGAGAAGTTCAAATACTTGCCTACATCACTCATCGAATACGAACTTGGAATACTTTTCCAATAGTTTCATAAAGGATTCACTACCTTTGAAAAATCCTTGATAAATTTCTGGTAGAACCGCGCATGCCCAAGTAAACATCTAACCCCCTTGACAGAAGTGGGGGAGGAAGTCTTGAAATCACATCTATTTTAGCATTGTCCACCTCTATACCATTCTTTGAAATTTTATGTCCAAGAACTATGCCCTCCTCTACCATGAAGTGGCATTTTTCCCAATTGAGCACATGATTGATTTCCTCACATCGGGCCAACACACTATCAAGATTCTTCAAACACACATCAACCGATTCAAAAAAAAATGAAGTCATCTATGAACACCTTCAAAATATCTTCTACCATGTCAGTAAAAATGGCCACCATACACCGTCGGAATGTAGCCAGTGCATTACACAACATAAAAGGCATCGTAGAAAAGGAAAAGGTGCCATATGAACAAGTGAAAGTTGTTTTCTCCTAATCTTTTGGAGAAATTAAGATTTTGATGTACCCACAATACCCATCCAAGAAATAGTGGAAGGCATTCACAGCAAGTCAATCAAGCATCTGGTCAAGGAAAGGTGATGGAAAGTGATCCTTGCGGGTCACTTTGTTTAGCTTGCAGTAGTCTATGCATACCCTCCATCTGGTGACTGTCCGGGTAGGAATTAGTTCATTTTGTGCATTGGTCACCATGGTCATACCACCCTTCCTTGGAACATATTACATCAGTAAAGTCGAAGAACTATCAGAGATAGGGTACACAACCCCAGCATCTAACCACTTTCACTTTATTTTTCACAACTTATTGCATTGCCTCGTTTAACCTCCTTTGATGTTCCAAGGAGGATTTTGCATCATCTTCAAGAATAATCTTGTGCATACTGGATGCAGGCTTATTCCCGAATATCAGCTAAAGTCCATCCAATTGCCTTCTTCCTTTTTTAGAGAATAGCCAATGTGTCATCTACCTGCATGATAGTAAGATAAGACGAAGGAATAACTGGCAAAGTTGAACTAGGGCCTAAGAATTCATACTTGTGGTGTGAAGGCAATGACTTTAACTACAATAGCGGAGGATCCTCGATTAAGGGCTTTGTTGGTGGAGTCTTCTGATTCTCAAGATCCAAGGATAGCTTCCGAGGCTCATAAGAGTAAGAGCCCATTCTATGTAAAGTATTGACACACTCCACGTGGCCTTCATCCTCATTTACATCAAGATTCAACAAAACTGCCTTTAGAGGATCCTCCACTCTGATCATTGCACTAGTATGATCAATTATCACTGTCGTGACAAGATCTACAAATGAGCACACTTCATTACAGTTGGGTTGCTTCATTTACTTACACACATGAAAGACCACTTTTTAATTACCTACTTAGAAAGTGATTTCCCCTACTTCCACATCAACTAAGGCCTTCCTAGTAGCAAGGAAATGTCTTCCTACAATTTTAGGTACCTCAAAATCAACCTCACAATGGAGAATCACAAAATTAGCTGGCTAGATGAATTTGTCCACCCGGACGAGAACATCATCTATTATACTCAAGGGCCTCTTCATCGATCTATCTTCCATTTGCAACCTCATGGAAGTCGGCCTTGGCTGTCCAATACCCAATATCTTGAAAAATGAGAAAGGCATCAAGTTGAAAAGTGCCCCCAAATTACATAGAGCTTTAGCAAATTCTGCACTTCCAATAGTGCAAGGAATGGTGAAATCACCGGGATCCTCCAACTTCGGAGACATTGAATGCACTATAACACTAACTCGGTGGGTCATCTTGATAGTTTCACATTCCATGGATCTTTTCTTCGTTACCAAATCTTTCATGAATTTAGTGTAGCCAGGATTTGCTCCAAACCCTCTAACAAAGGCACATTAAAGGATAAGCTCTTCATCATGTCAATGAATTTTTTAAAGTGGTTCTCATTTTTTCTGTTTTGAGAGCCTTTGAGGATAGGGTGGAGGTGGCCTTGGCTTTAGGCACAATCACTCTCGGTATGTCTATTACGTGTTACCTAGACGGGTTCACGTCATTCTGAGTTTCCATCTCTGCATCTTTGATGTCAATCCTCACTTATGTATTAACGTTCTCATCAATCACATTGTAACCACCATATGGATCTTATCCTCTTGCAACTAAACTTTATCACTCAAATTTTCTTTTTGTTTGGAGACATTCACATCACCGCCTTGTCCACTTCTTGTAATTACTACTAGTGCTTGCCCGGTATGGTTCCTACCCTTCGATTTGACTACCGTATCACTAAGTAGAGACCTCTTAGGGCGAATATTCAAAGATTGTGAGATTTGGCCAAGCTGAACCTCCAAGTTTCTTATTAAAGTATTGCAATGTATCTTAGCATCTGAGTCAGCATTCGTTTTCATCATCTGTTCAAAACATCATTTAAATTCTATCCATGCCATTGTTGGATGAACTAGGCAATTGGAATGGAAATAGGGGTGGATTGCTCGGTTGCTTATACATTGGGGGCCTTTGAAAGCCTTACCCCCGATTTCTCTGATTGTTACTATTCTAACCACCCTGATTGTTGTTTCCACTCCAGTTGTTGTTGTTACCCCAGTTTCCTTGATTGTTCTGATTATTTTTATGTTTGCCCCAATTAGGAATTTTATTGTTGTTTCCCTAATTTTTGTTCTCTTGTTGTTGATTACTCCAATTATTGTCCCTTGTTGTTGATTACCCCAATAGCCTTGGGATCTCCATTGTTGTTGTTGGTTGGAAGAATTGCCATTTTGACCTTGATAATTGTTCACGTATTGCACTTCTTCATTCTGCTTTTCATTCCCATCATCTTGGAACCCACCATTATCCTGGTTGTATTGATCCGAATTCCTTTGGTTCAGTTGCCATCTTTGTCTTTCTTTGTTCACTAACATTTTCACACCCTCCATAGTATTCACTTGTCGTTGAGCTTGAACATGTTGTAACTGTGGCTTTTCTAGCCAGTTCATAGTTGTTAGTTCTGCTATTGCCTGCTCATGATCATAGAGCTCTTTGTGAAAACGAATGACCATGGGGTCACCCTGTGGCATATTTTTTCCACTCTGTCAAGTGGAAGAACTGTCTTCCATCTCGTCCAAAATCTCACAAACTTGATCATAAGGTGTGTTCATGAAGTTTGCCCATCTAATTGGTTCACTATGCACTTCTTTGTTGTGTTAACGCCTCGATAGAATGTTTGTTGTATCATTGCCTCAGTCATATCATTGTTAGGGAATTCCTTAACCATGGTCTGGTATCACTCCCAAAATTCATGTAGCGGATTGTTGGGCTATTGCTTGAAGGCTAATATTTCATTCCTCAAAGTTTCCATGCGTCCCGGTGAGAAGAACTTCGCAATAGATTTATCTGCCAACTCATCCTAGGTATGGATGGAATGGTTGAGGAGTATCTCCATCCAGTCTAGTGCCTTCCCCCGAAGAGAGAAAGGGAATAGTCTCAACCGCAAGGCATCCTCGGACATGTTTTTTTACTTTCTCCCCCATCATGTATCAACAAAACCTTTAAGGTACTTGTAATCATTTTGATCGGTAGCACCCGTGAAATATCCTTGTTGCTCCAGAAAGGTAAGCATCACATTGGTAATTTGGAAATTGCTCCCTAGATCCAGGGTGGGACAATTGAGCTAACATATCATTGGTTGGGAAGCAACCAACGGGCCGCTCTTGGAGGTGGCTGGGGGTCTGGAATATTATTATTGGCATTAGTATTGGTCTGGCGTCCTCTCCGTTGTCCTTGAGGTACAACAGGCACCTCATCCTCACCGACGTCATCTACATCCTCCTCCGGGGTCACATTTCCAAGAGGGTCATTGTTGTTTTTTCCTCAATTTTATTCCTGGATTGGCTTCATCAAAACGATTAGTATCACAAAAGGAAAGAAAAACAATATACAAAACTATTTAGATAGATAGCCAAAACCCTTAGCAACCCGGCAATGGCGCCAAAAAGTGATCGGGCCAACCTTGCACCACTATAGAGCGGCGAGGGTGGTCGATGTAGCTTATATCTGTATAGGACGCGATCAAATCCACGGGGAGATTGATTTTGAAATTGAATTATTATCTAAACAAGCAATGCGTAATTCTCTTAATTACGATTGCAATCATAGTTGTTCTTTTGATTACTTCAATTTTTATAATATTAGAAGTTAAATTTAACTAAGAATACTTTCTAAAGGGTTGTATAATAGGTAACGAGGCACTAGGGAAGTGACTCTCTCCTAGGTGAATACTTGATGGGTTTCTAAGTCTAGGGCAAAGATGTTATGTTTGGGATAGCGACATAACCATTTGCGTGGCACTGCTCACTCTATACCTATAGGTAGCTTGAGTGACTTTGCCCGAATTGACTTTCTCAAGACCAATTGTGTGTCAAAATTAAGAAAGCAATGTAGACTCAAGTTGTGTATTACTATCTCTAGACTTAACCCTTTAATTTGGGCTATCAATCTCTTGAGCACGCCCCAATTTCTTGTTAGAGTAATTTCCTAGACATAAGCTCTCTTTCTCAAGAAGAGACCAAGTCACTTAGGCACAAATTAGTGTTTGAAACCACTAATCCAATATACAAAACACAAATCCGTCCAAATATCAACCACCATAGTCATCTAAGCATTAAACACATGTCCCAGCAAATACCCACAATAGAGTTGAGCCACACCCCTAGCTAGTGGGTCTAGCTACTCATAATAATGGAAGAAAACAAGAAATTAGATGAAGAATAGCCCATACTATTTAATTACAAACTAATATAATGAAGATTCAACGTAAATGTAGCTACAAATTTCTCAAAATTGAACAAAAGAGTCATTCACGTGCTCACCTCAAAGTAATATTACAAAAAAGATGACCTAAAAATATGAAAAGAAAGTATTTATACTAGGCCAAATTTTTGGATAAAAATACACCCGACGAGGTAATGCAGTCAGCACAAAATGCACCGCAAGACCGTGCTGAGGATGTTTGGCTTGATTCTACATTCTCTAAATCTTGCCATCGTGGACCGCATAAAATGTACCACGACCGCGGTGCCTTCAATGCAGTCCGCACAAAATAACTTGCGGACCACGCTGGCTTCAATCTCCATTTTGCATAACTCTCTGTATCTCATCTCCGAGGACCGCATAAAATGGTTTGCGGGCGTGGTGAACTACTGTGGTCAGCACAAAATGGTTTGCGGCCGCAATGCTTAAGTTACCAAAAATTGCACTTCTCTGAATCTCATCACTGCAGACCGCACAAAATAGATTGCGGCCGCAGTGGATCTGTTTCAATTGTGCTTGCACTTATCCTTGGTACTTGTGCAAGTGTCACTCATTTTTGTGTTGGTTTTGACTAATTATCACCTTTTTTTACCAAACCCCGCAAACAAGTACGACATATAATCCTTTAGGACTATTTTGTATATAATTTTAATCAAAAGTCAAGTAAAAATGAGTGTAAATTGAACTAGAATCCCTAGTTATCAGAAGTGAGACATGCGTAAGAGATTTCCTCTTTCCGAACACTAAGAAAAAACTCCTTGAAGCCAAACCCTTCTTCACGAACGCGAGAGGATCCTCGTGAACGTGAAGAACAACACCAGACACCAGCATCAACTATAGCGAAATAGCTTGAAATCATCCCAAAACATACCCGAGGCCACCGGGACCCTATCCATTCGCACCAACCAGTCCCATTAAAATTACAAGGGACTACTAGAGGCATCAAATCATATCACCGCTAAAACCATCAATCACACTCCAATTCAAGCTTAATGAACTTAAGAATTTCATACTTCTACATTCGATCCTAAAACCTATCAAATCACGCCCCATTGACCTGCACACAAGCCATATTCGATATTATGGACCTACTCCAACTTTTGAAATAAGAATCCGACCTCGATATCAAAAGGCCCACTTTCGGTCAAACTTCTCCAAAACCTTCAAATTTTGAACTTCAGCCAATTAACTCCAACATGACCAACGGACCTCCAAATGAATTTTCGATCGTGCTCCCAATACCAGAACCATCATACAGATCTATTTCCAAACTTGGAATCCCAAAACGGACATCGTTAACACTAAAATGCACATCATCCTAAATTTATGAAAATTCACCCATAAATGCTAACTTCCACAGAGGTACTGAAATGCTCCCAGGTCATCCAAATTCCGATTCAGTTATACAGCCAATTCCAAAATCATCATAAGAACATCCTGGAACCTTCAAATCCCGGTTCCGAGGTATTTTACTCAAAAATCCAATCTTAGTCAATTTTTCTAACTTCAAGCTTTTGAAATGAAAATTTTCTTTCCAAATCCAATCTGAACTTCCCGAATTTCCATTCCTACCACACATAAGTCATAATACTCGAAGTGAAGTTACTCATGGCCTCAAACCGCTGAACGATGCGCTAGAGCTCAAAACGACTAGTTAGGTTGTTACAGTGTTGGATCCGAAATTGGTACCCTCCTAAAAAGTAATACTTGTACATCAGCCAACACTAGATGAAGATACGCAAGTATATGAATTGAAGTACCCTTGGAACATACTTTAAAAACGCACGCCTTCATTGGCACGCATCGCCAACAAATCCTATACGAAGGTCTCACTATGCTTTGCACCATTTGTAGAAGACTGGGCCACAATAAAAATCTTTGCACTCATAAACCCCCACCTTGTGACACAATCCCATCCAACACACACCTAGTCACCACTACCTATCCCCTATTTGCCAAAACACCTGTTCAAACACAAGAAATCCAGCATTCACGATCCTCCACCTCTAGTGAATGGAAAACCGTCACATTTCCTTCAAAGACAAAATACAAAATCCCACCATGCGTGAAAGGCTCTATAACTTCACGCACAGTGTTGTCAAAGGCGCGCTTAAGCCGTGAAGCGAGGCTCAAAACATGTTGAGCGCTTCTCCTCGCTTTGTCAGCATTTTAGTGTCTCATCAAAGCTCTAAGGCATACTTTTTTCTTGCCAACGAGTGTAATCCTCAAAAGACAGCATTAAACAATTGATATTTCACTTTATCGTAAAAAATTTGCAATTTCTTTGTACATATATTTGTTATTCATACAAATAATTATTCGTCTTGGACTACATATACATAATTTAACTTTTTCTCTAGTTGCGCCTTTTTGCATTAAAGCTCACGCATTATTTGTGCTTTGCGCTTAAAGCCCCAATGGACCTTAGAGTTTTTTTGTGCTTTTTCGCCTTTGATAACATTGTTCACGCATCAAAGAATGAACAAACTTTGGACACTCACACATCAATGCAATGGCGGCTACTCCACTGGAACCCACAGGTACGCTCTCAAACGAACTACTCCCAAACCCTGGCCCCCTAACAATAGGAAAAGACCTGACTACTCCCCTCCCCCAAATTATTTTATAATAACACCTTAGACCTAATAGATGAGATAGGAGATCATATGATGCACTCCAATCCAATGACCTTGAGCCCAAATTCCCACTCTCACAAGCCTACATCGTCCCTCACACTCAAAGCCCACACTTAGTTAAACCCACCCCAACTAGGTATAACACTGCTTCTCACCACATAGTCCACCAAACTACAACTCAACCTCCATGTCAATGAGTTCAAACCTGATGATAAGCCACCTGGCACACGCCTCTGTCACCATGTTCTAAAGTCACATTAGTTTCTTTGCAATATTAAAGTCCAATACCACAATCTACCTGACCCAATATCCAAACTAATGATAGCCCTAAGCCCACTATAATTTCTCAAGTCTCCTACCCTAAACACCTCTCGTCCATTGAATCCGGAACCAAAGTGTTGTTAATTTTTAAAACAAGAACGTTTTTATGTTTTAAAAAAAATGACATATGTGGCGTTGTATACTAACGGTAACGTCTCCGTTAGTGTACAACGCCACATAAAGCGGCGTTGTATAATGGAGTACATGTACAACGCCACCTATTCAGGCGTTGTACGTTGTTCATTCACTGATCAGTACAACGCCTGAATAGGTGGCGTTGTATAACTACCCTGACCTAAATTCTACAGCATTTCTCACCACCACGGGCCTAAATTCTACAGCATTTCTCACCACCCCGAGCGAATTATAAGAACTTCTTTATATTACCCGCTAAGTGTTATATTAAACAACAATTACTTGAACAATTTAAGTGGTTAGAACGTAGAGTAAATGGAAGTGTGGAATAAATAATTCCTACTATGTGTTTAGTTCATTTGTATGTTTGTCATTCTTATTAAGTTATGTTTGTGTTTGTGTTTGTGTTTGTGTTTTTGTTCTAGTAATTTAAGTTTAAGTTAAATATTATGTATTAATAGACGAAATAATTAAATACGAAACAATAAACGAAATAATAAAACAAATGATGAACTAAAAAATGAAATAATAAAACAAATGATGAACTAAAAAATTTAATAGATATATTTAATTAAATATTGTTTATACAAAAAATATTATTTACAACATATACAAGATAAAAAGTAACTATCTTGTATGTGTCTCGCAATGTGTGTGCTTCAAAGCAGTCGTCGGCCTGAGGCGCATCCCCGCCCGTCCAGGTACGCTATCAGGATCATCATCATCGAATTTCCTCCTAATAGCTGGATGTGGCTCAGGATGACATGCAGCAGTGGTGCTGTCAGGTCCAGCAGAATACTATATAATAAAGTAAAAATTAGTTTATAAAATCACATAATAATTTATAATTTATAATTTTATTATCTTACCGTCATAGCGTCTGGATCCTGTATGTAGTCATCTGCCGCATCGTCAACTGAAGCCCGAACAAGGAGATTATTATAATGTAATAAATAAAATAAGTTATAGTTAAAAGAAATTTCATATTCAGAAGTAATAAACTCATACCTGAGCATGCGAAGAGATCCCAAAACTCAGCCGGCGGCCACTGGATATATCCCTGGTCGGTGCACCCTCAGATGTGGTAGATGGGCCAGGTTACTATGCACCCCAATCCGCTGCTTGAAAATCAGAGCCCGTGATCAATAATGGACCATGTGGGGTCATCTGTGAAGGGCCTGCAGTGTCGTATATACCAAGGCTGTAAGACGGAATGTCCGTCTCATCATCGGGAGCATCACCGGGAGCATCACCGGCCTCATCGGGAGCATCCTGCTGGACACCACGTCCTCGGGCATCACGAGGTCGCCGGGCAGCACCTGGTCATCGGGCAGCAGGTCGTCTGGCACCAGCAGGTCGTGGAATACCACGACCTCGCTGGTATGTGGCTGGATCAACATAATCAGCCTCCTGTGCCAAGCGCTGATCCGATCTGGCATGCTCTAGTGTCTCGACAGCCACTGCCATGAATCGACGACCATAATCTATAATGGCCATTGGATCGTGCACATAATCCTGTATCTCCCGCCCCATACGGCGGACGGTATGCAATCCAATGGCCTGCACAAAAGTAAAAAATGTAAACTAGGTTTAACTCACAACATTATATGTACATTATTAAATATAACATAAAACTTACCAGAGCCTCGTGTCTCCCGGCGTATGGGACGTACCGCCCATCTACCTGATGCACTGGGTTGTCGACAAATAAACGGGACACTGTACGATACCATGCCAGATACCCTGCAATAGGATAGTGCTGCGGAGGTGGGATCAAATCACCTCGGCTATCCCAAATGTCCAGCTAAGTCTGGAGCCAGCCTAAAAAGGTGTCGTCCACCCTGCTACGATCATCCCTCTCATAATGTGTGGGATGCCATGAAGGATGAGGCGGTATAGGATGCAGCATGCCAAACTGACGATAAACTCGCTCTGAGGCATGATGCTCCACTATATCTAGGCATGTGAGAGGGACAGAAGACCTCCAAATAGACCGGCCTAGAGTACAGTATCCTGGGAGGGTAGCTAGCAACTCCTCACTATAGGGTGTCCAGATGAAGTATCAAATAACAACACAAATGGTTAGTATTCGTAACACTAAATTAAATAATAACTGTTACGTTTAGTTAGATGTTTACCTTTGCATCCTCTAGGAAGTCTAACACATCCCTGACGGCTGGAAGATTATGATGAGTATCAAATCCCCGCGTATATCCACGCCGCATGACCCACCTGGCAATGCGACGTCAGCTGGTATCAGTGGAAAAGGTGGGCTGAGCTGCACAAATCGCTCCCAAACCCAAATCTAACATAGAAAGTTGATGTATACTATGAGATAAACTATATTTAGGTAGATTTAACTGGGGGCAGATATTTTCATTGAATATGTTCTTACCTGTAGAAGGGGTAGGAAGCCGCAGATATCTCTCTGTGTGCCCATAGAAGCCCGGCACATCTGCCTGTACAGGAATGCGAGGACAACAGCACCCCAGCTGTATGTAGCTGTATCCTCGAACCGTGTAATGTGGTGGAGAAATTGAAGGCTAACAAGATTACCCGAAGTGTTCGGGAACAAGACACCCCAAATAAAAGGAGCAGCAACAACCTAGTGTAGTGGCTCACAACCTCCTCCTCTGAGTTATTAGTAATATGAGGGTGGAGCTGCTCCAGACGCTGTCTAATAGGGGTTAACGGTACCCGACTGATCCCAGCCCTATGATCAACGGCCTCCAGCCTCAAACCTGTCAGCATCTCTAGCAAATCCCAATACATCTCGCGGGGAAAATGCCTCATGCCCGACGGAAAAAGAACAGGTAACCCATCGGCTGGCAGGCCGTATAAAACCTCTACGTCCTGCAACGTAATAGTGGCCTCGCCAATGGGAAGGTGGAAGGTGTGCGTCTCCGGTCGCCACCGCTCAATGATGGCCGTGATCAATGAGTAATTCAGCTGTATCCGGCCAATCCGAATAATCCTGTAGAATCCCATCACCTCCAAGTGATGGACGACTCTAGGATGTAAATCTCGGACACTAAGGAAATCCCACAATATATCGATTCGACGAGCCCGGAATGTGTCGGTCAATAACTGTCCGTCCCAGATATACTCAGATCGATATTGCGGCTGTAGGCCTAATAGCTCTAAGCTCCTAAGGCCAGGATGTATGGGCGCATCCATGTCGTCGACTGTAAAATTAAAAAATTTAATAACTTGTAAAAGTTACACATTTAATAATTTAATTGTATAAATTGCTGATAATTTTTAATAACTTAATTTTGAGGCCCAGCGGCACCAAACTATTATTAATAGCTATGTATTTTTTTTTATAATTTAAAGTTACATTTTAAATATTTTATTGTCTAAATTAAATATTTTTGACCTCCGGGCTTGATGTTTTTGAGCTCCCGGTTCGATAATTTTTAATAACTTAATTTTAAGGCCAGCGGCACCAAACTATTATTAATAGCTATGTGTATGCATATAATTATAAAATATATTTAGAATAATTGAATTGTCTAAATTAAATATTTTTGAGCTCGCGGGCTCGATGTTTTTGAGCTCCCGGGTTCGATAATTTTTAATAACTTAATTTTGGGGCAAAACGGGACCAAACTATTATTAATAGCTAGTGTATGCATATAATTATAAAATATATTTAGAATAATTAAATTGTCTAAATTAAATATTTTTGAGCTCCTGGGCTCGATGTTTTTGAGCTCCCGGTTTCGATAACTTTTAATAAATTAATTTTAAGGCCTAGCGGCACCAAACTATTATTAATAGCTATGTGTATGCATATAATTATAAAATATATTTAGAATAATTGAATTGTCTAAATTAAATATTTTTGAGCTCCTGGGCTCGATGTTTTTGAGCTCTCGCGTTCGATAATTTTTAATAACTTAATTTTGGGGCCCAACGGCACCAAACTATTAATAATGGCTATGTATCCCGGACTCGATAATTTTTGTGCTCCCGGATTCGATAATTTTTTAGCTCCCGGGTTCAATAATTTTTGAGCTCCCGGGTTCGATAATTTTTAATAACTTAATTTTGAGTATCAAAATTACAAGCTAAATACTACACATTACTACGCTACAAGGCTCTAAAATTTCCTAGCCTAAAAAGAGTCTATGTTTTACTACGCTAAAAAGGTCTCTATTTTACAACTAACAACTAATATAAATTACATAAATATAAATAAACAACTAACATTTCTAACAAGTAATCTAAAATATAAACTAGTTCGGAAAATAACATAAAATAACTAAAACTAACTAAAACTAAAACTAACAAGTAATCTAATAAGTTCGGAAACTAACAAGTAATCTAACAAGTTCGGAAACTAACAAGTAATCTAAAATACAAACTAGTTCGGAAACTAAAAAATAGTAGTATAAACATACCTTTTTACGGATGAAATATATTAATATAAAGCTTCCAAATTCGTCTACCCACGAAGCCAATAGCGTAAAACTATAGCGGGACTAATACGTATAACCCGGGGGGACCAAAATTTTTTTTTTTTTTTTGATTTTGGTCGGCTGTCGTGTGGGGAGAGGGGGGGACCGACTATTTTTTTAATTTTGAAGAAGAAGAAGAAGTATGAGGAAGAAGACGGGAGTAGGATTTAAACAATGGGTTCAACGCCACTTACTATGGCGTCGAACCTGACAGATTCTTAAATGCTGGTTCAACGCCATAGTAGATGGCGTTGTACATAACGAACGTTATGTACAACGCCACCTACTATGGCATTGTATATAGTTATGTTTTTTTTTAACCTATTTATGATACAAATTTTAAATTTAACAACACTTTGGTTCCGGATTCCTCCTCCATTAGCCCAGGACACCCCGTTTAATACACATGCATCACGTCTACGTGACTTTCCTTCACAAGAGACCAATCATCAATGACACCATCAAATCAGACATACCTATTAACCACTCAAATTAATCTTACTTCTGTAGTTTTATCATTAAACCCCACTTCACACATTACAACCAATACAAGTAAAAATACAAACACAATTAATCGCCCCCATAAATGAATCATTTGCCACTAAATCTACATCACTGGAGGACACTCTACTATACTAATACCAACTTACTCTATCACCTTATCACCTTGAACACACTTACCATGCAGCCATCGAACCACCTGACACAACACCCTCCACCAATCTACATCACTCAATACCAATGCATGCATACCCCCAACTGGAAATGAGTCTCCATGATCATGCTCTCAGTTTCACATTGGAGATTTCAAACTTGTTCTTCAAGCTCGAGAGAATAATCTTTTTTTTTATTTTTGCTTGATGCTTGAGTTGGTGAAATAGAAGCCTATTTGGGGTGTTTTGTATAAAATCCCATTTGGTACAACTTGATCACATCATTTGAAATAATATGAGTACTTTATTTGGTTAGAGAATGAGTGAGATGTCAGTGTGGTGCAGTGTGGCAGAAACAATGCCGCCAGTCACTTTCAGTTCCAGCTGTGTCCAATTGACTTTGTGCTGCTATATAGGAACCGCAGGAGCATCAGGTCCTTGTTTGGTAGCTAGCTCCTATATGTGTAGCAATTTAACTTTTAGTGGAGACCGTTGGAGTGTATAGCAATTCAACTTTTAGTGGAAACCATTGGAGTTTGCATCCGTCCCTCGTAGGTCAGGTTCCCTTACTAGTTCTTGTATGAAATTTTCTTCGATCATTAAAACACACGACAAACATAAACATGAGTATTTAAGATTTATCAATTTTCTCCTTTTGATGATGACAAACTTAAACATTTATAACTTTATAACTAAGGCATCAGAGAGCATGTCAAAGCGTTCCCCCTGAGACAATGCCCTAAGTTACGAGCAGTCTAAAAAGAACCAGTTCCCAAATTTGATTCCCCTGTGTCTCTTTCCCCCTTTTAGCATCATTAAAAAGAATAAATGTGCAAAGAAGTCCAGCTAACCCATGCCATATATGTGCACACAATCATAAAAAAAATAGAAAATAAAGATGAAGTAACTAGACAAAATAAAAGAGAATTTTGATTAATAATAGTTTCATATGCCCCTTCCTTTTATAAAAGGAAGAGGCAGTATTTGGACTTGTTCACAGGAGCAGTAGTAAGAATACATCCCAAACACAATTTAAAAAAAATCCACCAATCATCATTAGAACAAAAATGGGACACATCCAGCTAGCTAGTCACTGAGGGGAAAACATTAATTTTAATAAGTCCAAAATCTATTTCTCTTGAAATACTATTAAAATTGATAAATCCTTCTTTTTAACATCCTTCAACATGCACGAAGGTGTCTAATTTGAAAAATATTTAGGCTTTCCCCTTTTTGTACAAAAACCAACTAAATTTGACTTCCAGTACATCTTGGACAATTTAAAGCAAAATTAGCAAGATGAAAAGTCAATATGTTCACTATGGCAGGAAGAAGTACTCTAATTAAATCTACGATAAACACTCTCCCTAACCGAATCCCACAACAGGTCATATCCGACATGAACCAGTATCAACGCAACTTCCACTGGTGTACAACCCAGCATAAAAAGAAAATTTATCTTATTAAATGGTCCCTCGTTCAGCAACCCAAATATCAATGTGGTCTAGACATTCAAAATTTAACGTCTAAGAACAGTGCGCTACTAGGAAACTTAGCATGATGCCTATTTAAATCACCTGGGTCACTATGTGCATCCTTAATAATAGCCAGATACACCACCTCCACTCGCCCCAGCCAACCCTCCAGCATATGGAAAACTATTCAATTAGGCTGAAAATTTTGTCAAAAAATGAGTAGTCTGGAATATTGCTACAGACAACGTATTAATTTCTGGAACGAATAATTGATAGGGCCAAATATCACACTTAGAAAAGACATCAAAGGACCCCTACCAAATCACACAAAAAATTCCAAGGTCAACCTACGCATCACAAATAATATAGGCAACACTACAAATCTGTCCTTTTCCTTACTTGCCCTAATCCTTTCTTTAATCCGTCAAAATCATATTCCATCACTTGCTAATTTCCAATCCTTTGATCAGCTAATTTGTGATCTTACAACAAAAATTGTATTATATTCGAACATCTGTACACTCTGCCTATAAAGTTCGGTGACAATCAACCACCTCCTGTTCCTAATGCCTAAATGCTCTCCGTCTATGGACTCAATTAGGACTAGAAAATAAACTAAACATTATGGATCTTACCATGACACAACGTATTCAAATCATCATCACTTTTCTTACTACCAAGAATCATATCCCATTAAACTTACCACATCAATTATTAATTTCATATACGACATGGCATATCTGGAACCTTTGTAATTCCTTCATCTTACAACATCAATTACCCACCCGAAATATCTAAAACTTGATTTCACAAGCTGGTCAATATCATTATATCATTCAAAAGCATTTGCAAAAACCAACAACAACACCCATGTACGTCAATTGGTACCCTTCTACACTGGGCACCATTAAATTAAACACGTATGGATCCTTTAATCCACCCTGCAATGGCCATTGGCTACTTGGATTCATGGGCACACGCCCCACAGAAAACTCTACATATATGGAACTATGTGCTTTATTACAAGGATTACAATTAGCATTACATCACCACTACACTCCATTAGAAACCAACGTGGATTCAACAGAAGTAATTTAGATGCTAATTCATCACAATTCATATTAATCATCAATATTAATGGAATGTAGACTAGGCAATGCAATTATCAAGCACACATATAGGGAGTAGAACGTAACGGTGTTGCAGATACTCTTGAGCAATATAGAGCCGCAGAAACCTCAATGGAACAGACACTCCTTCTACATCAAACACCTATCTTTTTGGCTTAGCAATTTTTGGATGATCAACAGGGTAGTGTTTATCAACGAAATGTCACAATGCTTACATCAACACAAAACATGTCCTTCCATTTGCATGCACACGACAGTGGCGATAATATTGTAGATCAACCTAGCGATCACTATAATGATCCAGTTTTTATTTCTTCTTTTTGTAACAATCTGCACAATCTGCACTATGCTACTTGTACTGGCTCAACCATTTTGAATTAATAAAATTCCGTCTGTTGACCAAATTATTACACATCATAGTGTCTTTGATGAAAATTATAGCTCCCGGCAACAATGGGGTAACTTTGAAGTCAAGTACAAATTATTTGACTTTTAATTTATAGAATTTTTCTAGAATTTAATAATAGTAAAAATAAAAATAGGTAATGGATAATTCACTTCCATATAATTCTTAAACTCCTTTTACATTCAGATAATACTTTTTCTTGATTGATTGTTAGTATAATATTAAATACTTCACTCACCTATTAGAAGAAAAAAATGTATTTTCTCTTCATCGATTTTGTGTGTGGTAATTAGAAAAAAAATAACTAAGGAAATATTTAAAAAATTAGAACTAGACAAAATTGAAGGATAAATTCTTGCGATAAGAAATTATTCAATTTTATTGGTTCATTTTTTTCGTATAAGAAATTGCTAAAATAGTTGTACCACAATCTTAATTAGATACTCTTCTTATTGTAACGGCCCGACCGATTATTTTCCTTTCTAGAATCTCATTCCTCTAAATAAAACTTACTGTATGTGCTTTTACTGTTTTATGACCTACGGGGATGGTTAGCTCGGGATTTGGAAGGGTTCGGGTTGAAATCGGAACACTTGGTTCCTTAAGGTTGGTTAAAAAGGCTAAGTTTGACTTCGGTCAATATTTTGAGCAAACGGCCTCGGAATCAGGATTTTACGATTTTAGTAGTTTTATATAAATAATTGTTGACTTGGGCTTATGTTCGTATCGAATTTTAAATGACACGGGAGAGTTTTGGTGCCTAGTAGTGAAAGCCGGTTCTTTGAAGGTTTTTAAGGTTCTTTAAAGTTAGTTAGGAGTAGGTTTTGGTGATATCAAGGCCCAAATAGAATTCGAGATCGGGAATAGTTATGTAGTGTCAGTTAGTACTCGCATGAAAAATTTGATGTCATTTCGAGTAATTTTAGTACGGTTTGGCGCATTGCGAATAAAAGAACTTAAAGTTCATATTATGGTTCAATTGGTTTGGGGATATGATTCTTATATTTGATGTCATTTTGGACATTTCATGAGTTCAAGCGAGTCCGTTTTATAATTTCAAACTTGTTGGCCTACTCGAGGGGGCCCTGGGAGCCCCGGGTGTCATTCGAACAAGGATCGGACCAAGTTGGACTTAGAGAAGCATCAGCTGAAGTACCATAATTCGGGTGTAATTGCACTAGTGAGGAGAGGGTTGCAGGTGAGAGAATGTAAAAGCGAACCAAAGGGCGCAGAAGCGGATCAGGATGGGTTGACTAGTCATCACAAAAGCGGAAGTAGGACGACACCTGTGAGGGCGCAGGTGCGAAGGCAGTAGGAGTGGGCAGTGCCGCAAATGCGCTTCTTTTGCTGCTGGTGCAGATCCGAATGTGCGATGGCCTGAGCACAGAAGAGAAAGGAGGCCGCCTGGCCTTGGTCCGCAAATGCAGAATGGCAGGTGCGGCAGTGGCACTGCAATAGGCAGACCACTCCATTTAATATGAGACTTAGGTATTTTTGACTAATTTATTCTATAGTTGGGCAATTTGTGCAGTTCTTAGAGAGGGGATATCACCTAGCACTTTGAACTAAGTAATTTCTACATAATGTAAGTTAAATACATGGTTTGCGGGTAGATTATAATATGTAGTTAGTGAAAATCATAGCTTTAGGTGAAAACCTAGGTTTTTGATAAAAATGAGATTTAGCCACGAAAGATGTTATGGAATTTATTCAAAATCATATATTTGAGTTCATGAGGTTATGGGTAACATCTTTCCTTAAAATTTCTGAAATCGGGGCATGTTGGTCTGTAAGTAAATTTTACGAATTCTTCAAATAGGATTGGGAAATTACTTTGATATTTAGGATATGAAATTTTGAACATTTATTGATTATTGTAATATTTGACTAGTTTCGAGTCGTTTGGCATCGATTTGAGGGTTTGGGCACAATCTTGGACCGGAAAGTAGATTTTGAGGCGGCGTAAGTCTCTTTTCTAACCTTGTAAGAGGGAACTAACCGCATAGGTCAAACTTAATTGAAATGTGCTGCTATTTGTGGAGATTACGTATGCACGAGGTGACAAGAGTCCATACGTAGCTACTATTCATGCTTATGTCCGGATAGTTTTAGGTTTACATCATGCTTTGTAGACAGCATTATTTGATTATGTTTGTTAGTTGTATTGAATAGGGCTAACGTTGATGATTTTAAGATTTTTAAACTTTCAAGTTGAATTTCTTTATTTTGAAAAGAATCGAGGCATAGTAGTATATTCGACCGCATCACAAGTATTTTTCCTCGAGCGGGGTAGATTTTCCACTACTCTCATGGGAGCAAGTCGTCGCCTCGGCATGTTATATATGCATCTATGGTTCGTGTCGTTACCAGGGTTTAGCGACGGACAAAATCTGTAGCTAAACTGAAAAATCCGTTACTAATCTCATTTAGCGACGGATTAGCAACGGATTATCAAAAGATTCTGCTAGCAACGAGCATTTTAGCGACAGATTAGCGACTTTCGTAGTTAATTCCAGTTTTTTTTGTAGTGGTAATGTACACAGTTTATGTATACATATATTTTGATCGGGCTTTACGTCCTCGACATAATTCAAGCATGATAATAATACCGTAAGTTTTGAGCGCGTGATTTTTGCCTCACACGACTTACTCCCAAAGAACTCAAAATAAACCAATTTTTTCCTTTGTGTGTAAGCTTGTGAATTTTCATGATATTTTCTATTATTATTTGTATTTGTCCATACATGTTTATTTGTTTAAATGAATAAAAGTACAAAAATATATTGCAATGGCATTTAGGATTTACTTAGCATTTTGGAATTAACTAAAACTAAGTATTTTAAAAAATGAAAAATCACAAAAAATAATATATTTTTTCATTTTTAGTGTTTAATTGTGTGATTTGATATTTAATTATTGGTGATAATTATTATTTAGAGTTAGTTAGTATTTTTAAGTCAATTTGGTTTTATAATTTAGTTTAGGATTATAGGTTTTAGTTTTGGAAAATAGTTTGGGACATAAATAGAAAAAGGAAAAGTAATTAAATAGAAAAGAAAATTTGGGCCAAAAGCCTCAGCCCAAACCAAAAATCAGTCAAAACCGGGAAAATTGAGGGGGTTTTGACACAGTTACCCACAAAAACAAAACTATTTACCCTTGTCTACCCATTTTGTTTTTCTACCCATAAACTAATTACATTTCCTTCTCATAATAGTTTTTGTGGGGAATGTTTTCTTTATTCTCCAATTCTTTCTAATTTCTGTGTTTCTTTTCTTTTTTCCTTTTTTCTTTTCTATTCTCCTTTTCTTTTTTTTCATTTTCTTCCTTCTTTTTTCTCTCTTTTATTCATTTATTTTTTCCCAAATCGTATTATTGTTATTTTTATCATAACTTATTTCACACTCAAATTTGACTCTTTCTTTATTTTTAGTTTTATTTTTTTCTTTATTTCTTGTTCCTTTTTATATTTCACGTGATTGTCATGCAAACCTTGACCTCTCTCCCTACAAATATTAATACATACTATACCATTAGCAGTAACACCAACCAGTGATGGAGCAAGACAATATAATCTAAGGCCACTATATCTCCATAGTTAGAATAGAAATGATAATAAAATATTGGAAAATGCAATAAAAATATAAGTAGCAAAAAAGACTTTCAGTACCACATGATACCAATATGGTATACATGTATACCAACAGAGTATATGATCCCTTTATAATATTACTACAACTATCTGTGACTATACTACTGTACCAAAATATTAAAGGATACAATAAAAGTATGAGAAAACTACATGCTCGCATTGCAAGCTAAATATTCGCAAAGCAACTTGCTCATTCCATATACTAGCAGGGTATATAGTTGTATGGGTCGTTCCAACAATTGCCTATAACTATAAAAATTATTACATAATACATATAATCTATATCCATCGGCAAAATAAATTTTCCAGCACTGCAAATCACGTTCATATAAATAATTTCAAAATAGAATTCACTTTAAATACAGCCAAAATACCAAGAAAAAATGTTCAAACTATTATATGATACCAATATGGCATATAACTATACCAACATGGTATACAATTTTACTGGTTAATGTTTGATAACTATATGACTATACGACTATTACATAACACACATACATAAACAGAAAAATAAAAAAAATGGTGTAGCACATATTAATGTAATAAAGTATTTCAAGATATTGAACTATATTACTATTATTAAAATAAAATATTGTACTAATAAATCCAGCTAGTACAATCACAAAATGATTCAACTAGGATAAGATACCAATATAGTATATAGCTATACTAATAGGTAATATAGTTGGAATAAATTGTATACCAAACTGGTATATTTATATACTATTTGAGTATACAATACAAATTCGTCGTCTTCTCTTGTTCGACTATATTTCAACCCAAACTTCTAAAATATACTACAAAATCTCCACCAAATTGACTAAAACTTTAGCTACAACCTCCAATCAACTTTCCAAACAAACCCATATCGGATCAGATCAAATAATAAAAAACTCAAACAAACCAAGTTATAAGTTTCAAGCTTCAAGGTCTTTCAATGGTGGATTTGAAGTTTTGCACAGTAAATCTCCAAAAATGAGTTTGGAATAAGAGAAAGAAGAAGGTATTTGTGAGAAACAAGTGTGAATTGTCATTGATGATGAACCCTAGAATACTACAATAAGAGAAAATATTTTAGAATTAAACCCCATAGTAGAAATAAAAAAGAATTCAAGTGTGAACTCTGGAAAACTAATGGGTTTAGAGAAGAAGAAGAAAATAGAGAAAGAATGGAACTCCATTTACAGCTCTAAGTACCAACCCTCTCGTGCTCGCTTTCTTCTCCAATTCATATTCGGTGTTGTTCTGCTTATCAGGTTTCCCTACCTCTATTTCATTTTAACCGGGTAAATAGTTTGGACACCATAGGTAAAAATAGTAAATAATTTGGGCATGGATATTAAAGGATAAATAGTTTAAAATTAATGGGTATAAGGTGATATTTTCTCTTATATTAGGCCTATTTATTCTTTCTGTCGGCCTGCAATAGCAAATGACTGGGGTTTAGTTTAAGATTAGCCCAAGTTTAATTTTGTGATCGAACTATATTAAAATAAGTAGAAGTCTAGCTCCTTGAGGGTGTAGAAAAAGTAAGTCTCTTTAATTAATTGAGGTGGGCCATATCACTTATTACATAATAGGCTATGTCTCTTGTAATTTAGTTTAGAAATCTTTTGAGTATAATGAAACGAGGGGCACGTGCCAAACAAAGTGATAATTGTATGGCCCTCATTAAATTAATCTTGTTTATCCTTAAAAATCAAGACGTATCATTTAGCAAATTCAATGGCCCTCGCAAAGTGCAAATGCGTAGTTATTTTAGTCGCGTATTTTAATAATCTACTTTTCTAAATGCGGGTCTATATCTATGTGACCAAAATACAAATCTCAATGATGTTAAAATATATCAAAAGCCACAGGTGCATTTATATAATGTAGTTCGAAACGTGTTTTAATAACATTGCACTTATTCTCTAAAATTGAATAAAAGTGGTTAAAGAAGTTAAAATTTGCATGTAGGTTCAAAATGCTTTAAAATCCAATAATTAAGTCGGATATAATAGTTGAGCAACCGTGCTAGAACTACAGAACTCAGAAATGCCTAACACCTTCTCCCGGGTTAATAGAATTTCTTACCGAATTTCTGGTTCACGAACTGTTTAACAGAGTCATCCTTTTCCTGTACTCGAGATTTTAAACTGGTTACTCGGGACACCATAAATCTCCCAAGTAGCGAATCTGAATTCTTTTAATAATAATCTCATTTAGACTATTCTTTAATTGGAAAAACTCCCTTACTATGCCCTCACAGGGGTGGAGGTAAAAAGGAGGTGTGACATGGATCCCTTTATATTTGATATTTATTCATTGACTTGAGAAATTGCGTGTTTAACTAAGGGAAAAGATTCGATTTTTACTAATGGTGAAAGGATTGTTTATTTATTTCTTAGTTTGAGTTCTATTGTCATTTATATCCATCATGTTTAATTAGAATTTCATATTATTATATTGTTGGCCCATAGTAAGTGTCGAAGTGACCCCTCGTTACTACTTCTTTGAGGTTAGACTAGATACTTACTAGGTACATATTTATGTACTCACGCTACACTTATGCACTTAAGGGCACCAGCCCGAGGTAAGGGACGAGGATGACCCATAGTTTCCCAAGTTGTACCCTCAGCGGATGAGCATCCAACTATTGAGGAGCAGGGCGAGGTGCCCGTAGCAGAGCCAAGCATAGTCAATTTCATGCCGGCACCGGGCTTTCAGGAGGGCATGGGCCGTATGCTGTGCTTTATGGCACTACGACCAAGGCAGGTTTATTTCCAGCAGACCCAACCACATCTCAGGCTGGAGGGGAGCATAGATCCCTACTGCTCAAGCTCCTAGGTATACAATATTGGTGTATCATACTCCGGGTGCACTACCCATGGGCAGGGCCCAGCGAATAGCAGCAGCTGCACTTGTGCCCAGACCAGTTGTGGCCGGTGAGCCACAGAATATTTTAGACAGATGGACTAGGAAATTCCCTCGTGTCTTTAAAGGTGAGCGACATGAGGACCCCCAGAACTTTATTGATAGGTGCAGTGATAGACCACATAACATGAGTATATTAGATTCCCACTAGGTGGATTTCACTACCTTTCAGCTAGAGGGCAGGGCCCGTAGATGGTGAAAGTTTTATCTTCTTGGTAGACCAGCTGGTTTTCCTCCCATGACTTGGGACTAGCTTACACACCTTTTCTTGGATAGATATATCCCACCCTCCTAGAGGGAACAGTAGTGTCATCTTGAGCAGCTCCACCAGGGTAGATGTTAGTGACCGATTATGAGGCGAGATTCTCTAAGTTGTCTACCCATGCACTTATGATACTTTCTATTGACATGGAGAGAGTGTGGAGGTTTGTTACGGGATTGCACTCCGATATTCAGGCTAGCATGGCCCGAAAGTTTGAGATGGGGACTTTTTATCAACTAATAGTGGAGATTTCTTGGAGGGTTTCCGTTAGAGGGTAGAGAGCAGATGTAGCGGGACAAGAGGTTCTATTTTTTCTGGAGAATATAGAGGTTCCCCGGCTGGGGAAGAGGTCAGTTTGGGATGGGTAAGCCTAGCAAACCCACATATCCAGCACCACCACCTCATCGGGGTGCTCCAGCGCGACCTTATATCAGTGTCATTCCATAGAGCTCATACATCCCACCAACTGTTCAGGGCTCTTCCAGTGGGTACTCAGGTTATCGATTTCTTCCACCGATTATTTCAGTGCCATACTAGAGAGTTCATACCTTTCAAAATCTATTCAGGGTTCTTTCAATGGGTATTCAGGCCATTAAGATCAAATTTTAAGGCAGCAGTCTATGGTACCGAGAGGTTGATACGAGTGTAGGGATCCATGTCACAAAAATAGATATTGTCCCAAACTTCGGGGAAAGGCAAAAAAATAAGGGTTACCAACCTACGATTACAACACCAGCCATCTGATTGACCAAAGACGGGGGACAGGAGGGTAAGGGTCATAGTAGAGGTGGAAGCCAAGCAAAGGGAGGTCAGCCAGCTACTATTCAGTCAGGCGGATGCCAACCAGCCAGTGCTTTAGCTTGGTTTTATGCTTTTCTGGTCAAACCAGATGTAGTGGCATCAAATGTCATGATCACATGTATTATTTTTGTTTGCGGTAGGGATGCTTCGGTATTATTTGATCTAGGGTTGACTTATTCATATGTTTCATCTCTGTTTGCTCATATCCCAGATCTTCTTCATGATTCCTTGGGTACTCTTGCTTATGTGTCGACTCCTATGGGCGATTCTATATTGTGGATCGGATCTATCGGTCTTGTGTGGTCATATTTTATGGTTACAAGAATGGAGCGAATCTTCTGAGATATGACCGACTTTGATGTCATCTTGGGCATGGACTAGCTATCGCTATTTCATGCCATCCTTGATTGCCATGCAAAGTCTATTACCTTAGCAATGCTAGAGTTGCCTAGATTGGAGTGGAAGGCTTTGTCTGCCAGTACATCCAGCCAGGTTATCTTTTTTTTGAAGGCTCGACATATGTTGATCCTTTAGAAAAGAAATAACCCGACTAGATATACTAATTGAGGAACCCTTCCACTCTAACCTCGGCAACATTGGCATCGCTAAAGTAATAGTCTTGGCATGGCAATCTTAGATAGCATGATATGGGAATAACAAATACATACCCAGGATGACCTGAAAGTCGGTCATATGAAGAAACAAGAGATCTTCTCTTGTCTCAAAACCACAGAATGTGATCACACTTGACCGATAAACCCAATCCACAACCATAGGATACACAAGAGTGGACACATGAACAAAAGTACCCAAAAGCTCACAAGGAATATCTAGGAAATGAGAAAACAGATATGGCACATATGAATAGGTAGATCCTGGATCAAATAGTACTGAAGCATACCAACTGCACACAGAAATAATACTTGTGATAACGGCATCTAAGGCCAATGCACCTTGTTTGGCCAGAAAAGCATAGAATCTGGTAGGAACATCGGTTGGCTCGCTTCCACTTGACTGAGCAGCATCTAGCTAACCTCTCTGCCTGGCCTCCACCTCTAGGATGACCTCTACTAGTCTGTCCTTTGCCGCTAGGTGGCTGGAAAGCTGATGCTGAAATCATAGGCTACTGACCCTACTCACTTCCTTTCCTCGAAGTCTGGGGTAAGTCCTCTTCATATGGCCCGAATCTCTATACTCATAACAACCTCTCGGCGCCATAGGCTGATGCCCTGAAGATTGGCCCTGGTGGCTTGAATACCCACTAGAGGAACACTAAATGACCGGTGGGCGATATGAACTCTTTAGTGTAGCATTAAAGTAGGAGCTGGAAAAACCATGGCGACCTGAATGTCCACTAGAAGAAACTTGGATAGCTGATGGGCGGTAAGAACTCTCTAGACTGACATTGAAATAGGGGCACACTGCAGCACCTTGATGAGGTGCTGCTACTAAATATGGCGGCCTGGTGGGCTAACCCCTCCCAAACTGACTTCTGCACATAGTCGGGGCACCTCTGAACTCCCTATAGAATCGAACCCTCTTGTCCTACGGTATCCGCTCTCTACCTCTCAGACGGTAGCTCTTAATCCTCCGAGCAATCTCCACTCCTTGCTAATAAGAAGTCCCAATCTCCACCTCTTGGGCCATGTTGGCCCTAATACCATAACGCAAACCTATAACAAACCTCTGCACCCTCTCTGTATCAGTAGGAAGTATCATTAGTGCATGACGGGATAACTCGGAAAACCACGCCTCATAGTTTGTCACCGATATTTGACCCTGCTCAAGATGCTTAAACCGATACCATATTTATTCCATCTCATAGGGTGGAATATACCTATCCAGGAAAAGCTATGTGAACTGACCCCAAATAATGGAAGGAAAATCTGTTAGCCAGCTAAGAATATAAGACTGGCACCATCTACGGGCCATGCACTCCAGCTGGAATGTAGTAAAGACAAACCCTTGAGACTTTAATATCCCCATGTTATGCATTCTCCCCCTGCACCTATAAATGAAATCCTGGGCATCCTCGTGACGCTCAATTTCAAAGATATGAGGGTGCAACCTAGTCCATCTTTCTAATAATTGTTGTGGATCGCCATCGGTAGCCGCTCTGGCACATGTACCACTACAACAACTAGTTAAGCTTCATCCATAGGTAGTGCACTCGCAGTCTGATACACTGAAGTTGAATGATTAGAAGCCTGGGCGTGCAGTCTGATACACTGAAGTTGAATGATTAGAAGCCTGGGCGATAGGGGTCAGTGCTCCCCCTCCCACCTGAGAAGTTGCTGGTTTTACTAGAAATAAACGGGCCTGAGTTATGGTATCCACGAATCGCAACATACGACACATGACCTTTTGTAAACCTGGTGTTGTCATAAAGTCCACGGGGCTAGGTTCAGCTGCGAGAACCTCGCCTTACTTCTCAATGATATGATCCGTCGGTGGTGCAACTGGGCTAGCACTAGGACACCCTCGTCCCCTACCTCAGGCCGGTGCCCTCCTCCGGCCTCAGCCTCATCCTCTAGCAATGGGGGAACAGCTTCTCTCAGGTTTGTAACATCTATCGCACGTGTCCTCACCATCTATGAGAGAATGGAAAAATTAAATTCGGTATACCATCAACTACACGATAGATGATGAATAAAGAGTAGTTTCCTAACACCCTATAGACTCTCGAAGATAAGTACAAATATCTTCGTACTGATCCACAAGACTCTATTAGGTTTTCCCATGACTTGTAAGACCTACGTGAAACTAGTTCTTTGATACCAAGTTGTCATGACCCAAATTCCATTATAATTCATGATGGCGCCCAATACCATTGTTAGGCAAGCCAACCCTAACCAACTAGTAAGTTCCCAATTATTTTATTAAACAATCCCGAAAATTTGCTTTACTTAAATTTAATATAGTCGAAAATTGACAAATTTTTAATAATAGGAATACAACCCAAAAATAATAGTCTACCAATGTGTGTGCCAGAAACTAGTGTCACAAGTACGCGAGAAACTAGTACAATGTACAAAAAAATATAACTGTCCTATTGCCTGAAACAAAATGGACAGTAATAACAAAAAGAGAAACTCTGGTATGCTTTTGAATAGCTCAAAAGGGATAGCTCATTGTGAAGTCTCAGTCAAGTATCAGGAATGCGTGTCGGACTGCTAGCTAGATACACCTACCTCAGATCTTGTACATTTAAGTACAGAAGCGTAGTAAGAGTACATAACCAATAAGTACCCAGTAAGTATCCAGTCTAACCTCAAAGAAGTAGTGACGATGGGCCGACTTGACACATACTATGTTCAATAATAACATAATTTAAGTGTTACGCTAAGCATAGGTGTCATGAATAAATAACAGCTATTAACAAGTAGTGACGGGTTCTTACAAAAATGATATTTCAACTAACAATTCATAGTATAAGGCATTTAAAGAAGAAAATACCACAGATGAATCAAGCAATAGCATGCGCAAATAATGTCGAGATCATACTGCCCGGTCCAACATAATAATAAAGTGTGCACTATCGGAGGGTCGAATGGCGTGAACCATAGATGCATCTATGTCACGACCCGGATTTTTCCCCCAACATCGGGATCGTGATGGCGCCTACTTGTGGTAGCTAGGCAAGCCACTATATTCACACTATCCTGTTTTTAGCAATATTTCATACTCAATTTATCAACAAAACCATAACATTAATTAAATGAGTGCGGAAGACTTTATCAAAATAGAGATAAGCAGTTTCAAGGTAAAACAATACTAAAATCCTCTACCCAAGATGTGGAGTCACCAACTCACAAACTACTATGAATACTACACATAAAGGTCTGAAGGAAAATAATATAATTTGTTTGTCTCGGAACAAAGAGACTACAGCTAATAACATACATAATCGGAAGCGACGCCGGGCCTGCGGACGCCTGCAAGCTATCTCGGTCTCGATATGCTCAACTCCCACACACGGCTCTACTGCTGCTGCGCCTGATCAAAACCTGGACCTGTGCAAAAACGCATAGAAGTGCAGTATCTGCACAATTCGACCCCATGTGCTGGTAAGTGCCTGGCCTATCCCGGCGAAGTAGTGACAAGCCTAGGACCAGACACCCACATAAACCTGTGCAGTTCTATATATATATATATATATATATATATATATATATGTACACCAGAAGATAACGAGAAATAATCAAGTAACAACTCAACAAGGAATATCACAGAGGAACTCAACAGTTAACAACAGTTATTAAATCAACAAGGAAAACCAAAGTATAATGGAAAACAGGTAACATCAAGTCAAGGAATAACAAATAGTTGCACGGCATCATCCTTCGTGCTTTTACTCTCATCCTCACCAAATAAACAAATAAAGTGCACGGCATCACCGGCCCTTCGTGCTTTTACTCTCATCCTTACATCCATGGCACGGCATGATCCTTCGTGCATGGTTCAATAACAAGGCACGACATGATCCTTCATGCATAATCAATAACAAGGCATGACATTAACCTTCGTGCATAATCAATAACAATGCACATCATTAACCTTCATGCATAATCAAAAAATCAAGGCACGACATCACCCTTCGTGCATTATCACTCTTCCTCACCCAAATAACAATCACAGTTAAGGGCAGAGAATGAAAACAACAAATTATGAACCGACCCGGCAAGGGACACAATAATCATCATAACAAAGTCCCGGCAAGGGCAATCAATATCTCACTTCACAATAAGTCCCGGCAAGGGAGAACAATAACAATTCCACAACCCGGCTAGGGTTCAACAATTTATCTTTAAAATGTCTCACAACAAGTATTAACAACGACTCACGGTCATGCAAGACGCCAGTGTATGGATGCTCATCACCACAGCCCATACACCGCACTCAATCACATAGCACATAATCCTATTCCCTCAAGCTAGTATAGAACAAACACTTACCTCTAGCCTTGAAGTCCAAATTATTCTTCAATTATAGCTTTTTCCCGAATTTCCGCTTTCAACTAGCTCAAATCTAATCACAATTGATTCCATTATATTAATAAATACTAATTAACTTGGTTTGAATGCTTAAAGATGGTTTTCTCAAAGTTTACCCCAAAATTTCCCAAAACGCCCCTGGCCCACGTGGTCGGAACTCGGGGTTCGGACCAAAATCCGGTTACCCATTCCCCCACGAGTTCAAATATATGATTTGTTTCAAAATCGGACCTCAATTCAAGGTCCAATTACCCAATTCATGAATACCCTAGGTTCTACCCAAAAACATGAATTTCTACCATAAAAATCTTTGATTTCTATTGAAAAACATGTTTAATGTTGTTAGGAATTGAAAGAATTAAGTAAAAAGTAACTTACAATTGCTTTGGAGTGAATTTGGCCTTGAGAGTTCGTGTGTAGTGTGTGGGTTTTTGAATGAATGAATAATGAACTGAAAAATTCGTTTAAGTATAAAATTGCACAGCTGCGGGTATCGCAATTGCGAATATTTGTTCACAATTGCTAACACTACAGTTCTGGGGTCTGCTGCTCTCGTAATTGCGAGAAAGAGTTCGCATTTGCGAACTTGGCTAGCATAGTGGGGCTTCGCATTTGCGACAATGGGTTCGCATTTGCGAACCCAGGTGAAATGAGTTAAGGCCTCACATTTGCGAGGTTAAGTTCACATTTGCGAACCCACGCATACCTGGACCCCCTTTGCATTTGCGATCAAGAGTTCGCATTTGCGAACCCAGCCTTGACCTGACACCTTCGCATTTGCGATAAATTGTTCGCATTAAATGCGAGAATTCTTCGCATTTGCGAAGACACCAGCTCGGTGAAAAACCAGCTGTGTTAAAATTTAGAATTTGAACCAACGGCCTATCAAATCTTTACACGAGCCCCCGGGCTCCAAACCAAACATGTACACAATATCAAAAACACATTACAAACTTGCTCGTGCGATCACATCGCCAATATAACATCGTTTTCATCAAATCAAGCCTCAAGTTCATGATTTTCATCCTTTTGGTTTTCAAAACTTCCAAACTTGGAACTCAAGGTCCAAAACATATCAAACGACATCCAAATGTCATCAAACTTTGCAGAAAGCACATATATAATCCTTAAGACTTGTACCGGGCGTCGGAACCAAAATACCAGCCTGATACTAAGGTGATTAAATTCATTTTCCTTTAATATTTACAGCAAAAACAATTTCACAGAAAAATCCATAACTTAGGCTCTAGGCCTCAGAATTCGACTCCGGACGCATGTCCGAGTCCCATATTTTCCTACGGACCTTCCGGGATCGTCCGATCTCGGGTCCGGGTCCGTTTACCAAAAATGTTGACCGAAGTCAACTATATCAATATTAATATCATTTTACTTCTAATTTCTCATAGAATTCATATATTCTATCATAAAATATTTCCGGCTACACGCCCGGATCATGCACGTAAATTGAGACAACATAAAATGAGGTTTTCAAGTCCTCGGAAGTGCAGAACAAGTGAGGAAAACAAGTGATGACCCTTTGGGTCGTCACATCCTCCACCTCTAAAACAACCGTTCGTCCTCGAACGGACAAGAGAAGGAAGTACCTGAGTCGGGGAACAAATGTGGGTAGCGGCTCCGCATATCAGACTCGGACTCCCGGGTCGATGCCTCAGGAGGCTGACCTCTCCACTAAACACGCACAGAAGGATAACTCTTCGACCTCAACTGTCGAACCTGCCGGTCTAGAATGGCCACCGGCTCCTCCTCGTAAGATAGATCATTGTCCAATTGGACAGTACTGAAGTCTAACACATGTGTGGGATCGCCGTGGTATCTCCGAAGCATAGATACGTGAAAAACCGGATGCACGGCTGATAAGCTAGGCGGCAAAGCTAATCTGTAAGCCACCCCTCCCACTCTGTCTAGAATCTCAAATGGACCAATATACCTAGGGCTGAGCTTGCCCTTCTTCCCGAACCTCATCACGCCCTTCATAGGCGACACTCGGAGCAATACTCGCTCACCAACCATGAAATCTACATCTCGAACCTTACGATCCGCATAAGTCTTCTGTCTGGACTGAGCTGAACGCAATCTCTCCTGGATAGTCTTGACCTTATCCAAGGCCTCCCGAACTAAGTCTGTACCCAACAACCGAGCCTCTCCCGGCTCAAACCATCCGACTGGAGATCGACATCGCCTACTATACAACGCCTCATACTAGGCCATCTGAATGCTAGACTGGTAGCTGTTGTTGTAGGCGAACTCTCCTAATGGCAGAAACTGGTCCCACGAGCATTCAAAATCAATGACACAGGCTCGAAGCATGTCCTCTAGAATCTGTATAGTCCTCTCGGACTGACCATCCATCTGAGGATAAAAAGTTGTACTCAGCTAAACCTGGGTGCATAACTCCTGCTGGACCGCTCTCCAAAACCACGAGGTAAACTACGTACCCCGATCAGAGATAATAGATACCGGCACCCCATGAAGTCGAACAATCCCCCTGATGTAAATCTCTGCCAACCTCTCCGATGAGTAGGATACATATACTGGAATGAAGTGTGCTGACTTGGTCAGCCTATCAACAATGACCCAAATAGCATCAAATTTCCTCCGAGTCAAAGGAAGTCCAGTAATGAAGTCCATAGTGATCCTCTGCCATTTCCACTCGGGAATTTTGATTCTCTGGAATACACCACCAGGCCTCTGGTGCTCGTATTTCACCTACTGACAATTTAGACACCGAGCGACATATGCAGCGATATCTTTCTTCATCCTGTGCCACCAATAGTGCTGCCGCAAGTCGTGGTACATCTTTGCGGCGCTGGGGTGAATAGAATACCGTGAATTGTGGGCCTCCGCTAAGATCAAATCTCGAATCCCTTCAATATTAGACACACAAACTCGACCCTGCACTCTCAATACCCCATCATCATCTAGATTTTCCTTTGTGGCACCTCCCCGGTGTACTGTATCTCTTAAGTCACGTAAATGAGGATCATCAAATTGCCTCTCACGGATCCGCTCTAATAGAGATGAACGAGCGACCGTGCAGGCTAACACCCTGCTAGGCTCAGAAATGTCTAATCTCACAAACTGGTTAGCTAAGGAAATGGACATCTAGAGCAAATGGTCTCTGACTGAGCGGAATGAATGCAAGACTACCCATGCTGGCAGACTTTCTACTCAATGCATCGGCCACCACAATGACCTTACCTGGGTGGTATAGGATAGTAACGTCATATTCCTTTAGCAACTCTAACCACCTCCGCTGTCGTCGATTCAACTCCTTTTGCTTGAACAAGTACCGTAGGCTTTTGTGATCAGTGTACACCTCACATGTCACACCATATAGATAATGCCTCCGGATCTTTAAGGCATGAACCATTGCTGCCAACTGAAGATCATGAACTGGATAATTATTCTCATGTATTTTTAGCTGTCTCGAAGCATAAGAAATAACATTACCATGCTGCATCAATACCTCTCCAAGTCCTGTACGGGACGCATCACAGTAAACTGTATAAGGCCCTGCACCCGTCGGTAGTATCAGCACTGGTGCTGTAGTCAAAGCTGTCTTGAGCTTCTGAAAGCTTGCCTCACACTCATCTAACCACTGGAACTGGGCACCCTTCTGGGTCAACCTGGTCATCGAGGCTGCAATAGAAGAAAATCCCTCTACAAATCAACGGTAGTAACCTGCTAATCCCAAGAAACTCCGGATCGCAATCACTGAAGCTGCCCGAGGCTAATTCTGGACTGCCTCAATCTTCTTTGGGTCCACCTGAATACCTTCCACTAATACAATGTGGCCCAGAAATGCCACCGAACTCAACCAGAACTCATATTTCGAAAACTTGGCATATAGCTGGTTATCCTTCAGAGTCTGAAGAACCACTCTGAGGTGCTGCTCGTGCTCTTCCTGGCTGCGGGAGTATACCAGGATGTCATCTATAAAGACTATCATGAACAGATCTAAGTAAGGCCTGAATACCCGATTCATCAACTCTATGAATGCTGCTGGGGCATTGGTCAACCCGAAGGACATGACCAAAAACTCATAATGCCCATATCTAGTGCGAAAAGCTGTCTTAGGTATGTCAGCCACCCTAATCTTCAGCTAACGATAGCCTAACCATAAGTCTATCTTTGAGAACACCCTCGCTCCCTGGAGCTGGTCAAACAAATTATCAATCATCGGTAGTGGATACTTATTCTTTATTGTCACTTTGTTCAATTGACGGTAATCAATAAACATCCGCATCGAGCCATCTTTCTTTTTCACAAACAGCACAGGTGCTCCCCAGGGGGAAACACTAGGCCTAACAAAGCCCTTTTCTAGAAAGTCTTGCAACTGATCTTTTAACTCTTTTAACTCCGGCGGGGCCATACAATAGGGTGGAATAGAGATGGGCTGAGTGCCCGGTGCCAAATCAATACAGAAATCAATATCCTCGTCGGGTGGCATGCCCGGCAGGTCTGAAGGGAAAACCTCAGGAAAGTTCCGTACAATAGGGACCGATTCAATAGAAGGAACTTCTGCGCTGGAATCACGAACATAAGCCAGATAAGCTAGACACCTCTTCTCGACCATAAGTCGAGCCTTAACATAAGAAATAACAGTGCGAACGGAGTGGCTTGAGGTACCTTTCCACTCTAGTCGGGGTGATTCTGGCAAGGACAAGGTCACAGTCTTGGCATGACAATCTAGGATAGCATGGTATGGGGACAACCAGTCCATCCCCAGTATGACATCGAAATCCACCATGTCTAATAGCAACAGATCAACACGGGTCTCAAGACCCCCAAAGATAACTACACATGAACGATGCACCCGATCGACTACAATGGAGTCACCCACCGGTATAGACATATAAACTGGAATATCCAGAGCATAGCTGGGCACAGCCAAATATGGGGCAAAGTAGGAAGACACATAAGAATATGTAGAGCCAGGGTCAAATAATACTGAAGCACCTCTGCCACAAATAAGAATGGTACCGGTAATCACGGCATCTGATGCCTCTGCCTTTGGCCTGGCTGGTAAGGCATAAAATCGAGGATCAACACCTCCCCTCTGAGCTACATCCCTAGGGCGGTCATCAACTGGCTGACCTCTACCTCTAGCTGGACGGTCTTCACCTCTATGGTCTCGACCTCCACCTCTATGAACTCTACCCCCGCCTCTGGCTAGCTGGGCAGGCTGAGGGTCAGCTGGGGCCTGAATCATGGGATGAGGGCCCCGCTGCTGAGTGTTGCCCATCGCTCGAGGGCAGAATTTGACAAGATGACCCGGGTCACCACAACCGTAGCAACTCTTAGGCTGATGGGGCCATTGGCCCTGACGACCTGAATGGCCTCCATAAACACTCTGAAGAGGCTGGGCAATAATAGGAGACTGATCTGAATACTGCTCACGAAACCCACGATCACCTGGTCCACCCTGTGAAGCTTGAAGGTCGGAATGGAAAGGCCTGGAAGACTAGCCCCTATCAAAAGATTCCCTGCCACCAGAAGAAGAACCACTAAACCTACCTGAATGACGAGGTCTCTTGTCTAATGAATAACCACCTCCCCGAGCAAGAGCCATCTCAACTCTGCGTGCTGTATTAGCTGCCTCCTGAGATGATATATCACTCCCCACTCCCATAACCATCTAAAGTCTAATTGGATGATTAAGCCCATCTATGAACCTGCGGACCCTCTCCCGCTTTGTGGGAAGTATCACCACTACATGACGTGCCAAATCAACAAATCTCATCTCATACTGAGTGACAGTCATAGTGCCCTGCTGGAGGCGCTCAAACTGCCTCCAAAGTGAATCCTGCTGAGTAATAGGGAGAAATTTCTCCAGAAATAACTCTACAAACTGATCCCATGATAAAGCTGGGGACCCTGCTGGTCGAGTCAAACAATAATCCTTCCACCAAGTCTTGGCGGATCCTAAAAGCCTGAATGTACAGAAGTCAACTCCATTGGACTCCACTATCACCATAGTCTTGAGAATCTCATGGCAACTAAAATAAGAAATCCTGAGGATCCTCTGATGTGGCATCGCTGAAGGTAGTGGTAAATAGCTTGGAGAACCGATCAAGTCTCCATAAAGAATCAGAAGTCATGGCCGCTCCATCTCCGGCCTGGGCTGTGGTACCTGACTGAGTGGCCACAGCTAGCTGAACCACTGGTGCCTGAGGCTGAGGAGCCACTAGCTCCGGAGTACGAGCGATATGAGTCTGGGCCATTCCTCCAGCCTGAGAAGCACCTGGTGCAACAGGTAATAAACCTGCTCTGGCAACGCTGTCCATAAATCCCGCTATCCTGACCAGAGCCTCCCGAAGATCCGGGGTAAATAAAGCCTCTCCCGGGACCCGAGCTGGGCCCATTGGAGCTGCTAGGACTGGAACCTCCTCGCCAGTCTCAATCTGAGGCTCCACCTCTAGAATAGCTGCCGAGGGCTGAGCTCTTCCCTACCACGGCCTCCGATACAACCTCAACCCCTGCTCCTCACGGGAGATGCCTGGGGCTCAGGCCGCTGGTCAGCGGACGAAGAAGCGTATTTCCTCACCAACTGCGAAAGGACAGAGTAGAAGTTCAATCAGTATTTGAGGTACAAATCGCACGACAAGAAGGAACAAATGAGAGACTCTTTCCTAACTCAATAGACTCTGGAGGACAACTACAGACGTCTCCGTACCTACCTCTCAAACTCTATTAAGCTTGTTCGTGAGTGGTGAGACCTATGTAACCTAGAGCTATGATACCAACTTGTCACGACCCGGATTTTTCCACCAATATCGGGATCGTGATAGCGCCTACTTGTGGTAGCTAGGCAAGCCACTATATTCACATTATCGTGTTTTTAGCAATATTTCATACTCAATTTATCAACAAAATCATTACTTTAATTAAATGAGTGCGGAAGACTTTATCAAAATAGAGATAAGTAGTTTGAAGGTAAAACAATACTGAAATCCTCTACCCAAGACGTGGAGTCACCAACTCACGAACTACTACTGAATACTACATATAAAGGTCTAAAGGAAGATAACATAATATGTTTGTCTTGGAACAAAGAGACTACAACTAATAACATAAATAAGAGGAAGAGACGCCGGACATGCGGACGCCTGCAAGCTACCTCGGTCTCGATATGCTTAACTCCCACGCAAGGCTCTACAGCTGATGCTCCTGATCAAAACCTGGACCTGTGCAAAAACGCACAGAAGTGCAGTATCAGCACAATCCGACCCCATGTGCTGGTAAGTGCCTGGCCTATCTCGGCGAAGTAGTGATAAGCCTAGGACCAGACACCCACATAAACCTGTGCAGTTCTATATATATATGTACACCAGAAGATAACGAGAAATAATCAAGTAACAACTCAACAAGGAATATCAAAGAGGACCTCAACAGTTAACAACAAATATTAAATCAACAAGGAAACCAAAGTATAATGGAAAACAGGTAACATCAAGTCAACGAATAACAAAATAGTTGCACGGCATCACCCTTCGTGCTTTTACTCTCATCCTCACCAAATAAACAAATAAAGTGCACGGCATCACCCTTCGTGTTTTTACTCTCATCCTCACATCCATGGCACGGCATGATCCTTCGTGCATGGTTCAATGATAAGGCACTGCATGATCTTTCGTGCATAATCAATAATAAGGCACGGCATTAACCTTCGTGCATAATCAATAACAAGGCACGGCATTAACCTTCATGCATAATCAATAAGTCAAGGCACGGCATCACCCTTCGTGCATTATCACTCTTCCTCACCCAAATAACAATCACAGTTAAGGGCAGAGAATGAAAACAATAAATCATGAACCGTCCCGGCAAGGGACACAATAATCATCACAGCAAAGTCCCGGTAAGGGCAATCAATATTTCACTTCACAACAAGTCCCGGCAAGGGAGAACAATAACAATTCCACAACCCGGCAAGGGTTCAACAATTTATCTTTTAAATATCTCACAACAAGTATTAACAATGACTCACGGTCATGCAAGACGCCAGTGTATGGATGCTCGTCACCACAGCCCATACACCACACTCGATCACATAGCACATAGCACATAATCCTATTCCCTCAAGCTAGGATAGAACAAACACTTACCTCTAGCCTTGAAGTCCAAATTATTCTTCAATTATAGCTTTTTCCTCGAATTTCCTCTTTCAACTAGCTCGAATCTAATCAAAATTGATTCCATTATACTAATAAATACTAATTAACTTAGTTTCAATGCTTAAAGATGATTTTCTCAAAGTTTACCCCAAAATTTCCCAAAACGCCCCTGGCCCACGTGGTCGGCACTCGGGCTTTAGACCAAAATCCGGTTACCCATTCCCCCACAAGTTCAAATATATGATTTGTTTCAAAATCGGACCTCGATTCGAGGTCCAATTACCCAATTCATGAAAACCCTAGGTTCTACCCAAAAACATGAATTTCTACCATGAAAACCTTTGATTTCTATTGAAAAACATGTTTAATGTTGTTAGGAATTGAAAGAATTAAGTAAAAAGTAACTTACAATTGCTTTGGAGTGAATTTGGCCTTGAGAGTTCGTGTGTAGTGTGTGGGTTTTTGAAAGAATGAAGAATGAACTGAAAAATTCATTTAAGTATAAAATTGCACAGCTGCGGGTATCGCAATTGCGAACATTTGTTCGCAATTGCGAACACTACAGGTCTGGGGTCTGCTGCTCTCACAATTGCGAGAAAGAGTTCGCATTTGTGAACTTGGGTGGCATAGTGGGGCTTCGCATTTGCGATAATGGGTTCGCATTTGCGAACCCAAGTGAAATGAGTGAAGGCCTCGCATTTGCGAGGTTAAGTTCGCATTTGCGAACCCACGCGTACCTGGACCCCCTTCGCATTTGCGATCAAGAGTTCGCATTTGCGAACCCAGCCTTGACTTGTCACCTTCGCATTTGCGAGAAATTCTTCGCATTTGCGAAGACACCAACTGGGTGAAAAACCAGATGTGTTAAAATTCAGAATTTGAACCAACGTCCTATCAAATCTTTACCCGAGCCCCCAGGCTCCATACCAAACATGTACACAACATCAAAAACACTTTACAAACTTGCACGTGCGATCACATCGCCAATATAACATCGTTTTCATCAAATCAAGCCTGAAGTTCATGATTTTCATCCTTTTGGTTTTCAAAACTTCCAAACTTGGAACTCAAGGTCCAAAACATATCAAACGACATCCAAATGTCACCAAACTTTGCAGAAAGCACATATATAATATTTAAGACTTGTACCGGGCGTCGGAACCAAAATACGAGCCCGATACCAAGGTCATTTAATTCATTTTCCTTTAATAATTACAGCAAAAACAATTTCACAGAAAAATCCATATCTTAGGATCTAGGCCTCAAAATTCGACTCCGGACACATGCCCGAGTCCCATATTTTCCTACGGACCTTCCGGGACCGTCCGATATCGGGTCCGGGTCCGTTTACCAAAAATGTTGACCGAAGTCAACTATATCAATATTAATATCATTTTTCTTCAAATTTCTCATAGAATTCATATATTCTATCACAAAATCTTTCCGGTTACATCCCCGGATCATACACGTAAATCGAGGCAACATAGAATGAGGTTTTTAAGGCCTCGAAAGTGCCAAACAAGTGAGAAAAACAAGTGATAACCCTTTGGGTCGTCAGAATCTATTATCCCGCTCGCGAATCATACATGTGATGTGGTCAAATACGAGTAAACAAATCAAGCAGTCAATCAATAATTCATCAGGAAAGCAATTACCAAAGTAATGTCAATTTCTCTTTAACGATCAAGAAAATAATGTTTACCTTTTTTAGAAATTCATTTGCTAAGTTTGATATAATTTTTGCAATTTAAATTGATAATAATGTTACAAGTACGACAAGTAAAGCATGGTTTTGGGTCCTAGATTACCCAGATTTAAGCATAATAGTAGCTACACACGGACTTTCGTCACCTCGTGCATGCGTACATCGCCCCCATAATTAGTGGCACATATTCAATTATTTCCCCTATGGGGATAATTCTCTCTTTTAAGATTAGAAAGGAGACTTACCTTGCCCCAAAGCTTACTTCCAAATTCAAGAATGCACTCAAACCCTCAAATCAGAGTCGAACTACCCAAGACTATTCAAATGAGATAAGAACTAGTCAATATATGCTCAAGAATTCATATTCTATCCATTAAAATAATTTTCCAACCCTAAACACAAGGTTCCCAAAATATATCCCCAGACCCACGTACCCGGATTCCAAAAATTTCCAAAGAAAATTGTTGCCCATAACCTTAGAATCAAGAATATATGATTTCTAAAACATTCCATAACAAATTTCGTGGTCAAAATTTTATTTTTGTCAAAACTCTATGTTTTACTCTAACCCAAAATATTTACTAAGTTACATGTTGTAATCTATCAATGAACTATGTATTAAACTCACATTAAGTAGAAATTACTTACCTCACAAAGTGTAATGACCCGACCTGTCGTCTCATGAGTTACCGCTCTGTTTTTTTTCATTTTCAACTTCTTTATGGTTCATTATCCGTATCTTATGCAATCTAGTGGTTTGGAGTGGTTTTGATAAGAAATGAGACACTTAGTCTCTTTTAAGAAGACATAAGTTGGAAAAGTCAATCGAGCATTGACTTATGAGTTAGAGGAATCAGATATGAACTCCTATGATTCAGTTAGCTCTGGGAGATGATTTGGGACTTAGGAATGTATCCGGAATAATTTTCTGATGACCCGTGTAGAATTAGGCTTGAATCGACGAAGTTAGTATTTTGGCGAATTTCGGTCTAGGTGAGATTTTGATCCGGGTGTCAGAATGAAATTCCGAGAGTTGATGTATCTTTATTGTGCCATTTAGGATATGTGTGCAAAATTTCAGGTCATTCGGACATCGTTTGGTCCGGGTTTTTATCAAATGTATGTTTAAGAAGTTTTTGGAAAACTTAGGCTTTAATTCGACGTGAATTGATGGTTTTGATGTCGTTTGAGGTGTTTTGTTGATTGGAAAAAGTTTGAATGATGTAATGAATTATGTTGGCATATTTGGTTAGAGTCCGGAGGGGCTCGGGTGAGTTTCGGAATGGTTACAGGCCATTTTTAGGCCAATTTTAACTTGCTGGATTTTGACAACAAAGTTCAAAAATATTAATGCAAGGAGCATAATATAAAAGTTTATATCTAGCAATATATAAGGAATATGAACATTCACAAAACATGGAAGTTGTAGCCCTTGCTTTCTAGTTTTCAGAAAATGAAACCATTCATCATTTGGATATTTGTATAGAAAGTTATGATCGATTGAATAAGGGCTGATAAAGTTGTTTTGAAATTTCCCAGAAATTTTTGATGCGAGGAGGGTAGTTTGAAAGCTTATATTTAAAAATATATATAGAATAACAAAATATGCAAAACATGAAAACTGTAGAACGTCGATTGTAGTTTCCAGAAAGTTAAACTATGGGTCATTCGGACCTATGTACAGAAAGTTATAGTGGATTGAATATGACTAGTAAAGCTATTTTTGGTAAACTTTTAGTGACGAAAATGGACTTTTAGTGACGACAATGGACTTTTAGTGACGGGCGGACAGAAACTTAAGGACCAAAAATGCTCATTTCTTCATTTTCGTTTTGGGGTTTTTGGAGCTCGGTTCTTGGGCGATTTTGAGGTGTTTTTCACGATTTCAATTGAGGTAAGTTTTCTTTATCATAAATCCTTTATAGATCATGATTCCATACTCATTTACATCATGAATCCACGAATTTATGCAAGAAAAATCAAAATTTTGAAAATTTTAGATTTGGAGGTCGAGTTGTCATCGGAATTCGTAATTTTTGTATGGTTGAACTTGTATCGGAATTGGTTGTCAGATTTTATGAGTTTCGTCGGATTCTGAGACGTGGGCCCCACGGGCAATTTTTAGCTAAATTTCGAATTTAATTTTAAAAAAAATGTTTAAATTCATATGGAATTAATTCGTACGATTTATATTGAGTATATTGAATTATTATGACTAGATTTGAAGCTTTAGACGAATTCGCGAGGCAGAGGCTTGTTGGAATTTTGAATTGGTTGCAAAGCGAGGTAAGTGTTTGGTCTACCCTAACTTGAGGGAATAAGAGTTGAGTATAATTGCTACTTATTATGTGTTGTGTCCGGCGTATAGGCATGGTGACGAGTATCTATACATTGGGGGTCGAGCATGACCGTGAGTCCTAAATTGCTAAATTGTCGTATTCTTATTTGATGCTTATGAGAACATGTTTAAAGATTATTGGTTTCATACCGGTAATATATATGTTGTTGATTAAATATTATTGGTCTCATACCGGTAATATATATGTTGTTGATTAAATATTATTGGTTTCACACCGGTAATAATATATATGTTGTTGATTAAATATTATTGGTCTCATACCGGTAATATATATGTTGTTGATTAAATATTATTGGTTTCACACCGGTAATAATATATATATTGTTGATTAAAGATTATTGGTCTCATACTGGTAATATATATGTTGTTGATTAAATATTATTGGTTTCACACCGGTTATAATATATATATATTGTTGATTAAAGATTATTGGTTCCATACCGGTAATATATATATTGTTGATTAAAGATTATTGGTTTAATACCGGTAATATATATATATATATATATATATTGAGAAATGGGATCGTGTGGCGCGCCGATATATATATTGAGAAATGGGATCGTGTGGTGCGCCGACCACTTATATATTAAAGAAATAGGATCGTGTGGCGCGCCGACCACTTATATATTAAAGAATTGGGATCGTTTGGCGCGCGGACCACTTATATATTAAAGAATTGGGATCGTGTGGCACGCCGACCACAAAGTGATTTGAATCTTGGCATTGGCCATAGTTGCCGGTAGCCTATTGATACATTTAGGAGCGGGTGGTACGCCTACCACAAGATATGAAAAGCCTGTTGATACATTTGGGAGCGGGTGGTACGCCTACCACGAGATATGAAAAGCCTATGGTTACGTTTGGGAGCGGGTGGTACGCCTACCACAAGATATGAAATGAAAAATGAATTGAGACATGAAAGTAAGATTTGTTCCGTTGATCGGATTACTCCGGATATTGTGAGTTATTGACTGTTATTTCAGAGCAGATTCTTTCCTTATAAACATTCGATAACGTTTTATGTTGTTGTGTATGTGTATATATATATATATATATATATATATATATATATATATATATATATATATATATATATAGTTCAATACTTCGAGCTTCAATAATTGTACTTTAATTGAAAAGGGTATTTTCTTTATCAAATGATTACTAAAAATAACTTCATATTTTCTTGTTTATTTACTAATTGGGATGGAAGTTGTTCTATACTTTATGTTAAGTAAGTGAGGCTCGTCGAACATTCTTAATTGTATTGGGTCATGGACCCTGTGAAATGAGCAACAAGAGAATATTGATGTGCAATGTAAAATAGAAATATGTTTGGCACAAGGTGCCAGGGAAAATATTATAATTTTATTTAATTGCACGTGAGTTGTCTGTGCGGTTGTGATATAAATATGGGCATGAGATGCCGTAAAATATGAAAGTGGGTCGACCTATATTATTATGATTTTGAAATGAGGCGTCACAAGGTGACCTTTACTCAAAAAGAATTATATTCGAAAGATACTTATTTGAAGGAAATATATTCGAAACATATTTATTGGAAGCATATTATCCTAAAGATTATTACTTGGAGGATTTATAGGCAAAAATATTTATCCTTGAAAGACTCGATTAATTGATTGCACTTGTATTTATTATTTGATGAGAAACATTTGTGGTGTTCTTGTTGCCAACTATTTATATATCTGGTAGATCATTGTCGCCAGCTATTTATATCTTTGGTAGATCATTGATGCCATTATTGTTATTTGTTTCCTATTATTTTGTACGCTATAAACTGCACAGGTTTATGTGAGTGTCTAGTCCTAGCCTCGTCCTTACTTCGCCGGGGTAGGCTAGACACTTACCAACACATGGGGTCGGTTGTGCTGATACTACACTTCTGTACATTTTTGTGTACAGATCCGGGTATTTGATCGATGGTAGCTATTCGTTGCGGTGGAGACTCAAGGTAAACCTGCTATAGCGTTCGCAGTCCTCAGAGTCACCTTCAATTGTACTTATTTCCATTTGTTCCCTTTGTTTCGGAACAGTGATGTAATTATATTGTATAACTACTTTTAGAAAGGCTTGTGACTTGTACTACCGGTTTTGGGAATAGTAAATCGTTAGAGAAATTTAGTTGAAGTTAATAAGTATCAATGTTATTTCAATTTATGTTAGGCTTACTTAGTTTGAAGACTAGGTGCCATTACGACTCCTTCGGAGGGATTTTTGGGTCGTGACAAGTTGGTATCAAAGCTCTAGGTTCATAGGTGCTACAAGTCATAAGCGAGTTCAGTAGAGTCTTGTAGATCGGTACAGAGACGTCTGTACTTATCTTCGAGAGGCTATAGAGCTACTAGGAAAAATTCCCACTTCATTCATTTCTTATCGTGTGATATTTATTCAGCTTGAAGCATATATCTTAGGTTCTTTTGCATCCACTCATGTATGGAATTGCGCATTATGCCAATGGTTTGTGATAAAAAAATATTATAAGAGAACCAGAGTTGCTCAATCATTATTTTCACATTTCGATCAAAAATTGAGTATGTGGAAGTGCAGAGAGATCTTTCAGTTGTGCCCATGGGGGTGCATCAGATCTTGACATCTGGTTGATAAGTGCAGTCTGTAGAAAAGGTTTAATTGGAGACTATGTGATTCATATGGGATTTCTATGTAGCGAAAGGTACAACTAGCAACCAAGTCACTAGAGGAAGCGAGTTTAACAATCACGAGGATGTCATGCGCCAAATAAATAGCTTGAGGCGTCTTATGTACGGTGTCGTACGAGCAATAAAGATTGGTATTGTGGATCATCGAAAATGTGTCTTATGATTTCACACCTAGTGAGGAAAGTCGACTATCAACGATAAGATTGCGAGATCATGTGTTATACGAATTTTGACCCGAGATGTATTTATGTGGTATTGAAAGGTTCTCCAAAACTTGTATATGATTGAGATCTAAGATTTGAACGGGAAGATAATGAGACTTGAGATATTCCTGCATCCTTAATAATCCTACATTTCAATATCAACGGGGTCGCATAAATAAATTCAGCATACTCGTAGTGCTTAAGTTAATCACAACACTCGCGTGGACGGTCATCTTTTAATGTACTAGTGGCATGGAATTTCATGCAACGACTATTTAATTTATTCGGTATGAACTCACTATGAGCAGTCGAATTGCGATGGGCTATTATGAATATGGTGATACTAGGAACATCCTGAGAAAAATGTCCTAGACTTGGGAGAAATCTGTTCCATCAGAGCACATATGCCACGCACTCTAATATAGTTATTACTCAACCTACACTACCAATTAGGGGTGGAGGAAAAGTGGGTAGACGGCGACTTAGAGGTGGAGGCCCGACCCATTGATATATTCTCTATGGTATAGCTGAGGACGTTACAAGAACGAACTCGAGTTATCATAAATGAATATTTTTCCTTAACTTGATTCGGTTATGAGTATCGAGGCTAATCCTCATAATATGTTTTACTTATGAGTGAGCTTCATAAATCTTAAATTTACTTAGGTGAATACTCCTGTCGGGAGATTATATGGAGATGCCTATGTCTATCGTTTTGTGTTAGTCACTAAAAATAGTTGTGATGTGGGTTTCGATGTGATTTCAGGAAAATTGATTTAAATTGCGAATTTTATTACCTATCGGTATGAGAGTTCATTATATGTTGTGGTTTTTGTTTGACGAAATGTTTTTCGAAGAAAAAAAGTAAGAAATGAAAAAAATTTCAGTTGGCACGATTTGCATATTACTTGTGGTACAGAGTTGAGAACGAGATCCCCGTATTTATTTTTTTATATGATATGAGATATTTAAACCAACTACAGGCTACGGTGGATGTTATATAAGGACGAGGTCCTTGTTGTAAAAAATTATGAATTTAAAGTTCTCCCTTGTGAAATTAAAAAATATGGTACTATAGTACCTATAGGGAGTATGCCTATGAGGCTTATTTGAAAATTCTTGTATGAATATATCTGTGCATAATTTGCACATTTGGATTGTAACTATAGAGTTATTTCCCGCAAGATAAGTGCCCAGGTGGTGTTAAATGTGACTCGTTTGTTCGAATAATTAATTTTGAGGTCTTCAGGCCTCGTTGTTAGAAAATGGAGGTTTGAAACGAGATTTTTGGTTAGTATGAGATTAACTAGCAATTTGTAATCGATATGAATAACTATTAAGACCAGAGATGTGGTTATGGTCATAAATATGATGTGTTTCATGTCCATATATCTTTATTATAACGTCGCGCTTGTAATGCAGAGAATAATATTATTGACATATACATTGTGGGGCATTGTTGAGTTATGAATGTGTTATTATCAGTTGTTTGGGTGTTATTCTGACAGGTGGATTGTCCCAAGTACAGGGGAAACTCTGCCGAAATTTCTGAAAATTTTGGGAGTTAGAAAAAAAAAAATTAGGACATGGAGTTGTGCAAAGAATGAGATAAGCTACACCATGTGTTTGAGGGCAGACTATACTTATTATTTGAGGACGAATGACCCTAAGTGGGGGATAAGGTAATACTCTGGATTAGAGGGATGCAACGGCACAAGTTTCTATAGCCAATCAAGCTTAATATCATGTGTTGATGTGAAGATCGGACATTTATGGAAATAACTAGAGTGTAAGAAATTTGGTACTAAAGTATACAAGTTTGGATAAAGGAAATAATCTCAATTAAAATGGTGTTGTCGGACATATTTTGAATGTGGTAATATGGGATCAACCACGAGTATATGTGTAAAAGTAGAAACACCAAATTTGAAACCTCGAGATAATCTTAGGACGTCCGAGGACGAACGTTTCATTAAGAGGTGGAGAATGTAATGACCCGACCTGTCGTCTCATGAGTTACCGCTCTGTTTTTTTTCATTTTCAACTTCTTTATGGTTCATTATGCGTATCTTATGCGATCTAGTGGTTTGGAGTGGTTTTGATAAGAAATGAGACACTTAGTCTCTTTTAAGAAGGCATAAGTTGGAAAAGTCAATCAAGCATTGACTTATGAGTTAGAGGAATCAGATATGAATTCCTATGATTCAGTTAGCTCCGGGAGATGATTTGGGACTTAGGAATGTATCCGGAATAATTTTCTGATGACCCGTGTAGAATTAGGGTTGAATTGACGAAATTAGTATTTTGGCGAATTTCGGTTGATAGGTGAGATTTTGATCCGGGTGTCAGAATGAAATTCCGAGAGTTGATGTATCTTTATTGTGCCATTTAGGATATGTGTGCAAAATTGCAGGTCATTCGGACATCGTTTGGTCCGGGTTTTTATCAAATGCATGTTTAAGAAGTATTTGGAAAACTTAGGCTTGAATTCGATGTGAATTGATGGCTTTGATGTCGTTTGAGGTGTTTTGTTGATTGGAAAAAGTTTGAATGATGTAATGAATTATGTTGGCATATTTGGTTAGAGTCCGGAGGGGCTCGGGTGAGTTTCGGAATGGTTACAGGCCATTTTTAGGCCAATTTTAACTTGCTAGATTTTGACAACAAAGTTCAAAAATATTAATGCAAGGAGCATAATGTAAAAGTTTATATCTAGCAATATATAAGGAATATGAACATTCACAAAACATGGAAGTTGTAGCCCTTGCATTCTAGTTTTCAGAAAATGAAACCATTCATCATTTGGATGTATAGAAAGTTATGATCGATTGAATAAGGGCTGATAAAGTTGTTTTGAAATTTTCCAGAAATTTCTGATGCGAGGGGGGTATTTTGAAAGCTTATATTTAAAAATATATATAGAATAACAAAATATGCAAAACATGAAAACTGTAGAACGTCGATTGTAGTTTCCAGAAAGTTAAACTATGGGTCATTCGGACCTATGTACAAAAAGTTATAGTGGATTGAATATGACTAGTAAAGCTATTTTTGGTGAACTTTTAGTGACGAAAATGGACGTTTAGTGACGACTATGGACTTTTAGTGACGGGCGAACAGAAACTTAAGGACCAAAAATGCTCATTTCTTCATTTTCGTTTTGGGGTTTTTGGAGCTCGGTTCTTGGGCGATTTTGAGGTGTTTTTCACGATTTCAATTGAGGTAAGTTTTCTTTATCATAAATCCTTTATAGATCATGATTCCATACTCATTTACATCATGAATCCACGAATTTATGCAAGAAAAATCAAAATTTTGAAAAATCCTCCAAAAATTAAAATTTTAGATTTGGAGGTCGAGTTGTCATCGGAATTCGTTAATTTTTGTATGGTTGAACTTGTATCGGAATGGGTTGTCAGATTTTATGAGTTTCGTCGGATTCTGAGACGTGGGTCCCATAGGCAATTTTTAGCTAAATTTCGAATTTAATTTAAAAAAAATGTGTAAATTCATATGGAATTAATTCGTACGATTTATATTGAGTATATTGAATTATTATGACTAGATATGAAGCTTTAGATGAATTCGCGAGGCAAAGGCTTGTTGGAATTTTGAATTGGTTGCAAAGCGAGGTAAGTGTTTGGTCTACCTAGCTTGAGGGAATAAGAGTTGAGTATAATTGCTACTTGTTATGTGTTGTGTCCGGCGTATAGGCATGGTGACGAGTATCTATACATTGGGGGTCGAGCATGACCGTGAGTCCTAAATTGCTAAATTGTCGTATTCTTATTTGATGCTTATGAGAACATGTTTAAAGATTATTGATTTCATACCGGTAATATATATGTTGTTGATTAAATATTATTGGTCTCATACTGGTAATATATATGTTGTTAATTAAATATTATTGGTTTCACACCGGTAATAATATATATGTTGTTGATTAAATATTATTGGTCTTATACCGGTAATATATATGTTGTTGATTAAATATTATTGGTTTCACACCGGTAATAATATATATATATTGTTGATTAAAGATTATTGGTCTCATACCGGTAATATATATGTTGTTGATTAAATATTATTGGTTTCACACCGGTAATAATATATATATTGTTGATTAAAGATTATTGGTTCCACACCGGTAATATATATGTTGTTGATTAAAGATTATTGGTTTAATACCGGTAATATATTTATATATATATATATTGAGAAATGGGATCGTGTGGCACGCCGACCACTTATATATTAAAGAAATGTGATCGTGTGGCGCGCCGACCACTTATATATTAAAGAATTGGGATCGTTTGGCGCGCCGACCACTTATATATTAAAGAATTGGGATCGTGTGGCACGCCGACCATAAAGTGATTTGAATTTTGGCATTGGCCATAGTTGCCGGTAGCCTAATGATACATTTAGGAGCGGGTGGTACGCCTACCACAAGATATGAAAAGCCTGTTGATACATTTGGGAGCGGGTGGTACGCCTACCACAAGATATGAAAAGCCTATGGTTACGTTTGGGAGCGGGTGGTACGCCTACCACAAGATATGAAATGAAAAATGAATTGAGACATGAAAGTAAGATTTGTTCCGTTGATCGGATTACTCCGGATATTGTGAGTTATTGACTGTTATTTCAGAGCAGATTCTTTCCTTATAAACATTCGATAACGTTTTATGTGTGTGTGTGTATATATATATATATATATATATATATATATATATATATATATATATATATATATATATATATATATATATATATATATATATAGTTCAATACTTCGAGCTTCAATAATTGTACTTTAATTGAAAAGGGTATTTTCTTTATCAAATGATTACTAAAAATAACTTCATATTTTCTTGTTGATTTACTAATTGGGATGGAAGTTGTTCTATACTTTATGTTAAGTAAGTGAGGCTCGTCGAACATTCTTAATTGTATTGGGTCATGGACCCTGTGAAATGAGCAACAAGAGAATATTGATGTGCAATGTGAAATAGAAATATGTTGGCACAAGGTGCCAGGGAAAATATTATAATTTTATTTAATTGCACGTGAGTTGTCTGTGCGGTTGTGATATAAATATGGGCACGAGATGCCGTAAAATATGAAAGTGGGTCGACCTATATTATTATGATTTTGAAATGAGGCGTCACAAGGTGACCTTTACTCAAAAAGAATTATATTCGAAAGATACTTATTTGAAGGAAATATATTCGAAACATATTTATTGGAAGCATATTATCCTAGAGATTATTACTTGGAGGATTTATAGGCAAAAATATTTATCCTTGAAAGACTCGATTAATTGATTGCACTTGTATTTATTATTTGATGAGAAACATTTGTGGTGTTCTTGTTGCCAACTATTTATATCTCTGGTAGATCATTGTTGCCAGCTATTTATATCTCCGGTAGATCATTGATGCCATTATTGTTATTTGTTTCCTATTATTTTGTACGCTATAAACTGCACAGGCTTATGTGAGTGTCTGGTCCTAGCCTCATCACTACTTCGCCGGGGTGGGCTAGACACTTACCAGCACATGGGGTCGGTTGTGCTGATACTACACTTCTGTACATTTTTGTGTACAGATCCGGGTATTTGATCGATGGTAGCTATTCGTTGCGGTGGAGACTCAAGGTAAACTTGATATAGCGTTCGCAGTCCTCAGAGTCGCCTTCAATTGTACTTATTTCCATTTGTTCCCTTTGTTTCAGAACAGTGATGTAATTATATTGTATAACTACTTTTAGAAAGGCTTGTGACTTGCACTACCGATTTTGGGAATAGTAAATCGTTAGAGAAATTTATTAAGTATCAATGTTATTTCAATTTATGTTAGGCTTACTTAGTTTGAAGACTAGGTGCCATCACGGCTCCTTCGGAGGGATTTTTGGGTCGTGACACAAAGTTAGGTTGAAATCTTCTCTTTTGAAGCTTCCAAAACGCCCAAGAATGGAATGAACTGTGTCAAAAATGACGAACTCCCATATTAAATGAAGGCCACAGCCTTCAACGATTTCCGCACCAGCAGTCTCACTTATGCGGGAGATTTTTTGCTCTTGCGAAAATGTGTCGGGCCACTTGGGGCCGCACTTGCGGACAAGCGACCGCTATTGTGTTTTCGCTTCTGCAGATGAGGAGCTGCATCTGTGGAACCTGGGCTCCTCCCCTTGGGCCGCATCTGTGGGCTCGCACCTGCTGCTGGCCAATCGTAAGTGCGGTTATGATAGAAACTTGAGATTCAGCTCATTCTCAAATTTTTTTTTTAGCCTCGTTCGTCCGCCCGAACATACCGACATGTTTGAAATCATAAAATGAACTTGCTCGAATCTTCGGAATGCCCGAAACAATATTAAAACTAAGAATCACATCCTAAAACTGATTGAATCAAACTAATGTACTTTAAAATCTTCAATCTACTTAGCCGAAACGTACTTATACTACTCAGAATGATGCCAAATTTTGTGTGCAAGTCTTAGATGACATTATGAAATCATTTCTGGTCTCAGAATATTGTTCGGACCTCGATATCACAAAAATCCGCTTCAAACCAAATTTAAAGAACTTTAAAATCCTTAAGGAATCAACTTTCACTACTAGGCGCCAAAACGCTCCCGGATTATCCAAAACCCAATCCAGACATACGCCATCTGAAATCATCATACGAACCTGTTGGAACCTTTAAATCCCTATTTCGAGGTCATTTACTCTGAATATTGATCGAAGACAAACTTGGCCTTTTAAGCCAACCAAGTTTTCCGATTTTAAACCAAACTCTTCCAAATTCCGAACCAACCATGCTCACAAGTCATAAATCAGCAAAAGCAAGTACGAGAAATCTTATTTAAGTGAACGGGATTCTAGAAAGCAAAACGACCAATCGGGTCGTTACAAGGTCGAACTACTTCATATTCAAATACGTGACGTTACATTTGTAAATAAAAGAATTTCAAATTTCATTTCTGAAGTTGCATTCAAGAGATTGAACTAATTCAAATTTGAGGGGTACACTTTATAAAATTATATGCAATGCGGGTATTACTTCTATGGTGATACCAAAAGTGAATATATATGAAAATGACCTTCATTTTGAAAAAAATGATATTTCTTAAATCCACTTATAGGGAAAATCTTTAATTCATTTTCTGTTGCCCAAACGCCTCTTATTTGTCGTTACCTAAAATCATATTTGAACCAAAACTTTCCTGAAAATAACCGATATATACATTTACTAAATTCCAAAAAAAAAAAATGTCTATTAGAGCCTAACAAACGTAATGATGATTGGTCAACTTCTTCCTATGTAGTCCCTCCGTTCACTTTTAGTTCTTCACTTATAGTTTTTTACTCTGTTATAAAAAAAATATATTTTATAATTTTACCCATAATAAATCAATAACAATAGCATTTTTAAAAGTATTAAAAATTATTTTAGGAATGACTAGTTAATAATAGGGTAAAACAGAAAGACAAAAAAAAATTATCTTTCTCTAGGTTTAGTATAGTAAATATGTAAAACTAAAAATATATTTTTAATATAGTGGACAAATAAAAATAAACGGAATTATTTTGTTGATTTGAACTCTAAGTCATTTGAACACATACAACAGCACAAAATAATTAATTAAAGCAGAAGAAGCACACTTAGTTTCAAGGGAGAAACATATCTTTAAAAAAACAACAAAATTTAAAGTTGACATAAATGAAACAGAGCAAATACGGAGATAATTAGGAAAAACATCAACTAACACTATTACAACATAAAGTAATAATCCAAATCCATTTTTGAGAATCCCTAGAATTTCAAGGTCAAATCCAACTTCATTTCCTCATCTTCATCATCATCTTGAATAACAATTATTTCAGGAATTGGCTTCTCCAATTTCTTAATAAATGGTCTTGTCCGGTAAATCGGATTAATGTCCCTGCACATAGCAAGAATTAATAAAATTATATAAATTAATTTTTGGATAAATGTCTAAAATAGTAACGGATTATTAAATGAAGAATTGACCAAAAGCCATACCTGTTTTGTGGTTCCCTTTTCATATGAGGTAAATTCTGGGGAAATGTAGGACAAGGGTTCATGAAAAAAAGTTGTGTTTTATTTATGAAAGAAACAGTGAGGTGAACGAAATTCATCACATTTTCGTAAGCATCATATCTAGGAATTAGGGATTTGCCATCACTCGACACAACCATCATTGGGCATTTATCGTAAATAAAATGGCGCATAAGGCCGGTAACATCTGAGCAGATTTGGTCACAAAATTTACAAACTGTAAAACTTACCTCATTTGGATTTTGGAGTTCATTTCCAAATTGAGGCATATTAATGCATTCATTGTCAAGAAAATGACGCATAAGGGTTGTAGCATTTGGGTAGATTTGGTCACAAAATCGACAAGCTATTACACTTACCTCATTTCCAAATGAAGACATACTTTCACTTTGAACGTTTGAAATAATGAACTTCTTTTCTTCTTTTTTCTTTTTTTGAGAAAAATAAATCTTATTAAACGATATATCAGAGAAGAAAATTGAAAAAGTAAAATTATGCGTTACAGAGAATGAAACATAAAAAAGTTGATGATATAAACACTGAGAGTGAAAGAGATGGCTCGAGAAAGAAAAGACTGATCATGGTTTTGGCGTGAGTAAGAGAACTCGGAGGACACGTATATATAGGAGAATTAGAAAGATGCAGGGGATTCGCAATTAATTATATGTTTAAATTGCGTCTCCGGAAAAGGAAAAAAGAAAATATCCGCTAAAGTGGTTTTAAAATAATTACTAAAAAGTAGTTTTTTAAGTTATTTCTTTTATATTTTCTTAAAAAGGATTTTAATGTTTTCTTTTCTGCGAGTTTATATTAAATTGAATTTATAATTTTTATATCTCATTTGTAGAAAAGGTTAAATTATTTAAATTAATATACTGAAAGCCTTCATATTGGGGTCGATTGCATGTCGAAAACAACATTTACCCCTTGCTATTAGCTTTTAGTTATAATAATTATCTAATGATAAAAATGTATTAGAATGCCAATTAATTGCTGTTGCATTAAATAATTCCTACTTATTAATTGTGGAACTTTCAATTTAATTATGTTTTCCTCAAGGATAGATTAAAAGTAAATGATAATTGTCAGTTTCTTTACCTAAAATGGTAAAGTATCCAATGTGAAATCTGACTAGCTTTTCTACAGTTAGTGCTTTGCTCAACTTATTTCACAAACAGTAAATGCATAAATATCCTATCATAAAAGTAGATTACACTTTGTGATTACATGGAGTTATTACTACAAGTTTAGACCATGAAGGCACCGAACAGAGTCAGACTACTATTTTGTTTTGTTATTATATTTTTGTTTGACCCACAATGTATATAAACATTTATGAAATCAAAACAATTATAAAAAACAGAGGCCCAATTATAGCAGGTCGTAACATATTTGAAATTCAATAAAGGAAAAGGTAACGGGAACATATGTAGAAGTAATAGAAGGTATTTAGTGATCTTTATTCATGATAATGGGTTAATCTGTCTCTCCACGAAGAGGTTCAGATCCTTACAATCATGTTTTCACAGATCTACTATTACTCTGTATTTTTATTTTGATACTGGGTTCTCACTCTGTGTCGTACTCTGTATTTCTCAGAGCCTCCATAGAGAGAGAGGGGAGCCCCTTTTTTTCCTCATGATTGCTTCGGTATTTATAGATCTTAATTATGCCAGTTGACTTTTCTTGGAGATCGGGTCCGTGTTGGGAGACTATTGTGGGCGTACCCACAAGGCGTCGACCCCGACCAGCAACTTTAAGCGGATACGGACAATATCATGTGGTAGAGGGCGGCCTCGTCACTTATAGCGTTCGCACTAGTCGAGGGAAGCCTCGACGCTTGCTATGTGAACTTGGGCCGAGAGAGATGATTAATTCATCCTGATTTTATAAAGTCGAATTGTAGCTCATACAATTTTCTTTAAAACGCATGAAATGAAGGATATTATTTTTAAAGTTTTATTAAGTTTTATCCACGGTCTTTGTAAGACATACACAATGAACACGCAATTGGAGTTAGTGATTTGCACTAAATATAGTAGTGACCTATTGTAGGCGATCGAATTTTGTAAAAGAAATGTACAAACGCAATGTTGATTCCACTAGTAGAAATATACTCGATTTATTGTTACAGTACATATGCAATGCCTAACAACATTCTTAAACACTTTTCTCGATGTGTTAATTAGTCGAGCCCATGGCCCAAGTTGGTGACTTTTATAACAGAAATTCAAAAATAGCCAGATTTATCACTGGTCGTTAAAAAATGGCCAAGTTTTAAAAGTCATCGAAATTTAGCCACTTTAAATCTAAGGGAAAACACTGTTCAAAATCTGAAAAAATACGCCCGCAAATTTTGCGGGAGTTCCAGCCTAAGTATGATTGAACGCCCGTAAATTTTACGAGAATGTTGGAACTCCTGCAAATTTTACGGGAGTTCAAGCATAATTATGGTGGAACTCGTGCAAATTTTACGCGAGTTCCAACAAGTATAATTGTTCAGTATAATATACTGGAGTTTGGAGCACTGGTGTTCCAATCTCCCACAAATTTTACAGGAGTTAGCAAAGTATACCGGTCCAGCATAATATACTGGAGTTCGTACACAAATGCACCAGAACTCCCATATATTATACTGGACCGGTCCCTGTTGCAGCAAAATAGTGACTATTTTTCATTAACTTGATAAACAATGACTATTTTTCATTGACTAGTGTGAAAACTGGTTATATCAAAATATTTTAACCACTTTGGAAGGATATTCGCTTAAGATTGGCTCAAGTGACCTAGCCCACGTCATTATTTGTAAAAGTAGGGCCTTTGTTTGTGCAGCCCACAAAGACAAACGTAATAAATTAACTTGGGGGGGGGGGGGAGCACCTAATTAAACATATACATCAAGCTAGCTTAGTTATGCTGCATACAAATTTTCTTCTCATTGTTATAGATTATTTCTTCTCCAATAGAACTTCTACTTAATCCCACTACCCATGAGGGTAAAATTGTGAATATGTGATTTTATGGGGTAATAAATATTAATATTTAATGACCGTACGAGAAAGCGACACATGGAACCAATAAGAGAAGATAGTCAAATACGGACACAATGATCTCGCTTAATCATTAGAGAGAATGATACTCATAAAGACCAAATAAATGTCGTCATCTAGTGGCAATCAATGAAGAATATACTATAGCATTGAGCGTAGGATCCGTTAAAGAAAATATGACATTCATCGCTCATCATTACATATTTTCAATGATCCTCATAATTATCTTTAAAAATAATCTTAATCCTAGGACATTGTTCCCTATGTGCAAATATAAAAAGTGAGCTCAATCATCATTGTAAGAACACGAATTTTCTGATAAGCATATACTATACTTCATCAAGAGCCCAAATAACAATTTACTTTCATGTTTATCTGCACTATTTTTATTGCTCCCGGTAGTTTTGCGTCCGAAACCAAGATATCTGCTGTTTATTTTATTTAAGGTTAATTCTCATATTTTTAGCTAGTTCATTTGTTATTTTTGGATTAAATTAATTAATTTATCTATAAATCAAATATAAATTTAATTGTAATATTTTACAGATAAACAATGCTTAATTTCCAAATTCGAGTCCGAAATAGTATTTAAACCCCAAACATATACTTTCTTAGTTTTGGACAAAAACTTTAATTTTAACTCGTAAATCCTTTATTTTAGAGCTTGTATATGGGTAAACTGCTTTGTGGCCTTATTTGCCTATGTTTCCCGTTATGACGAATAGTTATGGCCTATGGGTTCGTTCCATCTCAATAACAAGTCTTTCATTTCCTTGGTTATCTTATACCGCAGCGTTGTCAACTTTTCGATATAAAGTGGAAATTTTCATTTACTACTTACTACTATACTGTTTTGTTCTTTTTGAGAAAATCTAAAACCTCTTAATACATCTCAAATTTTTGTCTCATTCCACTTCGATTACTGTAAACCTCAACACCTCGAAAAATCTTTGTGTGCCATCAAAGTATATACTTCATCCATCCGATTCATAATAAGTGACTTATTGGTCTTTAGACACCTTTTAATATTTAACCAAAAAATAGAATTTCGATCAAATTTATATTTTAGAATAACTCAGATTATTGATAATCAAGAAATGAATCATAGAAATTAATTTGATAATAATAAGATGAACAGATGAAAGCAAAGTAAATCAGTATATTCTAATAGTGTCCTTGGCAAATGACCAGTCTCTTTCTTTTTATACCTATCTCTAAGATATACGTTTTAGCGTTTGTCATAGTAAGGCCATTATGAATAATTAAAGGCATTAAATGATACGTTACATAATCATTGTAATCTAATACAGATTCTGTAACCTTTCTCGTATTTAATGTTTATTAAATACCGTATCCGTACTCTTCTGTGATGTCAGATTCATTCTCCTTACTTTTTGGATTTAAATAGGTACGAGCGTTGATCCTTTTGAATATTTGCCCGTGCCTCTGTTTATGTCTTTGATTGTATCTGTTGCAACTCATTCCTCTTTTCTAACCATCGTTCTTTGACCAGCCTTCGTGTCATGACACGTCATATTTCAATAACTTCAATATATATTGACTCAACGTTTTTCTAATACAGCTAGTCCCCCCACTTGCTATTTATTTATCAATTCAATATTTGGGAAGTGAATTTTATTAAAGCGGGAATATTTGCCGCCATCAGTTTTTCGCTGGAACTGTCGCTTCACTTGTCACCTCTATTTAATGCTCATTACACGTGGCACCTTTTAGTTGTCTGCGACTTTTCAGTATTTTTCAAGGCTTTTCTACGGATACACCAATTACGAAGTGACAGTTCTCATTATGAACTTTCCATCATTGCACCTTTTCCTTTGACGGTTGCTTCTTAGTATAAATATAGTTTTCATCTTCGTTTTTCTAACATAAAGTTTCTTTTAGAATATTGAATTCTTGTTCTTTACGTTCCTCGTACTGTCACATCTTCATCAAACCCTAACCCTAGGAGAGTCGCCATAGTTGAAAACTTTCCTCTTGCCCCTAGTAGGAGTAGAAGAGGAGGTAGACTATGTAATTTAGGGCCTCCATCGATACGTGGTTCTTTTATTCCTTCATCTAGTTCCAGCCCCTCTTCTAGAACCAGAGGTTCTCTTTAACAAAGGTCTTCTTCTAGAGTTAAGGAGTCTTTTGAATCTCTTCGCAGACCTTTAATGGAGGAAATAGTTGCTACGAAACTATCTTTCTATAATGATAGAGAGTCCCTTAGAAATCAAATGTCCTATTTAGATTGTGCTGATATCTTCCCAACTCACATCACTGAAGGTCTGATTTCTTTAGTTCGTAAAGACTGCCATTGGAGTTATGACTTCCCCATCATAATTCCCATTGAGAATCAAAGAGTCACCTCTTATTTAACTGGATTTACTTTTGTTTATATATATCATTTCACCTTAGGATCCATACCTGCTATTGATCCTATTATCCTAGAATTCTGTCATTTTTTCGACATCCATTTAGGTCAGATTGGCCCTATAGTGTGGAGGGTTATTTCCTGTTTGAGGCATTTGACTAACATGAACGGTGTGCCTTTTACTTTTTCCCATCTAATTCACATTTACTCACCCAGAATCTTCCCACAAGGTGTTTTTACTTTAGTAGTAAGGAGCAAAAGAGTTCTGGTAAGACAAGAGGATGACAGAGACCGTGGCTAGTATGCCAGGTTTGTTGCTACCCCCACTATTGGTTTGGTGGGTGATAGAAATGTTCCCTTCCCCAAGAAGTGAAATTTTGCACGTGAGGTTTTTTTAATAACTTTCTCGTACCTTTTTTCCTCAGTTTTGATGATCACTGCCTTAATTTTCCTTTTCTTTTCCAGCAACCATTGAAATTATTGATGAAATTTCTAATTTTCGTGGTTGGGTAGGAAAGCTGTTGAATACTGCCCCAATGGAGGGTAGATCTTGGAAGATTATTTCCCAATATTTTTGTTGGAAATTGAAAACTCATGGTAAGAGTTATTTTTATTACATTTTTTTAGAACTTATTTTAATCCTTCTTTCTATCAGGATTTACAGTTTGAGGGATTAGTGTTGAAGCGATCGTAGCTTCTCGAATTTCTTTGGAAAGGTCGAAGAGATAATTTTGAGCTCTTCATCAAAAAGAAAAGTTGCTGATGACCAAGACTCTGAAGAAGAGGAAGATGGGGGTTCCTTGGTGACAAGGCCACGAGCTCGTAGACGTATCATCTCTGATAATGAAGTATTCCCCCCCAGTTCTATTCCTCTTATTGAGCCCGTTAAAGTCGTGGTGGTGATTCGTGATGATGATGTTCCCGTTGCTGCTCATGATTCTGTTGAGTATCTTTTTAACCACGGGTTTGGTAGCGAATGTTTAGGTCCTGTTTCTGAAGAAGCACCCCTTACTTATTTTTCTACTCCCAGTCTTGTGATACCTCATTTACCAGTCGTGACTATTACAGTTCCTCCCCAGGTTATTTTGACTATATTTACAATACCTCACTCAATAATTCCCCCTCCACCAGTTCATCACACTGAGGTTGGTTCCTCAAGTAGGGGTGCTTCTATGAGGCAAGTCACCATTAAAGTTCCTACTGAGGGTAACCTTATAAGGAAATCAGGTCAAACTAATGTGTGGATAAAGCCTTTGATTGGTCCAGTTGAAAGAGCTAAGCTTGACAGGTGCAGTTCTTTGACTTTGATGAATAATATAGTGCATGTTTCTCTAAAGGTATCCCTTTTTCATGCTTTACTTTATCCTCTTTTCTATTTTCAGAGTTCTTATTTTTCCGCTCTTCTTCCTTTTTTTAAAGTCAATTTAATTGGCACAGAGACGATGAAGAGGGCTACCCTCTCAGAGTAAATAGTGCGTGACTACCAAGTGGAGGCAGATAATTGGAAGGAACAGTGTGAAGTCTTCAAATTGATGTGGAGACATTGGAAGAAAGTAAATGTACCTTAGAGCAGCAGGTGAGGGCTTTGACTTCAGAGTTGGTAGTTGAAAAAGCTTCTTCAAATGAAGCAGGTAAGGAAAAGGCTCGTTTGGAAACCTCTTTCTCCGAGCAACTTTACAAGGAAAGTGAAGAGATAAAAGAGTTATAGGCACTATTGGGTAAAAAGAAGCATATAGTGGTGAACTCGTGTAGACTTTGACTCAAACTCAGGAAGACCTCCGGGAATCTTCTGGTAAGGTTCACTTTTTAGAGAGCTCACACGCTGCCCTTCAAATTTCTTACGATTCTGCCTTGGTGATTCACGTCCAAGCAACGGTCATAGTCAATATAATCCAGTTAATTAAGTCCAGAGTCGATCCCACAGGGAATTAACCTATCAACTGCAACTTCCAAAACCCAATAACACTTCTGAAGTATCTTCCCAAACTTTGAATATATTTTTGTGGATGTTTTCTAACAACTAACTTTTTCAAGAATTAAAGACTTGAATGAAAGAATTGAATGTTAGGTAAAGAATAAAGAGAAAGACTAAGGTATTGACTTCTCCTATTGATGGAATCCCTTCTGTTTATGCTCATACAAATTGTCAATAATATTCTATCAATCATGAACGCTATTTTTACCGTAATTCTCTCCCGAGCAACTACAATAATTTACTAGTGCACTCTCCCAAGCTACCCTAGCTAGCTTTTTGAACGGTTCACTTTGGATTGCACCCAAGGTTTCGTTATTCCTAACCCCACCTTTACGACTAAAATTATAGATTCCTCCAATAATCTAGGTGTGGTGTTGTTCAACAATTTACCTAAATATGCACTATTTTCCAAGTTATGCACACGAAATAGGCACAACTAATTGAGAGCTCTATCAATTAACTACAACAAGAACGAAGTTGAACAAATAGATATCGAGCTAACAATTTGTAATCGCATAACCTAGAAATTCATCACTCAATATGTTCCATCAAAACCTTAGATAAAGAATTAGCTACTCATAATCAAAGAAACAAGAATAATAATTGAATTCATAATCAAAGATTCAATATAAAAGAAAGAAAGATATTGAGAGAGTTCTCTCTTACTAGTTTTCTTGCAAAAGTAGTCTATAATACAATACTTGCCTCTCTTGGGCGAATCCTATAATTATATAGAGGGTAGCCTTCAGAAATTCGGCGTCGCCCACGGTCCGTCCGCGGTCGCGGATGGACCGCGAAAAATAAAGTCCTCTGAATCTGTTGAGGTTCCGCGAGCCTCTTTTTCCGCGGTTGTCGCGGATGGACCGCGGATGAACTGTGTCGTGGGTTCTTCTTCCTATTTTTTAATGCAAACTTCACTTTTGCTCTACACTTGGCCTTTTTACCATCTTATGACTCAAAAATTGCTCTTTTAGTCTCCAAAGGCTCATGTGTACCAACAACACACCAAAAGCACTAATAAAAGCATTTTGTCATCACAAACAATATCAAATCAACAATAAAACGTGATTAATTAGGGCATAATTATAGTCAAATTCACCAATTATCAATACCCCACAATTAAATCTTTGCTCGTCCTCGAGAAACCTTAATCACACTTTAGGCCAATTTATTAATGTCTCCCCCAAAATATGTCACAAAAGCTATCTTTATTGATTAACCTAAGACATACACAATCCTTACCTAACCGTAAACTCAAATGCCAACACATTATTGCTTACTCTAGTTATTATCACACACTTGCAAATTTACCTTTTCCTTCGTGAGTTACATGACCTCACACAATTTATTGAGAGAAGTTCCCACACATAAATATTTTAGAACATTGAACTTATAGAAATAGGAAAAAATTCACTCACTCTCAACAAAGAACATTCATATGCATACAGTCATACCATAGGCTTGCCCCTAGTATAATACTCCACTAATCGATTTATTCAATCATAGATCAAGAGGTCTTTAAGGGTTGTAATGTTGGCTAAGGTACGGGTAGGATACTTTTGGTTATAGTGGCTAACCTCCCTAAGCACTTTCTTTTTCACAAATTCCCTTCAAACTCTTTTATTATGCTTCCCCTAAATATTCTTTCACCTTTTGTTCACTTTTAATCCCCAATTTTCTGTTGGTGTAACTGGCCTTTCTATTTTACATATATACTTTGATTTTTTTTTTTTCATTGCTTTGCAACGCATTTACATTATTTTGCCAGTTCACCATTTTCTACCATTCATTCTTGATTTTCCCTTTTTCAACTTCCCTTCACCCCACACTTAGACTTTTACATATTCATTACAATACAAGTGCTTCTAGGAGGTAAAGTAGAACAATACAAGATTTCGATTTTTATGAACATTCAAGGGTTATCAAAGAATAGGCTTTAGGCTCAAAGGGGTTAACTAGGATACTATGTACAGGTGAATTCATGTCTTACTGATTTATGAGGTTACACAAAGAAATGCCTCTATCATCTCTACAACCAAACAACTTCTATTTCGCTTTGCAAACACACAGGGCAAGTTCTAGGTATCATGTAAAACATATAATGTAAGTAAAATCTCACACACTCTTAGCATGCAACTCATTTAGAATCAGGTTCATCTACAGAGTCCTATCAATGTTCAAGCAAGCTGTATTGTTCAATTTAAGGCATATCCTAGAATCTACAGTCAAGCTTAGATAATACATTCTCAGGTTCATTTAGTTTTTGCTAATGTGCATACTTGGGGTTACATGTTAACCTTTGCCCTCTAATCCTAAAAAAAGAAAAATCTACCTAACCCAGTTCAATAAAAACACTTGGAAAAGAACCGTGGTCAAAAGATAAACCAAGGGGGAGGTGATACACTACCTAGAAAAAGAAAATAAAAGAAAGAAAAATTCATATGTGGACTACTTCGCTCAAGAGTACTTGTCCAAATAGTCCGTCATCAGGAAGAGTCCTCTACTCATATTTTTGGATTTTTCAAATTTTTGATTTTTTTGTGTGTTTTTCTTCAGACTTAGACCCTTAAGAAACCCGTTGCCAAGTGTCCATCATCGGGCCAAGCCAGCTAATATGATTTACAACTACAACTACTATGTACAACATATACAAGACAAGTTTCCCACCCCACACTTAGAATCATGTCATGTCATCATGGCATAATACTACAATTATAGCTCAGAAGGGTGAGAAAACTTACCTATGACTCACTCGGAGTTGGAGACGGTGGCGGGGTTGACATTACACGCTCGACCCAGTGCTCGAAACCATGCCATGAACCTGTTTTCAGTCCTAGCTTGCCTTTGGGGCATCGCGTCCATGCGCGTGTGTCAACCATCCACTGAGGTGCGTAAATCCGCAACATCCTCTTCCATAGACCTAAGCATAAGTCTAGTGGACTCGGACCTAGATATGCCCGCTCCATGGTGAGCATTCCTAGAAGGTCCGACGGAGTCCATGGAATGCCTGGACTGGACAACCGGCACAGGGTCATCTTCAGCATCTTGATCAATTGGGTCATTATCTCTACCCACCCAAATGTGAGAGTGTGAGCACGTGATTTTTGCCCTACATGAGAATTACTCCCAAAAATTCAAAATAAAATAATTTTTATGTTGTTTGCAATTGTTGTGAATTTTGTGTATTAATTGCATTTATCTGTGCGCTTGTTTCAATTAACAAAAATTAAAAATATATATATATATATATATATATATATATATATATATATATATATATATATATATATATATATATATATATATATATATATATATATTGCATTTTTGAATTTAGAATTCAATTAAGTAATTTGCTTTATAAGAAAATTAAAATCAAAATGTGTGTTTCGTATTTTAATATTATTGTTTAATCTTTGTAAAAATTACCATTTAGAGTTAATTGGTATTTGTGGTAGCCTAATTTGTTTTCATAATTAAAATTATGGTTTTTAGTTTTAATTATTTAAATAAAACAAGAAAAAAAAGAGAGAAAATACAATGCAAGGAAAAATACAAAGACAAAAAGACTTGGGCCAAAGCAATACCTAGCCCAAACGGTTCAGCCCAACACGCCCAAAACCAATGCCCATACCCGGTTCCCCCTTTGCCTTTAATCCCAGCCGTCCATTTTCTTGATCCAACGGTCTTGATTAATTAAGCCAATTCGAATATATCAAACCCACCCCCTTCGTCTCCCTCGAGAGACCAATTCAGAACCTCGCCATCTCCGCCTTCGACCGCCGGCCGGAAATCGCCTCCGCCGGCGGCCGGTGCTCAATCACTCCCATTTTAACACCAATTGATCTCCTCACCCTCCTCTACACAAATCCTCTATCCATTCATTTCGAATCGTCCCCCAGTTTCTCGAATCTTCAATCGAAGATTCGAACCAAAACCAAAGTTATCCCAATGTTACACCTTGTGTATTCGGTGTTATCATGCTGTAAAAGGGCTAATTCGATAGGAATATAATTTCTACGAGATATTTAAATTATTTGATAGTTATATGCTAAGATTGGAAGTCATTTGAGTTGTGATTAAAAATTCGACAAAGATCGTCGCAAGTTATGGGTTTTAAATTTTACTGGAATTTGGATCAAATGTTGATGAGCTTTTCTCTCAATATACTGGGAGTTATGGTGTGTTCTACCTATCGAATCGAAGGCCTATGAGTCTAGTTTCCAACGCAATAAACCGTTCGTTAATACGACTTCAGAGTAGAGAGATATTAACATTTTCGTACAGGGGTGCACACTGTTACGGGAATAGTGTGCAAACCGGGTTTTGTCCAAATTTTTTTTATTTAAGTCATCCAAAACAGAACCCTTCGTTTATTTCTCTCCCAAACCGAATCAAAACCCTTGGTATTTCCTCTCAAACTCCTCCCATCCATCTAGCCAAGCATAACAACAATTTAATCATCTTCAACCATGGCAACTTCGGAATCGTGAATTTCTTCGGTGATTCACTTCTCATAGCAAGACTCCGCCTTGAAATTTTTTTCGAATTTTGAGTAATTCTAGTCACATAAGGTATGATTTAACTTCCTCCTTGTTTCTTGTAAACATCTACCATAAGAATTCTTAAGAAATAGTTGAAATCTATAGAAATATTCTTTGATTTTTGTTAAGAAACCCCTCTTAGTAGGACTTGGTTGTTTGGGCTGTTTTATATAGTTTTATTGTGTTGATTGAATCTGTGAAGATATGGCTGGAATCATGTCGATGAGGAGATGTAGTTAAGTAAAATTTTGATGGTGTGTTGGGTAAAATTTAAACTACAAAAAAGGGTCTACAATTCATGCCCGCAAGTTGTTCGCTTAATTGTCTAAATGAGGAATTATATAGGATATGAGCTTGAATTTGATATTGGATGGTTCGTGTTATGTAGGAAATCATTCTTAAGGCTTTCGAGTTCTCGGAAATCGTATATAACTCCATCGACAAGGTATGTAGGGCTTTCGCTATACTTTTCGGCATGACTAGAATTCGAATAAACGTTTATTAAATTGTTTCGTCGGATGAGAGTTATTTCAGCTTCAACTTATAAAGATGCTTAGAACTAATTCTTTCTCATAGAGTGCGTACTTCAGAGAATATCCATGAATTCTCGGTTTTCCTTGTTCCGTGCTTAAAAAGAACTAGAGCCTTTTTACTCGTTGTCATTTCGACATTAATATAAATCTTGAATAAGTAGCACTTACTTTAAAGGTATTCATAATACATTGATCTCATGTTCTTAGTACTTGTTGACTTGTAGTTAAGATAATCAGATATTTTAGTGACAATTATGATAGTCGGGGAATAATGATGATATGCCATTTTGACTATTCGTAGAAGTCTTCGAAGTTTGGTTCGCATTGCACTTATACAATTCATGATTTAGCATATGTATGTATTTACTTTTATTACCGAGCCGCACTATAGACGGCCGGGTATGACACATATTGTGTAACTACTGATCAGTTGGGATTACCGAGCTCCACGTGGCCGGGTACGATTCTACCGAGCCTTTATTATGGCCGGGTACGTTATGGATATTATAGCCCCACAGAGGGATTTATTATTATATAATGTGATATATTATAACTAGCGATAGTGAGCAACGATTCCACGAGCATACATTTATATCCAGGTTGAACTTTTAATTTACTATCGAGGCTAGTTTTATAAATTCAAATTTTCTATATATATTTTCTCTTGTTAGTTACATTTTTCATGTTACATTTGTCGCCCTACATATTCAGTACATATTTCGTACTGACGCATTTTTATGCGTTGTGTTCATGCCCACAGGTTCGGATAGACAGAGCGGTGTGCCTCCTCAGTAGGACCCCCAGGATCAGCGTTGGGTTTCGCGCTCCACTTTTTCGGAGTTGCTCACTTTGAGTCCATAGGTACTATTACATATGTATATGTGTAGTTTTGGATATGTCGGGGGGTTTTGTCCCACCCTGTTGATAGTGTCTTACACTCTTAGAGGCTTGCAGACTAGCGGTCATTGTATATATATATATATATATTTCGTATAGCCCTATCGGCATTATGGATAGCTGTTACACTGTTGTTGCAGCCTTGTTGGCTTAGGTTATATGTATATATGTCGTGTTGGTCTCTTCTGCCTGCAAGTTATTATATTTCAGATCATATTTCATGGTTGGTTCGCTCGGGCCTTCGTGCATCGGGTGCCAGTCACACCTCCCAAGATTGGGGTGTGACAAACTTGGTATCAGAGCCGGTTAGTCCTAGGGAGTCTGCAAGCCGTGTCTAGTAGAGTCTTGTTTATGGTGTGTTGTGCACCACACTGATAAACATTAGGCTATTGGGCATTTAGGATTATTACTTTCTTCTTGATCTAGATCGTGCAATAGAGCCTAATCATAAGTGTTCATTCCTAATTTTTTTTTGTTTACCTTCTCAGTCATGCCTAATACTACGAGACGACAAGTGGCTATGAAATTTATTCGGAGGATAGATGAGGAGGCGGGAGAGGGTACAAGTCAGGTGCCACCTGCTAATGTAGATCAACATGAGCTACAGAATGAGGCTGATTCTCAGGCTTCCGGGGCAGCACTTCCACCGCCCCCGGAAGGGCGTAGAGGAGCTAACATACCTCCAGTCCATCTCCCAGTTGCTCCTGATCAGGACCTAGACATGCGGAGTGCTGTACAATTGCTGACTCGAATAGTGGCCTCCCAGGCCCAACACCAGACCCGCAGTATTACTGATAGGTCCGTGAGTGCGAGAGTTCGGGACTTTATCAACTTGGATCCTCCAGTATTTACAGGGGTTGATCCTAATGCTGACCCACAGGATTTTCTAGATCTTATGCAACGGACCTTACAGATTATACATGCCACAGATGTTGAGTCAGTGGAGTTTACTTCTTATAGACTACGTGATATTGCAGTGACATGGTATGAGACTTGGAAGCAGACTCGGGGGCCTAATGCACCACCAGTGACATGGAAAGAGTTCTCTGAGGCATTTTTACAGCAATATTTGCCAATCGAACTTCGAAGAGCCCGACGAGACAGGTTCTTACACTTAGAACAGGGTAATATGAGCGTTCGGGAATATAGCATGCAATTCAACTCTCTGGCTAGGTATGCTCCTACGATTGTTGCTGATATGAGTGATCGAGTACACCAGTTTGTTAGTGGTTTGGGGGCACACTTGATAAATGAGTGCACTACAACTTCTCTAAACCAAGGAATGGATATTGCCCGTATTCAAGCATATGCACAGGGTCTAGAGGATCGCAAGAGGCAACAACGAGCCAATCGAGAGCATGATAGAGGTCAACAGAAGAGGGCGCGGTTCGCAAGTAACACAGGAGAGACTCGAGGTGGATCTAGGCCACAGTTTCCTAGGCGTCCATCTTATCCGGTAGCCAGTGCGCCACCACATTTTCAAGGGCAGCGACATGATCGACCCACTTATTCTGGTCCAGTTCAGAGTTCACGGACCCCAAGTCCACAGTTTAGAGGCGAGTTCAGTCAGACGAGGCCTCAGTTTCCCAGATGTGATCGATGTGGCCGAAATCATTTTGGACCATGTCGCCAGGGTTCTGATGCATGTTATGCATGTGGACAGCCAGGTCATTTTATGAGACATTGTCCGATGGCAGGCGGAGGGGGTATAGCTCAGCCAACGGCATCTGCAGGGGCTTCTTCATCTTCGGTACGTCCTCCTAGGCAGAGTATGCAGACATCAGCTGGCAGGGGTAGGGGAAGGTTTGGAGCTTCTGGTTCAGGAGGTCAGCAGAATCGCATATATGCTTTATCGAGTCGTCAGGATTTGGAGTCATCTCCGGACGTGGTTACAGGTATACTATCCGTCTTTTCTACCGATATGTATGCCTTGATAGATCCTGGTTCTACATTGTCGTATATTTCCCCCTTCGTTGCTAGTAAATGGGATAGAGTGCCTGAACTGTTGCATAAGTCGTTTGAGGTATCTACGCCAATGGGTGAGTCAGTTGTAGTTAGACGGGTATATCGAAGTTGTGAGGTGAAGATTCATGACGGTCATACGTTAGCTGATTTGCATGAGCTAGAAATGGTTGATTTTGATATCATTATGGGTATGGATTGGTTGGCTTCTTGTTATGCCAACGTAGATTGTTGGACAAAGATTGTTTGTTTTAATTTTCCGGGTGAACCTATTATTGAATGGAAAGGTGATACTGCAGCACTTAAGGTGAAGTTTATTTCTTACCTTAAAGCTCGAAGGATGATTTTGAAGGGGTACATTTATCATTTGGTACGAGTGCAGGATATGGAGGTGAAATCTCCAACCCTTCAATCGGTTCCTGTTGTGAATGAATTTTCAGATGTATTTCCTGATGAACTTCCTGGTCTTCCTCCCGAAAGAGAAATCGACTTTGCTATTGATGTGCTTCCAGATACTCAACCAATATCTATTCCTCCATACAGAATGGCTCCTTCTGAGTTAAAAGAGTTGAAAGTCCAGTTGAAGGATCTTCTGAATAAGGGCTTTATCAGGCCAAGTACTTCTCCCTGCGGTGCACCAGTATTGTTTGTTCGTAAGAAGGACGGTTCATTAAGAATGTGTATTGACTATCGTCAGCTCAACAAAGTGACTATCAAGAACATGTACCCCTTACCCATAATTGATGATTTGTTTGATCGGTTGCAAGGTGCCAAGTATTTCTCAAAGATTGACCTTCTATCCGGCTATCACCAGTTGAGAGTTAATGAGAAGGATATTCCTCAAACGACTTTCCGAACTAGATATGGCCATTATGAATTCCTTGTGATGTCTTTCGGTCTTACTAATGCACCAGCAACTTTCATGGATTTGATGAATCGGGTTTTCCAGCCATTTCTAGATATATTTGTAATTGTTTTCATTGATGATATTTTGGTATATTCTCGATCAGAAGCAGAACATGAGGATCATTTGCGTGTGGTGTTGCAGACTTTGAAAAATCAAAAATTATATGCTAAATTCTCCAAATGTGAATTCTGGTTGAATTCAGTGGCATTCCTTGGGCATATCGTTTCCGATGAAGGTATTAAGGTAGATGGTCAGAAAATTGAAGCAGTACAAAACTGGCCTCGACCCACAACTCCCACGGAGGTTCGTAGTTTCTTGGGCTTAGCAGGTTACTATCGGAGATTTGTGGAGAACTTCTCTTCTATTGCTGCTCCTATGACAAAATTGACACACAAAGCCGTTAAGTTCCAATGGTCTGATGCATGTGAAAGGAGCTTTCGTGAGTTGAAGAAACGCTTAACATCAGCACCTGTTCTAGCACTTCCCGAGGGATCTGAAGGCTATGTGGTATATTGTGATGCATCTAGGGTTGGATTGGGATGTGTTCTAATGCAGCATGGCAAAGTTATTGCATATGCTTCAAGGCAGTTGCGGAAGCACGAACACAATTATCCGACTCATGACATTGAATTAGCAGCCGTTATATTTGCCTTGAAAATTTGGCGTCATTATCTTTATAGTGTTCATGTGGATATCTATACAGATCACAAAAGTTTACAATATATATTTAAGCAAAAAGAGCTGAACTTGAGACAAAGGAGGTGGCTTGAATTGTTGAAGGACTATGATGTGGATATTTTGTACCATCCGGGCAAAGCGAATGTGGTAGCTGATGCGTTGAGTCGCAAATCCATGGGCAGTTTGAAGCATGTAGAAGCTGGGAAATTAGAAATGACTAAGGATATATATCAATTGGCTAACCTGAGGGTACGACTACATGATACAGGTGACCAGGGTATAGTAGTCCAAAATATTGCGGGGTCGTCACTCGTAGATGAGGTAAAAATGCGTCAATTTGAGGATCCGGAGTTAGTCAAGATTAAAGAGAGCATCCCTTTTCAGAAGAATCAGTTGTTCGAACAATCTGATGATGGAATTCTAAAATATAAAGGCCGGTGGTGTGTACCTAACATTGGGGAGCTTCGTAAGAAAATTTTGACGGAGATGCACCAGTCTCGATACTCAGTTCATCCTGGTTCAACCAAAATGTATCATGATCTTCGTTAGCTATATTGGTGGAACGGCATGAAGAAGGATATAGCTACATATGTGGCTCAGTGTCCCAACTGCCAGCAGGTTAAAGCTGAACACCAGAAACCTGGAGGACTACTTCAAAATATTGAGATTCCAGCTTGGAAATGGGAATCGATTAATATGGATTTTATTACAGGATTGCCCAATTCTCGCCGGAAGTTCAATTCAATTTGGGTCATTGTGGATAGGCTGACGAAATCAGCTCACTTTCTCCCAGTTAGGACCACATATTCAGCTGAAGACTATGCAAGACTGTATATCAAGGAAATAGTTCGGCTACATGGAGTTCCGCTTTCTATTATATCTGACAGAGGTGCCCAATTTACAGCTAAGTTTTGGAGGTCTTTTCAAGAAGGTTTGGGTACTCTTGTTAACCTCAGTACAGCCTTTCACCCGCAGACCGACGGACAAGCCGAACGCACTATTCAGACGCTCGAAGATATGTTGCGAGCTTGTGTCTTAGACTTCAAGGGAAGTTGGGAAGATCATTTACCGCTTATTGAGTTTGCCTACAATAACAGTTATCACGCCAGTATTCATATGGCACCCTATGAGGCACTATATGGGAGGAAATGCAGATCTCCTATTGGCTGGTTTGATGTTGGCGAGACAAAGTTGCTAGGACCTGAATTGGTACAACAAGCTGTAGAAAAGGTAAAGTTGATCCAGGAAAGGTTGCGTACAGCTCAAAGTCGACAGAAATCATATTCAGATAACCGACGTCGAGACTTGGAATTTGTTGTGGGAGACTGGGTATTCTTGAAAGTGTCGCCTATGAAAGGTGTAATGAGATTTGGAAAAAAGGGAAAACTCAGCCCTAGATATATCGGGCCATATCAGATTGTTCAGAGAATTGGGCGAGTAGCCTACAAACTTGACTTGCCACCGGAATTAAGCGCAATCCATCCGGTATTTCACATTTTCATGCTTCGCAAATTCTTAGGTGATCCTTCTAGCATCAGCCCTATTGAGGATATTCAAGTTACCGAGGATTTGTCATATGAAGAAATACCTGTTGCCATTCTTGACCGTCAAATCCGTAAGCTAAGGACTAAAGAGGTAGCCTCAGTAAAAGTACTGTGGAGGAGCAATAATGTAGAGGAAATGACATGGGAGGCCGAGGAGGACATGAAGTACAGGTACCCTCATTTATTTAAACCTTCAGGTGGTATGCTTGAGACAAATATGGCAGGTGTTGCACAGATATCAACCAGTAACAGCTGAGGTAATTAAGGTATGACTAACCTTCTTATTATTATTATTATTGTATAAGTAAGCGATCGTGTGAGGCCAAATTAATGTTATTATGATGATGTGTGGCCTTGGATATGTATGTTTGGGCTGATGACAGGTATTGGATAGTCCTATATATAGGGGAAACTCTGGCGAATTTTTTTTATAAAAAAAAAAAAAACTGAGAAGTTAAGTTAACCGTTAACATTCGGGGACGAATGTCCATAAGAAGGGGAGAATGTTACACCTTGTGTATTCGGTGTTATCATGCTTGTAAAAGGGCTAATTCGATAGGAATATAATTTCTACGAGATATTTAAATTATTTGATAGTTATACGCTAAGATTGGAAGTCATTTGAGTTGTGATTAAAAATTCGACAAAGATCGTCGCAAGTTATGGGTTTTAAATTTTACTGGAATTTGGATCAAATGTTGATGAGCTTTTCTCTCAATATACTGGGAGTTATGGTGTGTTCTACCTATCGAATCGAAGGTCTATGAGTCTAGTTTCCAACGCAATAAACCGTTCGTTAATACGACTTCAGAGTAGAGAGATATTAACATTTTCGTACAGGGGTGCACACTGTTACGGGAATAGTGTGCAAATCGGGTTTTGTCCAAATTTTTTTTATTTAAGTCATCCAAAACAGAACCCTTCGTTTATTTCTCTCCCAAACAGAATCAAAACCCTTGGTATTTCCTCTCAAACTCCTCCCATCCATCTAGCCAAGCATAACAACAATTTAATCATCTTCAACCATGGCAACTTCGGAATCGTGAATTTCTTCGGTGATTCACTTCTCATAGCAAGACTCCGCCTTGAAATTTTTTTCGAATTTTGAGTAATTCTAGTCACATAAGGTATGATTTAACTTCCTCCTTGTTTCTTGTAAACATCTACCATAAGAATTCTTAAGAAATAGTTGAAATCTATAGAAATATTCTTTGATTTTTGTTAAGAAACCCCTCTTAGTAGGACTTGGTTGTTTGGGCTGTTTTATATAGTTTTATTGTGTTGATTGAATCTGTGAAGATATGGCTGGAATCATGTCGATGAGGATATGTAGTTAAGTAAAATTTTGATGGTGTGTTGGGTAAAATTTAAACTACAAAAAAGGGTCTACAATTCATGCCCGCAAGTTGTTCGCTTAATTGTCCAAATGAGGAATTATATAGGATATGAGCTTGAATTTGATATTGGATGGTTCGTGTTATGTAGGAAATCATTCTTAAGGCTTTCGAGTTCTCGGAAATCGTATATAACTCCATCGACAAGGTATGTAGGGCTTTCGCTATACTTTTCGGCATGACTAGAATTCGAATAAACGTTTATTAAATTGTTTCGTCGGATGAGAGTTATTTCAGCTTCAACTTATAAAGATGCTTAGAACTAATTCTTTCTCATAGAGTGCGTACTTCAGAGAATATCCATGAATTCTCGGTTTTCCTTGTTCCGTGCTTAAAAAGAACTAGAGCCTTTTTACTCGTTGTCATTTCGACATTAATATAAATCTTGAATAAGTAGCACTTACTTTAAAGGTATTCATAATACATTGATCTCATGTTCTTAGTACTTGTTGACTTGTAGTTAAGAAAATCAGATATTTTAGCGACAATTATGATAGTCGGGGAATAATGATGATATGCCATTTTGACTATTCGTAGAAGTCTTCGAAGTTTCGTTCGCATTGCACTTATACAATTCATGATTTAGCATATGTATGTATTTACTTTTATTACCGAGCCGCACTATAGACGGCCGGGTATGACACATATTGTGTAACTACTGATCAGTTGGGATTACCGAGCTCTACGTGGCCGGGTACGATTCTACCGAGCCTTTATTATGGCCGGGTACGTTATGGATATTATAGCCCCACAGAGGGATTTATTATTATATAATGTGATATATTATAACTAGCGATAGTGAGCAACGATTCCACGAGCATACATTTATATCCAGGTTGAACTTTTAATTTACTATCGAGGCTAGTTTTATAAATTCAAATTTTCTATATATATTTTCTCTTGTTAATTACATTTTTCATGTTACATTTGTCGCCCTACATATTCAGTACATATTTCGTACTGACGCATTTTTATGCGCTGTGTTCATGCCCACAGGTTCGGATAGACAGAGCGGTGTGCCTCCTCAGTAGGACCCCCAGGATCAGCGTTGGGTTTCGCGCTCCACTTTTTCGGAGTTGCTCACTTTGAGTCCATAGGTACTATTACATATGTATATGTGTAGTTTTGGGTATGTCGGGGGGGTTTGGGTTTTGTCCCACCCTGTTGATAGTGTCTTACACTCTTAGAGGCTTGCAGACTAGCGGTCATTGTATATATATATATATATATTTCGTATAGCCCTATCGGCATTATGGATAGCTGTTACACTGTTGTTGCAGCCTTGTTGGCTTAGGTTATATGTATATATGTCGTGTTGGTCTCTTCTGCCTGCAAGTTATTATATTTCAGATCATATTTCATGGTTGGTTCGCTCGGGCCTTCGTGCATCAGGTGCCAGTCACACCTCCCAAGATTGGGGTGTGACACCCAATCAACCCCAAATCAATACCACACCACCCCTAGACCTCCCTCATCCCAAACCACACCCCAGTTTTGTTCGAATCTAACCGGAACTGGCCGAGCCCCAAATCCCACCCGCAAGAACCCTAAAATTGAAAATGACGAATTAGGCCAAATTGACTGGAATTTCGGGGTCTAATGGACTTTATTCGATGTGTTCTCATGTGAGAACACTTCGATTAAGGTCTATTCGACCTCAAAGCAGGCGAGCCAAGTTCGAACCTGGGTCATTTTTGATTTCTGAGGTATCTGCTTCCCTTCTTCCATTCCATATACTTAATTCTTATATCTTTACATGCTTTGCTTAGTTTGTTTATTTTGCGAATTTTCCGGAATTTTCTGTCCATCTCAACATACCTTTTATTTGGTCAGTTCATTTTTGTTGTTGTTGATTCGATTCATTATTATTGTTGTGATTACATTGTGTGTTTAATCTAGCTAAGGTCGTCGAATAGTGAATTCGAATTATTAGTCCCATGATTCTGCCATGAAACGAACTCGTAGGTCGATTATTTGCTATCAGTTATATGTGTTGTAATCGATTAGACGAACGTCGTCGATTAGTGTATGAGTCTGTTGGTTAGAACAATGTATCCGTAATGCTCGATATCGGTTCCATCAGGAATCACTGCTTGATTATCCACATTTTTTTGGTTTTGATAACTTTGAATTGGACTGTTTGAACTAAGTAGAGACCATGTGATAGTCAGGCATGCCTGATTCAGCATGGTGTGGATATAGTTTAATAAGATAGTTCTATAATGAAAAGGATTTGTCAGTGGATGCAAGTAGATGGGCACACTGTTTTTTTTGTTTTGAGAGTGGGCTGTCAGGGAATATTTGAGTCAGAAATTAGTTTTTAATATTGTTAAGTACTCTTAAGAGCTGGAGATCTGGAAAACACAGGGGGGGGGGGGAAGTGAAAAAGGGCTGTATTCTTTGTCTATAAAGAGAGAATGCCGAGAGAACAGATGAGGATATACTCTGATAGATGCTGGATATGAACTGTAAATAATTACTGTTCCATTGAACTTTCAAAAGAACTTTAGTTTAAATCATCAAGTGGCTTTTGAAAATTATCTGGGAGAGGCATCTTAGCTGAGAGTTTAAGGCAAAATCTTTGATAAACCCATATTAGTTTGTTGTTCTGTTGCTGGGTGTTGTTCTTCTGTTGCTCCTGTTGTTGCTGTTGTTTTGCGCTGTTCTTTTGTTGCCGCTGCTGTTGTTGTGGCTGTTGTCTGTTGTTCTTCTGTTGCTCATGTTGTTGCTGCTTCAGTTGTTGTTAAGGCTGTTGTTGTTGTGGTGGTTGTTGTTGTTCTGTTGCTGTTGTTGTTGTGTCTTCTGCTGCTGCAATTGATTTCTCCTCATTGTTGATTTCCAGGTACTCCTCTGTTCGATTAGAAGCTGTAATGGTGATTTGGTTGAATGAAAGTGAAGCCTCAGTTAAATTTTAGTGCTATTATATACTGTATAGTTCAACATTGTTATTAGTGTTAGTATTAGTTTAGATTTGAGGTTGTAATTGTATTGTAGAATGTAATAGTAGAAAAACAAACACAAAAAACATTTGTAATGGCTAGTAATGTAGTAGTAGTATATCACTTAGCTTAATTAGGTAAAAACTTTAAAACATAAGTTATCATATCATAGTTTTAAAACCATTAATTGATCATCACAGTAGTTTTCGTAAACTAAAATCACATAGCTAACCATATTGTCATGAATCTGCATATAGACATAAGTAGGATTTAAAGAAGAAAACACTAGATTGAGTTGTGATTCATCTATAATTGGAATAATAACTCTGTAATGAACTAGGTCGTGGTAAAGTCCGTTGTGTAGCTATGCTAAAATCTTAAAGCCATTTGAATTTAGGAATGTGAGTGTTCAGTTGAGTAATTAGACTATAAAATCACTGCTCATGTAGTTAATTAATTTTTAAGGATCGGGAGTTCAGATTTGGTCAAGTTTTAAAAGGGAAACAGCTAGATAATATAACGACTTAATCAGAACAGATTGGTGATGACAAGGGGATTAGCTCGTAACCAAATCAGTGATATAATTGCTACCTTTTGCATAACTCACCTTAGCCTTAGATAGTTTGTAAGTAATTAGTCTAACCGTTCTTCAGGTTTCTTATACAATGAAACCGCTTTCTCAGAACTAGTATGAACTTCAAGTGTTAGTGTAAACTCATTAATAGAGGAAGAAGTAGCCTGTAGTTCAAGCTTTTTGTGTGTAGTAGATAATTGATTCGTAGTTAATGTTGATAATTCGTGTACTGATCTTCTCTATTGATAAATAAAAGTGCAAGTTAATTCCTTTGTTAATTCCAAGTGTGGGGGCTTGTCTTTAGTCATTTACTTATACCATTATTATTCCTATTTGGTCTGGGCCTGATTAGTGGCGTGGGCCTGAACCGTGTTCATACGACTGCTGGGCCAGCAATTGAATGCCCAGGTCAGGTTTGGTTCTCTAAAGACCTGGACCTGCTTATAATGTAACGAAGCCCACTCCGGGGATCTAGGCCCAATAACAACAAAAAATTGACGAGCCTGGAATGTTTGGTAACATAATAGATTAAGGAAAAAAAAAACATACGTAGAAAATATAGTCGGGCTAGGATTGGCCTTTAATAAAAGTGAGATGAGCCTCGCCACACTAAATACACAATTGCGGGGCCCTCAAATAAAATTATTATAAAAGCATAAACTCGGGAAGATCGTTTAGCAAATTTCACGGTCTTTCACAAAGTTAACAACACGATAGACTTTTTAAGCACTATTTGTAAATAAAATACTTTCCTAATTACGGGTGCGCATTTATGTGACCCAAATCTTACTCTCGGCGAAACTGAAATACATTAAAGTCGCAGGCGTACCGGTTGCGGTGTGACTTGAAATGTGTTTTCGTGACGTCGCAATTCTTCTAAAATCAAAAAGCGGAACATTAAAAGCACATAGTTAAAATATATAAAGAAATCAGATAAAAACAAAAATTGCAGTTGAGCGACCGTGCTAAAACCACGGAATCCGGGAGTGCCTAACACCTTCTCCCGGGTTAACGGAATTCCTTATCCAGGTTTCTAGTTTCGCAGACTGTATTATAGAGTCATAAATTTCCTCGGTTCGGGATTAAACCGGTGACTTGGAACACCATTATTTTCCCAAGTGGCGACTCTGAACAAATAAATAAATCCCGTTTCGATTGTCCTTTAATTGGAAAAACTCCCTCGCGCTCTCGTGGGTGCGTAAAAAGGAGGTGTGACAGAGAGGGCAACTCTGCTGGGGAATCATTAACCCAGAACCTCGGTTCAGGGTTTAAGAATTCGAGCTCAGTTAAATTGTTGTTTTTGCCTATATCTGATTTTATTATATGTTTAATTAATGTGCTACATGTCTACCGCTTTGATACTAGTTGCATTGTATATACAAACTGCTATATGTTTACCGCTTTGATATTGTGTGAACTGTATATAAAACTGTGCCGAAAACCCTTCTCTTCTTACCCCCGGGGATGTGCTTACTGGTTGAGACTCCCCTTTCTGTTAGTGTCAATACCAAAAATAAGAAAAGAGGCAGGACAAGTTACAAAGCCGGACGATCCCGCGGGTCCCCGTACGTAGCCCCCTCCTCAATCCGAGTTGTCTGCTCGGGTACACGGTCTAGTACCATTGAATACCGAGGTTCTGAGCTTAGAATAACATAACTTCATACCGGATCCCTAGTAGGAAACGTTTATTTGCATCACGTTGCATTTGATTTAGGGGACTCAACACAGGGGTTGGGTCCGACTAGGACAGGCAACCTGAAATGAAAAGACCATCTTGCTATATCATGTTTGTTGTAAAGCATTTATTTGGACTGGCATGCTGACTGGCTTCTAAATACTGAAGAAAAACGAAAAACAAAAGGAAATAGTATGGGGAAATAAATATTTTTCATAAAATACAAAAATGTGTTTTACCAACAAGTCAATAAATTTAGTTTGCTAATAAAAGACGACAGAAGGTTGACTTTACCAACAAAATGGTTTTCTTGACAAAATGTGTTTTCTTTGTCGGTCAATAGAAGAAAAATAGTTGTTTTGACGGACCGAACTACGCGGGTTTGATTCTCACCGGGTGTGAGATACGTAGGCAGCCTCTAACGGGTCCAACTTCCCTATATTTTCAAAATAAGTTTTAAAAAAAAAAAGAAGAAATAATGACGGAATGTCAGGATATTCAACTTTGCCTCAACGACCACCTTTTTCATCAGTCTTAATATTTTGACCAGTCAATTCCTGTGGCCCGTTTCATTTTTTTTAAGAAAAAGATAGTTTTGTTTAGGTCAAATAAAGATTTTTCTTTCATCTAAAAACTACCTTAATAAATGTGCAGAATGAGCACGAGTCAGAATACAACCGAAGCTATCATAAACAAGATCCCCTTAAGTTTGCATAGGTGGTGGAGCGACTTGGGCGAGCAAGGACAAGACGCAGTTAAGCTGTACCTGGGAGATCTAGTGGGGCTACTAAATATTCCCCCGAGAGGAGACATCATACGAGCCTTGATCTCATTCTGGGATCCAGCACACAATGTGTTCCACTTTTCAGACTTTGAACTCACACCAACATTGGAAGAATTGGCCGGATATATCGGAAGACCAAAAGTCCCTATGAGGGAACAATATCTCATTGCACCAAGGGTAGTGACAGTACATAGGTTTTTGGATACTGTGAAAATCCGCAGAACTGTACACAACCCAGACTTATCAGAAGGGTTCCGCACTTTAGCATTTCTATATGACAAATATGGTCATTATGGGGGCTTCAACAAACACAAAAGCAAAATTTGCAGCGGAGAAAACCAGTTAAAATGGGAAGAGCATAGACGCATCGCCTTCATGATAGCTTTCCTAGGTTCATTTATATTTCCCAGAAAGGACGGGAATATCAACATACAAGTGGCAGGGGTCGTCAGCACTTTGATGAAACAAAACAATAGTACTTTGGCTCCCATGATAATATCAGATATCTCTCGTGCACTCACTATCTGCAAAGCTGGAGGGGTCTTCTTTGAAGCTTGCAATGTACTGCTCCAAATGTGGATGATCGATCACTTATGTCGTCGCCCGCGGTTTATGAGGTATAGTTTATCGGAGAAAACCTGTATAGAAGAATTCCCTACGAGGGTCGAGGGACATGATTTGCTAGAGGGGATTAGCGGATGGATACGACTTTTGCGTTTGATTCCAGCCAGTAAGATAGAATGGACATTTGGCTGGCTACCCGTGGAAGAAGTCATATATGCATCGGCCACGGAATCATATTTGTTGCTAATGGGCCTCAACAGCATCCAGCCCTACGCCCCAGGTCGAGTATTGAGACAGTTGGGACGATGCCAAATAATCCCAAAAGAAGAAGACCTCAGCCTGCATGCGGTTGAAATTGGACCGGGAGGACAGTTCCCTGAAGCGTTGGTCCGAAAGATTTGGAGTGAATGTCAAACATTGAAGATAGACACTCGGGTGCGAGATCGAGCCCGGGGTGAAGTATCGTCGGAATACCCTGCATGGTATAGCAAAGATCTGGAGCATCAAAGGCCCACAAAAAGGCCCCACCTCGGGGAGTTTGCTGGAGCGTCACAAGAACAATGGGACTGGTTGGCCAGAGAAGAAGCTTATAGAACAAAGATTAGCAGGATAGAGCAACGGACCCAAGAGCTCCAATTTGAAATGGATGTGCAAGCTGCCGCCAACGAGGGAGATAAAAAGAAGTTGGCACAAGAAAATGACTTTTTGAGAGCTCAAATCCAGCAAATGAAAAGGGATGCTGACAGACAGTTGAGGAGTCGAGCGGACGAAAAATTGATAAAGGGTTTGAGAAACCAAGTTGCCGATGTCCAAAGAGAATTGGAAGAGTCGAAGACCCAAACAATGAGGATCCGTGCTAGCTGGAGAAAGGAGGCACATCAACATGCACTTCACCTACAACGGGTGGAAGAAGATTACACCGAGATCATCACTAGTCTAAGGGAAGCAAATGTTATCCTCAGGGAGTGGGTTTTCAAGCAAACCCGAGATGCCAGAGCAGACCTCGACCGCTGCCACAATTTGATGGCCCGACTGCAAGAACAAGTGAATAGGCTCCTAGACCAAGTCACCAACAATGCTCGAAGATTGGGGGCGAAAAACCAGCAGATAGAACACCTACTCAGAGAAAGGGACATGATCAAGGACAGAATTGGAGAAATCGGGCATTATGTCACCGGGAAGTGCTTAGCTTGTGAACAAATGCCCCGCACCGCCCTTTTTGCTTCAGTTATGGGCTATGTTCATCAAATCATGAGAGAGTTAAGGGGACTACACAAGGACCTCACACCCAGGCCCGCGGCAAGGCCGAATGATGCCTCGCGGGCCCCCAGGAATTTTAGAGCATTAGACTTTTGATTAAAAATGTATTTTGAAATATTGAGTCAAGTTGGTTGGCATTTTATTTTCCTTTTTCGAGTCAAGCATTTCTCTTATTTTGTTGATTATTGTAAGACATGTTTTGTAACTTTAAGGTTTTATTTACTGAATTTTGCCACAATCTTGTTACCAGAACTACGCTCGGTCTGATTCACGCGGGGACGTGATACGTAGGCAATCCACATAAGATTCGACCACCACTAGAAAGAAAGGAGAAGAATACGAAGGTTAATAACAATAAAGCTTTCAAGGATAATTGAAAAAAAAAAGAGAAAAAGAGAGAAGCTGGAATGACGCATGTGATGAGTACATTTGGTTAGGTGCATTGCATCCAACGTGCTATGACATATCTGTTAAACTCGGTAAACTAACAAGTTTGTTGCATTTCCAGAAAAGTTTAGCAGTTGGTTTGACAGAATATACTGGCCAGCCACCATTACCGTACTAGATCTAAAGGGCCAATTCCAGCAAGCATGTCTAGTTCCGGTAAAAGTCTCGAGGAAGAGAAATCAGAGATACAAATCATGAAAGAAGAGGTAGATCGGTTGAAACGGCAGATAACAGAGATGCACCTAGCCTGGGCTAGGGGACAGTCTTCACCAAACCTCCCTACTCTCGCATCAGCTCCAGAACATCCACCCCTTGATCCTTCGACAAGCGCCCCACTCTATCCATACTATCAAGGGGAAAACCCTTATGCCACCCAAATTCCACCAACCAAACAAAATCCTCCTCCGGTCACCCCTGTTTTTGTAGCACCCCCACCTGCTACCCTGCAAAAGTCGTCCGGTGAGCCGCATGTTCAAATCCATGACAATTCTTACTATCCTCCCGAGCCTACCTTTAGGGCTCCTAAACCGCATACACACACCCCTCACTGGGATAACCCGGCAGAACCGGAAAAAGCCTTTCCAAAGTTCGGAACATGAGGAAGTTATTAGAAAAGTTAAAAGCCAGGAGCAGTCCTTCAGGAATATGCACGGTTTAGGCAACCAGGTCAGTGTCGCTTACAAGGATCTGTGTCCATTCCCAGATGTCCAGTTGCCAGCCGGGTTCAAAATGCCCAAGTTTGACCTATACGAGGGGCATGGTGATCCAGTAGCCCATCTTCGAGGGTTTTGTAGTAAAATGCGAGGAGCTGGAGGACGAGACGAGATTCTGATAGCTTACTTCGGTCAGAGTTTGGGGGGATCTGCACTGGAGTGGTACACTAGGCAGGATCCCAGCAGATGGTTTACGTGGGATGATTTGGCTCAAGCATTCATTGGCCAGTTCCAGTACAATCTTGAAATAGTCCCCGACCGCTTATCATTGCTAAAGTTAGAAAAGAAACCCGCCGAAAGTTTCAGAGAATTTGGTTTCCGCTGGAGGGAACAAGCAACAAGGGTAGATCCGCCTATGAGAGAGAACGAGATGGTGGATTACTTCTTGCAGACACTGGAGCCAACCTATTTCGGATATATGGTGACGTCCGTGGGAAAGTCATTCACCGAGGTGATAAAGATGGGGGCTATGATCGAGGAAGGCTTGAAAGCCAACAAGATTATGAGTTATTCAGCGTTGAAAGCCACCACCCAAGCTATTCAAAGTGGTACCGGAGGAGTGCTTGGGAAAAAGAGGAAAGAAGAAGTCACGGCAGTCGAGTCCGGAACATGGTTCAAAAACAGAGGCCCCGCACCCCAGTATAACCCGCCACAACCTCACCACCAAAATTACTTCCACAATCCATATAACCACCCGCAACACTACTATCCAGCACCCGATCCCCATTTTACTGTCCATCACGCTCAGTCATATTCCGCACCTCCCGTCCAGGCACCATGGCGTGCGCCAAATCCACAGAACAATTACCCACCCCCAAGAGCCTATAGAAATCCCACGGGTGCGGGTTTTCGTCCGAACCAAGCATTCAAGAGCGACAGGGCGCCAAGGCCAAAGACTTTCACTCCCTTGGGGGAATCTTACACCAGTTTGTTCCACCGTTTGAAGCAAGTAGGGTTGCTAAATCCGGTTGAGGCTAAGCTACCAAACCCTCTTCCAAAGAATCTGGACCATTCAGTAAATTGTGCATACTGCTCAGGATGTCCGGGACACGACACGGAAAAGTGTTGGAGGTTGAAAACAACCATCCAGGAGCTCATCGACACTCGCAGGATTGAGGTCCAGACTCCAACAGAGCCCAACATCAACCAAAATCCACTTCCAACTCATCATGAGACCAACATGATCGAGTTGGTACGGGTAGAAGAAGGAAAGGAGAAAACCCCTCAGACTGTAATGATGATCAAGTCTAGTAGGGTAGGAACGAGAAAAGGGCCAAGCTTTGATGAGTCACCCATTTGCAAGAAGGACGTACAAAGGGGATTGGAAGCAGAAAAAGGAAGTGTGAACGAAGTACCGGTGAGGCCGGGGGAAGCAAAAATAGTTGTACCAGGGGTAGCAACCAAACTCGTCTTGACGGTAGCAGGTGTTCGAATGGATCCTTTCATCATCAAGCCAGCAATACAGTTGCCAATAGCTGATAGCAGAGCTATTCCATGGAATTATGATCGGGTTACGACAACCTACAAAGGAAAGGAAGTTAAAGAGGAAGTTTGCGAAGCGCAAGGTTTGACCCGCTCGGGGAGATGTTTTGCCCCCGCGGAGTTGAGGAAGACTGCTCCGGCAACACTGAAAAAGCCGGTGACTGACGAAGAGGCAGAAGAATTCCTGAAAAAGATGAAGCTGCATGATTATTCTGTCCTAGAACAGCTGAAGAAGACTCCTGCGCAAATCTCATTGTTGTCCTTGCTGATACATTCTGAAGAACATCGGCAAACTTTGATGAAAGTTCTGAATGAGGCCCACGTACCTGATAAAATCTCGGTGAGTCATTTGGAGAAGATCACCAATAGGATCTTCGAAGCGAATCGGATCACTTTCACCGATGATGAATTGCCTGAGGAAGGCACCGAGCACAACAAGGCTTTATATCTTACGGTAAAGTGTGAGGAGTCGGTGGTTACCAAAGTCCTAGTCGATAATGGATCCAGTGCTAACATTTGTCCTCTCTCTACACTAAACAAGTTGAAAGTGGACATCGGCAGGATACGCAAGAACAACATATGTGTTCGAGGGTTTGATGGAGGAGGCAAGGCGTCGGTCGGGGACATAGTGTTAATCTTGACAATTGGACCGGTGGAGTTCACCATGGAATTCCAAGTGCTGGACATGGTAGTTTCATATAACCTTCTGATAGGGCGACCATGGATCCATGCAGCAAAGGCAGTTCCATCCAGCCTACACCAACTAGTCAAGTTTGAGTGGGACCAACAGGAGATCGTAGTCCATGGAGAGAATGATCTACAACCGGGCACCATCGTCCCCTTTGTTGAGACGGAAGAAGATGTTGGGCCATGGGTATACCAGATCTGCGATGTGGTATCCGCCCACTGAGTTCCAGAAGGGGAATGCATTCCCAATGACGGAATAATTACTGCAGACGTCATGGTGGCTCATGAAATGTTGAGACACGGTTTCATACCCGGCAAAGGTCTAGGTGCATCTCTGCAAGGAATCATACAACCGGTATCGGTGGTCGAAAACGTGGGAACCTTCGGTTTGGGATTCAAGCCGACATCAGAGGACATCCAGCAAGCCAGGAAGAACAAGCAGAAGACATGGGTGCTCCCGAAGCCTGTCCCACGCCTTTCCCGATCTTTTGTCAAGTCGGGAGTAAAAGGACATCCGACGACAAAGATTCCCAGTCCTATGGTTAGGCCAGACGAAGAGTTCTTAAGAAAATTCGAGGGCCTATTCGTAGATGTATGCATGCTAGAGGATGGCGAAGGATCCAGCCATGCCGAGATACAGTTTGTGGGATCGAAAGCAAAATTGAATAATTGGAAGGCTACTCCTCTCCCTGTCCGGAAGGAGTCTTGGTAGTTGGTTTTGGATCGTTTTCTTTCGAAATTTTGTGTTGGGGGTGTCCCCGGAGTAAAATCCGTTTATTTTAGTTCATTTTGATTTGAGTTTGCAAGTTTGTTTTTCCTTGTACTGTTCCCATTAATGAAATTTTGTTCCCTTCGTGTCTAATTTTGTTTATTTTCCTTCTTTTACTTTTCTGAACAGCTTTCTTTCAACTGATCTTAATGATATGGCGTGCTTAAAGATTAATCAACCCAGTCTAGAAAGTCAATCGGGTTTGGAAATAATCACGCATGAAATAAGAAGTGACGAAAGTGAATCGGAATACGGCGATGATGAAGCCGTAGAAGAAATCGGTGAAGAATTAAGTCACTTCGAGGAAAAACCCAAACCAAATTAAATGAAACTGAGGCCGTTAATCTGGGGAACACAGATGACGTCAAAGAAACCAGAATAAGTATCCATATTGAACCCAACCTGAGGGAGGAGTTGATCAAAACACTCATGGAGTTTAAAGATATCTTCGCATGGTCGTACGATGACATGCCAGGACTCAGCACTGATCTAGTGGTTCATAAATTACCCACTGATCCGACATGTCCTCCCGTCAAGCAAAAACTGCGGAAATTTAAGACAGAGATGAGTGTAAAGATCAAGGAGGAAGTGACCAAGCAGTTGCAGGCGAAAGTCATTCGTGTCACTCGATACCCCGAATGGTTGGCTAACGTAGTACCGGTGCCAAAGAAAGACGGAAAGATCAGAGTATGCGTGGACTACACAATCTCAACAAGGCAAGTCCTAAGGATAATTTCCCGCTTCCCAATATCCATATCCCGATTGATAATTGCGCTGGACGTGAAATCGGATCCTTTATGGACTGTTATGCGGGATATCATCAGATCTTGATGGATGAAGAGGACGCAGAAAAAACGGCTTTTATCACGCCGTGGGGGACTTATTGCTACCGGGTGATGTCGTTCGGTTTGAAGAACGCAGGGGCAACATACATGATGGCGATGACTACGGTATTCCATGACATGGTACACAAGGAAATTGAAGTGTACGTAGATGATGTGATCATAAAATCTAGACGTCGAGAAGACCACGTTGCCGAGCTCAGGAAGTTCTTTCAAAGACTTCGAAGATATGATATCAAGCTCAATCCGGCCAAATGCGCATTCGGAGTTCCATCAGGAAAGTTGCTAGGATTCATCGTCAGCCGGCGGGGCATTGAGTTGGACCCATCCAAAATCAAGTCCATTCAAGGGCTAACCCCGCCAAAGAATAAAACAGAGGTGATGAGTCTGTTGGGAAGGTTAAATTACATCAGTAGGTTTATTGCTCAGCTTACAGCAACCTGTGAGCCCATATTCCGTCCGTTGAAGAAAGACGCTGCGATAGAATGGACGACAGAATGTCAGGAAGCGTTTGACCAAATCAAAGGGTATCTGTCAAACCCACCCGTATTGGTTCCGCCTGAACCGGGTAGACCCCTGATTCTCTATCTAACGGTCTTGGAGAATTCGCTCGGCTGCGTGCTGGGGCAGCACGATCTTACTGGCAGAAAAGAACGAGCCATTTACTACCTCAGTAAGAAATTCACGGTCCACGAGGTTAAGTACACTCATTTGGAAAAGACATGTTGCGCCTTGACCCGGGTAGCCCAAAAGCTGAAACATTATTTGTCTTCTTACACTACCTACCTCATTTCGCGTTTGGATCCATTGAAGTATATTTTCCAGAAACCTATGCCTATAGGGAGGTTGGCAAAATGGCAAATATTACTTACAGAGTTCGACATCATATACATGACAAGGACGGCTATGAAAGCTCAAGCTCTAGCCGATCACTTGGCTGAGAATCCTGTTGATGACGGATACGAACCTCTGAGGACGTATTTTCCAGACGAAGAAGTACTGCAAATTGATGGGTTGGAATTAACCGAGGATCCGGGGTGGAAGCTTTTCTTCGACGGAGCGGCAAATGCAAAAGGAGTCGGAGTAGGGGCTATGCTCATCTCTGAAACAGGACATCATTACCCTGTCACTGCTCAACTGCGTTTTCATTATACCAATAATATGGCCGAGTACGAGGCATGTATCTTGGGTTTGCGATTAGCGGTGGACATGGATGTACAGGACTTCTTGGTCTTGGGGGACTCGGACCTTCTGGTACATCAGATCCAGGGAGAATGGGAAACCATGGATTTAAAGCTTATCCCGTATCGTCAGTGTTTGCACGATCTGACCAAGCGCTTTCGATCAGTAGAATTCGGGCACATCCCAAGGATGCATAATGAGGTTGCCGATGCTCTAGCTACTTTAGCATCAATGCTACATCACCCGGACAAGGTTCGTGTCGATCCGTTACATATTCAGATCCGGAATCAGCATGCTTATTGCAATATGATAGAGGAAGAGATGGATGGCGAGCCATGGTTTCATGACGTCAAAGAATACCTCAGGTTAGGAATATACCCAGAGCAAGCGACTGGAGATCAAAGGAGAGCTATTCGGCGATTGGCAAACGGATTTTTCCTTAGCGGAGGGGTGCTGTACAAAAGAACCCCAGATTTGGGACTATTGAGATGTATAGACGCGAGTCAAGCCACGACAGTGATGACAGATATACACTCCGGAGTTTGTGAGCCACACATGAGCGGATATGTATTGGCAAAGAAGATTCTTCGAGCAGGATATTACTGGCTCACTATGGAGCGTGATTGTATAAGTTTCGTGCGAAGATGCCATCGGTGTCAGATACACGGAGATTTGATTCATTCTCCGCCGACTGAATTGCATACAATGTCGGCACCATGGCCGTTTGTCGCATGGGGTATGGATGTTATTGGACCTATTGAGCCTGCGGCTTCCAATGGTCATAGGTTCATTCTGGTAACGATTGATTATTTTACCAAGTGGGTGGAGGCCAAAACCTTCAAATCAGTGACCAAGAAGGCGGTGGTGGACTTCGTACATTCCCACATCATCTGCAGGTTTGGAATTCCAAAGATAATCATCACAGATAATGGTGCCAATCTTAACAGCGGATTAATGAAAGAGGTCTGCCAAGAGTTCAAGATTACACACCGAAATTCCACACCATATCGTCCCAAAGCAAATGGTGCGGTTGAAGCGGCAAACAAAAATATAAAGAAGATATTGAGGAAGATGGTAGAAGGGTCTAGGCAATGGCATGAAAAGTTACCATTTGCACTGTTGGGTTATCACACTACCGTCCGGACTTCGGTAGGTGCAACTCCCTACTTGTTGGTGTACGGGACTGAAGCAGTAATACCCGCAGAAGTTGAAATTCCGTCCCTCCGAATTGTCGCTGAAGTTGAGATTGACGATGATGAGTGGGTCAAAACCCGATTAGAGCAATTGAACTTGATCGATGAAAAGAGATTGACAACAGTATGTCATGGCCAATTGTATCAAAAGAGAATGGCAAGAGCATATAACAAGAAGGTACGTCCCGGGAAATTTGAAGTGGGACAACATGTGTTGAAGAGAGATCTACCACATCAGGCCGAAGCGAAAGGCAAGTTCGCTCCAAATTGGCGGGGACCATTTGTTGTGACTAGGGTATTATCCAACGGCGCGCTATGTCTAACTGATATTGAGGGAAGATGCACTGATATGGCTATCAATTCTGATGCGATCAAGAGATATTATGTGTAATTCTTTAATGTAGTTGTCGACGTTTGGTTTCGTTTGTGTGTATTTTGGCATTTTTCGGAGAATGAAATGACAGAGGCAATTTTTCTACTACCCAAACACTTTAACCCTTGTTTCCCCCTTTTGAGCCTTAACTATCCCTTCATATACCCTCTTTCGGAATCATCAAGGAAAATGTGTAACAAAAATAGAAAAAGAAATAAAGAAAGGATACAAGAAAAAGTGAACTACGTTTGACCTGATTCCTCAAGAAGGATACGTAGGCGCCACACGGCTCGGTCATAATAAAGTAAAAATCAAAGGTTCCCCAAGCAACAAAACTAGGGCAGAAGTCATTGTTTCGTTTGAAAGATAGTGTGGATTCCGAAAGTTGTAATGAGCTAGCCGTTGAGGTTAAACCCCTTTTCTTTAGCCTCACGCGCAGAAACCACATTAAGAACCAAAAAGACCTATCGATCAGTCTTTGAGAAATGCCAAGTCATGCGAATGAAATTACGAATGACACTTCAATCCTCGACTGAATTTAGGACTTACAAGCTAAAAAGGGATAGCCCCTTTAGAGGAAATTCTATGGATAATACCCCAGCCCACCGCAGGGAAAGAAAGCGAAATGAGAGAGTCTTGACGGTGAAAACTCTCGCGGGCACCTTAAGGCGAAGAAAGCTGAAAGAAATAAAATGAGAGAGTCTTACGGTGAAAACCTTTACAGGCACCCTAAGGCGACGTGAGGTCGAGAGAATCGAGAGAATCTCATTAGTGAAAACCCTTTTGAAGGGCACTATGAGGTGACAAGGCGAGATGGTTACAAGGCATCTGCATGAGACAAGGTTGGGACATTCGTTTGCTTCTAGCAAAACGCGGCCATCAGAAAGTGATTGACATAAATAGACTGGGTAGATTAATCTCAAAGGCGCGGCATAACCATTAGATCAGTTATACATTCAGATAAGTTTTTCCCAGTTTTGAGTTCAGAAAAGTTTTCCCTTTTTTTTATCATTCGCGGTCAGCATTCTTTTTCTATCATTTTTCCTTTTCTTTTGTTTTCAAAAATTGACTTTTCAAAGCTTACTACCAAGTCTCCCAAAGCGGTACAATGAAGATGAATAGGCGTGGAACGAGGCAATAAGGCAAAAGTCGTTCCGATACTAAGATTGGAACGACAGGTTGATTGGAAGGTTCACAGGAATTATGGAGTACGATGGACACATATTACACAGCCGGAAAATGATTTCTCATAACAGATCATCGACTAGAAGGGTCGAATCAAACTGGAGGTGGGAATAAAAGGGAGAGATGAGAGACCATCTGTGGAAAGAGCACCATCCCTAGCAAATGTCAATGTCATCCCCAAAAGTTCGAGGGAGGCCAAGCAGCTGAAAGAGAAAAGGAAAATTGCCCCAGCAAGAGCAGCATGACCACTCACGATGTTTTGAAACTCATAATTTTTCTTTAATTTAAAGCAGGAAAAGAGGGTTCGTCGGCAGAAAAGCATGCCACGTAGAAGGTCATCAAACTGGGGCAAAAAATTTTCTCCCATGGCGAAAATTTTCTTGAAAGCAAATACCTAGTGGATAAGGATTGAAAGCAACGCAAGATTTTGGAAAATGCCAGTTTCCAGCAGAATAGTTTTGAAAGAGGCCAGACAACACGAGGAAGTGATCTTCAAGCCTAATATTATCCCCAACAGTTCCTGGAGAAATGAAACACTGATTTTCGAGATTTTCCCAGCAACATTATATACCGTAAGTTTTCAAGAAAGCAAAACGCAAATCCCGAAGGAGGTTGGGAAGGATGAAAAAGGAAAAGAGAGTCCCTGCAGGGTAATTTTCAGTCAATGAAAATTCAACCCCCAGCGAGCTCGGGATAGAATAAAGGTTAAAGGAAGTAGAAAAGAGGAAGTAAAGAATACTTCCCCAGTAGCATTATCTCCAGCAGGTAAGTAAACGGTCCCAAGGATATCCCCAGCAGTCAAAGGAAAATAACACGATCCAGGAAGAAAGCAATTCCAAAACAAGGTAATTTAGAAGAAAAGGTGGCCCAAGCGACGATGCAGGAAGAAGGAAATGGTACATGAAGCAAAGGAAGGCGATATGAATGGAGTTCGTGAGTTGAGTTGAAGTCAGGGAGCCCGCCTGAAGAATGGAGTGGCGATTTATTTTGAAGTTGTAGTTGAAGTCAGGGAGCCCGCCTGAAGAATGGAGTGGCGATTTATTTTGAAGTTGTAGTTGAAGTCAGGGAGCCCGCCTGAAGAATAGAGTGGCGATTTATTTTGAAGTTGTAGTTGAAGTCAGGGAGCCCGCCTGAAGAATGGAGTGGCGATTTATTTTGAAGTTGTAGTTGAAGTCAGGGAGCCCGCCTGAAGAATGGAGTGGCGATTTATTTTGAAGTTGTAGTTGAAGTCAGGGAGCCCGCCTGAAGAATGGAGTGGCGATTTATTTTGAAGTTGTAGTTGAAGTCAGGGAGCCCGCCTGAAGAATGGAGTGGCGATTTATTTTGAAGTTGTAGTTGAAGTCAGGGAGCCCGCCTGAAGAATGGAGTGGCGATTTATTTTGAAGTTGTAGTTGAAGTCAGGGAGCCCGCCTGAAGAATGGAGTGGCGATTTTATTTTGAAGTTATAGTTGAAGTCAGGGAGCCCGCCTGAAGAATGGAGTGGCGATTCATTTTGAAGTTATAGTTGAAGTCAGGGAGCCCGCCTGAAGAATGGAGTGGCGATTTATTTTGAAGTTGTAGTTGAAGTCAGGGAGCCCGCCTGAAGAATGGAGTGGCGATTTAATTTTGAAGTTGTAGTTGAAGTCAGGGAGCCCGCCTAAAGAATGGAGTGGCGATTTATTTTGAAGTTGTGGTTGAAGTCAGGGAGCCCGCCTGAAGAATGGAGTGGTGATTTATTTTGAAGCGGCTGAGTGTAACGGAAATCCCCAGCATGAATCCGAGTTCATAATCAAAAGGAAGGCAACAAGGATAAGAAAGATGGGTTCAGACTTCGAAGGAGAGTAGTTCGAAGATCACAAAGAGGGGACCAATGGTCGGAGTTCGGCAATCAAGATAGGCCGAAATAACAATTGTCAGAGGAGAAGAAGCAGGTGAAGAAACATCAGAGCCAGCAGGATGGCAAGGAACATGACAAGATCAAGTTAAAAAGGATAGATAAGATTTCGCAATGTTGTAATTTAGTCTAGCTTCTTATTTTTCGTTTAGCACGATGTAATAAGGAGATTAGTTAAGCAGTGGCGTCAGCAGCAACAACAGTAACAGCAAGATCACAACAGTCATGATAGTCCCAGCTACCAAAACTTCCCGTACTACATTGACCTAATTCCTGTTTAGCCCAGGATATGTAGGAAGCCTCCTGAAGCAAAGGTTCGGTCAAACTTTTCAAAAAAAAAAAATGCTTCATGCGGAGTGCTCAAACGGACAAAAATCGCTCGTATTCACTCACTTATCTTTGCACGAAAACTCTTCATGTTTACGCGCAAAGAGGGGCAGCTGTGAGCACGTGATTTTTGCCCTACATGAGATTTACTCCCAAAAATTCAAAATAAAATAATTTTTGTGTTGTTTGCAATTGTTGTGAATTTTGTGTATTATTTGCATTTATATGTGCATATTTGTTTGTTTAAATAATTAAAATAAATATATATATATATATATATATATATATATATATATATATATATATATATATATATATATATATATATATATATGTTGCGCATTTTGAATTTAGAATTCAATTAAGTAATTTGCTTTATAAGAAAATTAAAATCAAAATGTGTGTTTCGTATTTTAATATTTTTGTTTAATCTTTGTAAAAATTACCATTTAGAGTTAATTGGTATTTGTGGTAGCCTAATTTGTTTTCATAATTAAATTATGGTTTTTAGTTTTAATTATTTAAATAAAACAAGAAAAAAAAAGAGAGAAAATACAATGCAAGGAAAAATACAAAGACAAAACGACTTGGGCCAAAACAATACCTAGCCCAAACGGTTCAGCCCAACACGCCCAAAACCAATGCCCATACCCGGTTCCCCCTTTGCCTTTAATCCCAGCCGTCCATTTTCTTGATCCAACGGTCTTGATTAATTAAGCCAATTCGAATATATCAAACCCACCCCCTTCGTCTCCCTCGAGAGACCAATTCAGAACCTCGCCATCTCCGCCTTCGACCGCCGGCCGGAAATCGCCTCCGCCGGCGGCCGGTGCTCAATCTCTCCCATTTTAACACCAATTGATCTCCTCACCCTCCTCTACACGAATCCTCTATCCATTCGTTTCGAATCGTCCCCCAGTTTCTCCAATCTTCAATCGAAGATTCGAACCAAAACCAAAGTTATCCCAATCAACCCCAAATCAACACCACACCACCCCTAGACCTCCCTCATCCCAAACCACACCCCAGTTTTGTTCGAATCTAACCGGAACTGGCCGAGCCCCAAATCCCACCCGCATGAACCCTAAAATTGAAAATGACGAATTAGGCCAAATTGACTGGAATTTCGGGGTCTAATGGACTTTATTCGATGTGTTCTCGTGTGAGAACACTTCGATTAAGGTCTATTCGACCTCAAAGCAAGCGAGCCAAGTTCGAACCTGGGTCATTTTTGATTTCTGAGGCATCTGCTTCCCTTCTTCCATTCCATATACTTAATTCTTATATCTTTACATGCTTTGCTTAGTTTGTTTATTTTGCGAATTTTCCGGAATTTTCTGTCCATCTCAACATACCTTTTATTTGGTCAGTTCATTTTTGTTGTTGTTGATTCGATTCATTATTATTGTTGTGATTACATTGTGTGTTTAATCTACCTAAGGTCGTCGAATAGTGCATTCGAATTATTAGTCCCATGATTCTGCCATGAAACGAACTCGTAGGTCGATTATTTGCTATCAGTTATATGTGTTGTAATCGATTAGACGAACGTCGTCGATTAGTGTATGAGTCTGTTGGTTAGAACAATGTATCCGTAATGCTCGATATCGGTTCCATCAGGAATCACTGCTTGATTATCCACATTTTTTTGGTTTTGATAACTTTGAATTGGACTGTTTGAACTAAGTAGAGACCATGTGATAGTCAGGCATGCCTGATTCAGCATGGTGTGGATATAGTTTAATAAGATAGTTCTATAATGAAAAGGGATTTGTCAGTGGATGCAAGTAGAGGGGCACACTGTTTTTTTTTGTGTTGAGAGTGGGCTGTCAGGGAATATTTGAGTCAGAAATTAGTTTTTAATATTGTTAAGTGCTCTTAAAAGCTGGAGATCTGGAAAACACGGGGGGGGGGGGGGTGAAAAAGGGCTGTATTCTTTGTCTATAAAGAGAGAATGCCGAGAGAACAGATGGGGATATACTCTGATAGATGCTGGATATGAACTGTAAAAAATTACTGTTCCATTGAACTTTCAAAAGAACTTTAGTTTAAATCATCAAGTGGCTTTTGAATATTATCTGGGAGAGGCATCTTAGCTGAGAGTTTAAGGCAAAATCTTTGATAAACCCATATTAGTTTGTTGTTCTGTTGCTGGGTGTTGTTCTTCTGTTGCTCCTATTGTTGCTGTTGTTCTGCGCTGTTCTTCTGTTGCCGCTGTTGTTGTTGTGGCTGTTGTCTGTTGTTCTTCTGTTGCTCCTGTTGTTGCTGCTTCAGTTGTTGTTGAGGCTGTTGTTGTTGTGGTGGTTGTTGTTGTTCTGTTGCTGTTGTTGTTGTGTCTTCTGCTGCTGCAATTGATTTCTCCTCATTGTTGATTTCCAGGTACTCCTCTGTTCGATTAGAAGCTGTAATGGTGATTTGGTTGAATGAAAGTGAAGCCTCAGTTAAATTTTAGTGCTATTATATACTGTATAGTTCAACATTGTTATTAGTGTTAGTATTAGTTTAGATTTGAGGTTGTAATGGTATTGTAGAATGTAATAGTAGAAAAACAAACACAAAAAACACTTGTAATGGCTAGTAATGTAGTAGTAGTATATCACTTAGCTTAATTAGGTAAAAACTTTAAAACATAAGTTATCATATCATAGTTTTAAAACCATTAATTGATCTTCACAGTAGTTTTCGTAAACTAAAATCACATAGCTAACCATATTGTCATGAATCTGCATATAGACATAAGTAGGATTTAAAGAAGAAAACACTAGATTGAGTTGTGATTCATCTATAATTGGAATAATAACTCTGCAATGAACTAGGTCGTGGTAAAGTCCGCTGTGTAGCTATGCTAAAATCTTAAAGCCATTTGAATTTAGGAGTGTGAGTGTTCAGTTGAGTAATTAGACTATAAAATCACTGCTCATGTAGTTAATTAATTTTTAAGGATCGGGAGTTCAGATTTGGTCAAGTTTTAAAAGGGAAACAACTAGATAATATAACGACTTAATCAGAACAGATTGGTGATGACAAGGGGATTAGCTCGTAACCAAATCAGTGATATAATTGCTACCTTTTGCATAACTCACCTTAGCCTTAGATAGTTTGTAAGTAATTAGTCTAACGGTTCTTCATGTTTCTTATACAATGAAACCGCTTTCTCAGAACTAGTATGAACTTCAAGTGTTAGTGTAAACTCATTAATAGAGGAAGAAGTAGCCTGTAGTTCAAGCTTTTTGTGTGTAGTAGATAATTGATTCGTAGTTAATGTTGATAATTCGTGTACTGATCTTCTCTATTGATAAATAAAAGTGCAAGTTAATTCCTTTGTTAATTCCAAGTGTGGGGGCTTGTCTTTAGTCATTTACTTATACCATTATTATTCCTATTTGGTCTAGGCCTGATTAGTGGCGTGGGCCTGAACCGTGTTCATACGACTGCTGGGCCAGCAATTGAATGCCTAGGTCAGGTTTGGTTCCCTAAAGACCTGGACCTGCTTATAATGTAACGAAGCCCTCTCCGGGGATCTAGGCCCAATAACAACAAAAAATTGACGAGCCTGGAATGTTTGGTAACATAATAGATTAAGAAAAAAAAAACATACGTAGAAAATATAGTCGGGCTAGGATTGGCCTTTAATAAAAGTGAGATGAGCCTCGCCACACTAAATACACAATTGCGGGGCCCTCAAATAAAATTATTATTAAAAGCATAAACTCGGGAAGATCGTTTAGCAACTTTCACCGTCTTTCACAAAGTTAACAACACGAAAGACTTTTTAAGCACTATTTGTAAATAAAATACTTTCCTAATTACGGGTGCGCATTTATGTGACCCAAATCTTACTCTCGGCGAAACTGAAATACATTAAAGTCGCAGGCGTACCGGTTGCGGTGTGACTTGAAATGTGTTTTCGTGACGTCGCAATTCTTCTAAAATCAAAAAGCGGAACATTAAAAGCACATAGTTAAAATATATAAAGAAATCAGATAAAACAAAAATTGCAGTTGAGCGACCGTGCTAGAACCACGGAATCCGGGAGTGCCTAACACCTTCTCCCGGGTTAACAGAATTCCTTATCCAGGTCTCTAGTTTCGCAGACTGTATTATAGAGTCATAAATTTCCTCGGTTCGGGATTAAACCGGTGACTTGGAACACCATTATTTTCCCAAGTGGCGACTCTGAACAAATAAATAAATCCCGTTTCGATTGTCCTTTAATTGGAAAAACTCCCTCGCGCTCTCGTGGGTGCGTAAAAAGGAGGTGTGACAGAGAGGCCTTGAATGAAGCTTTTAGAGAAAGCACACCATCCGTAGGTAGTACCGGAGTCTGGTGGCCAAGGCATAGAGCAGTGACAAGAGACGGGAAGTAGAATCCTTTGGATTTGAGGGGTCCCCTCAGCACCATCTCGTCACCTATCAAGCGGGCAATGTCAACATCCTGCTGGGTGACAAAGCACCATTTCAGCAATGCCCTATTAAAGTTCACATCTATTGTGTTGCTTGAGGGCAAAAATCGGTTACATATAATCGTGAACCAGCACTTGGCAGTATGGGTGAAGCTGTTAGAATGTAGTGTATTTTGTCTTATCCAGATTGGATGACCATTGACACGCTAGGCCTCAATCAAGGTGTCCCAAGTGACACCATGCCTATCGTGGTAAAAGTGCACGTCACCAAAAAAAGTGGGCAGTCTAAGAATCTGCCAAATAGTAGGTACTTTAGCCCAAACATATATACCTCTGACGAAGACTGTCCTGGCCATTTCGTAGGGTGCATTTGCGTAGAACTCCCTAACTAGAATTTTGTTGATGAGGGTCGGTTCATCGAATAGGAACACCATCTCTCGGCGTCGGATCTCCTCGTACTTATCAGGTTTTTCAGCCCGAATAGCCATCATGTTGATTTTGATCTTCGGTAGCCAAGCTTTAGTAGCCTTGGCATGAAAGTCCACTTCCGCTTCCACGCCTGCGAATCGAGACTCATCATAGGTTGATCGCCTAGAGGAGCTTGCTGCATTCCTGGATCTTTTAGGAGCCATAATCCTGCACAAAAAAGAAACAACCAAAAATTTCCATCACGTTAGTACATCGGTTGGCTACTCAGACTTCACCATCCATGGACTACAACAATATTTCCTTTAGTGCTATCCTACTATAACTCCAACTATTGACCATTTTTCTAACAACTTCGCCAAGTTACCTAGTGCACCCCACACTTATTTCTTGTGGCATTCCAACATGACCCAATTATACATACACCATCTCCAATTATACACAACAACAAACAACCACAGATTTAGGCAATATCTCCCCCAAAAATACAACAACCAAATACTACAACATATTTTTGCCAACTTTGGCCAACCCAATCACCAAATAAATCAACCACCCCATTGGGTCTCAAACAACAACATAAGTACCACAATTAAACACAATGGAAACCTAACAACTTCAACTACACCACAATCCCATAACTTAATATACAACATGTATACAAAAATACCAACCAAAATTAAATCACAAGGTTCTACTAAATCTAGCAAGATATTATACAATTTCTACAATTAAAGTGTGTTAAACTAAAATTATCTAAACTAACTAATTCTACAAAAACTAAGGAGAAAAGCTAAAAAAAGGAAAGATAGAAGAAGAAAAACTTACTAGTAGATGGTGGGGATGTGGAGAAGATGAAGATGAAGAAGAAAAAATGGTGGAGGAGTAAGGGGGATTTGGAGGAGAAAGAGTAGAGAGAAGGAGGAGAGTTTTGAGGGTTTGTTTTAGAGAGAAAGGGTTGGGGCGGCAGTCTTGGTGAATTGTGAGGTGGGGGGGGGGGGGGGGGGGTTAGGGTAATTAAAAGGGAGGGAGGAAAGTTTTTTTTTTGTTTTCAGTGCTTGTTTGGTCTGACCGCGGTCAGTCACGGTCGGTCCGCGGTTGCGAATAGACCGTGAAGGGGGAGATTCAGAGAGACTATTTTTCCGCGGTCCGTCCGCGACCGCGGATGGACCGCGGGCGAATAGTCTCTCTGATTCTTTCGCCTGGCAGCAGAAATTTATTTTATTTTATTTTTTATTTTTTTATTTTTTGTATAGACTCACTATAATGGTTACACTTACAACTATTTTGTGGGTTGCCTCCCACGTAGCGCCTGATTTAACGTCACGACACGACTCAACTTAGCGCATTTTAAGGCTCGCTAGACCTTTGAGGTTCTTCTAACCGAAGTTCCACCTTCTCATCGATGTCATCCTTGCCAACATATAGTTTCAACCGCTGTCCATTTACTTTGAATGTGCGTGAGCCATCAATAATTTGTATTTCCACAGCTCCTGATTGTAATGCCTCAATTACCTGTAACGGGCCTGGCCACCTTGATTTTAGTTTACCCGGGAACAACCGTAACCTTAAATTATACAAAAGTACCTTCTCCCCGGTTTTGAAGTTATGCTCTATGATATTCTGGTCATGAAGCCGCTTCATCCGCTCTTTGTATAGTCTTGTGCTTTTGAAGGCCAGATACCGGAATTCTTCCATCTCATGCAACCCGGTGACTCTAGATTTTCCCACTTCATCCCAGCTGAGATTTAATTTTTCAGTGCCCACCATGCTTTGTGCTCTAGTTCCACCCGTAGATGACAAGCTTTCCCAAATACCAATTTGTATGGTGACATGCCGATTGGTGTCTTTAATGCTGTCCAATATACCCATAATGGATCATCGAGCTTCCTGGACCAGTCAGTCCTCATGGCGTTCACTGTTTTTGTCAACACACTCTTTATCTCCCTGTTGGAGACATCAACTTGTCTGCTGGTGTGTGGGTGATATGGAGTAGCCACCCGGTGTTTCACATCATATCTAGCCAACAATGTCTCGAATGCCTGATTGCAAAAATGAGTACCCCCATCACTAATGATTGCCCTTGGAGTCCCAAAATGAGTGAAAATGTTCTTCTTCAAAAATCCCACCACCACCTTAGCATCATTGGTGGGTAATGCTACCGCTTCCACCCATTTGGATACATAGTCTACCGCAACAAAGATGTACTTATTGCCGTATGAGCTAACAAAGGGACCCATGAAGTCTATTCCCCAGACGTCAAACACTTGCACTTGTTAAATTGGGTTCATCGGCATCTCATGACACAGGGAAATGTTCCCGGTGCGTTGACAATCGTTGCATCCTTTCACCCGCAAGTGTGCATCTTTAAACACCATTGGCCAGTAGAAACCGGACTCAAGTATCTTGGCAGCTGTTCGCACTCCTCCAAAGTGGCCACCATATGTAGAAGCATGACACGCCTGCAAAACAGAAGATTGTTCGATCTCGGGGACGCATCGCCGGATCAGGTTATCGAGGCATATCCTAAACAAATAGGGTTCATCCCTATAATAACGCTGGCTTTCACAAAAAAATCTTTTTCTCTGGACCGATGATAGGTCATGAGGAACAATACCACTTGCTAGGTAATTTGCATAATCTGCATACCATGGCACTTCAAGGAGAGTGGTAGTGAGCAACTGCTCGTCTGGAAAGGTTTCCAGAATTTCTCCACTCTTTTTAATAATTTCAGCTCCTTCAAGTCATGAAAAATGATCAGCGACTTGATTTTCGGTGCCTTTTCGGTCACGGATTTCAAGGTCGAACTCTTGTAGAAGCAGCACCCAATGAATTAGGCACGGTTTAGAGTCCTTTTTATCAATTAAGTACCTTAATGCTGCATGGTCAGTGTATACTATTACCTTAGATCCTATGAGATAGGACCTGAATTTGTTAAACGTGAACACTACCGCCACCATCTCCTTTTCCGTCACTGTGTACTTCAGTTGTGCTCCCCTCAATGTTCTACTAGCATAGTAGATTGGATGCATCAGCTTGTCCTTCCTTTGGCAAAGCACTGCCCCCATTGCGTAATCACTTGCATCGCACATCAGGTCAAAAGGTTGCTCCTAGTTGTGGGCAATAATGATGGGTGCTGTGACCAACCTCTTCTTCAGCTCCTCAAATGCAATCCCGCACTCATCAAAAAATAAAAAGGGGTGATCTTTTTCAAGTAACTTACGGAGAGGGTTTGAGATTTTGGAGAAGTCTTTAATGAACCTCCGGTAAAACCGGCATGTCCAAGAAAGCTTCTAATGGCCTTGACGGATGTTGGTGGAGGCAACTTTGCAATGACATCCACTTTAGCTCGGTCTACCTCAATACCTTTGCTCGAAACCCGGTGCCCAAAAACTATACCTTCTTGTACCATAAAATGGCACTTCTCCCAGTTTAGCACTAAGTTTGTCTCCATGCACCGCTTTAGCACTCTTGTCAGATTGACAAGGCATTCATCGGATGAATTCCCTACCACTAAGAAATCATACATGAACACCTCCATAATATCTTCCACCATGTCGGTGAATATAGCCATCTACACCTTTGGAATGTGGCAGGTGCATTGCATAATCCGAATGGCATCCTCCTAAAGGAAAAAATGCCATATGGGCATGTGAAGGTGGTCTTCTCTCTATCCTCGGGGGCTATAGAAATTTGATTGTACCCCGAGTACCCATCCAGGAAGTAAAAGTGTGACCTCCCTGCCAACCTGTCAAGCATCTGATCAATGAAGGGAAGTGTGAAGTGGTCCTTGTGGGTGGCTGGATTCAGCTTCCTATAGTCCATGCATATTCTCCACCCGGTGAGGGTTCTTGTTGATATCAATTCGTTGTTCTTGTTTTTCACCACCGTCATGCCAGCTTTCTTTGGCACACATTGAATTGGGCTAACCCAGCTACTATTAGAGATTGGGAAAATAATTCCCGCGTCCAGCCACTTTATTACCTCTTTCTTCACCACGTCCTTTATGTTTGGGTTCAGCCTTCTTTGATGTTCCCTGTAAGGTTTGTGCCCCTCTTCTAGGAGAATCTTAAGCATGCAGTATGTGGGGCTGATCCCCTTTATGTCTGCCATGGTCCACCCAATGGCCGTTTTGCATTCTTTAAGTACCTGTACAAGCTTTTGAGCCCGCACATCTTGCAAACCAGATGAGATAATAACTGGTAAAGTGGAGTTAGGGCCTAGAAATTCGTAACTGGGATGTGCTGGTAGTGGTTTAAGCTTTGGTGGCTCTTCTATGGTTGATTTTGCTGGAAGGGTCTCTCTCTTCTCTAAATGTAGAGGTTCAAACTCCAACTCTCTATCCCAAAACCCCTTACCTTCCATAGATAGCACCCACTCTGCCAGGCTTTCACCATTTACCTCTTCTAAGTTCATCAGGCATGCCTGAAGTAGATCTTCAGCTGTCAATTCTACATCATCTGTCTCCACTATCACATCTATTGCATCAATGAAAGAGCAATTCGTGAACTCACTAGGGCGCCTCATGGATTTTTGCACATTGAATATGATCTCCTCATCATTCAACCTCATCTTGAGTTCCCCTGTCTCACAATCTATCAATGTTCTCCCTGTGGCTAGGAATGGTCTTCCTAAGGTTATAGGAATTTCCTCATCCACCTAGCAGTCAAGAATAACAAAATCGGTGGGAAAAACAAAGTTCCCCACCTGGATGAGCACATCCCACTATACCGAATGGACGCTTAACCGTCCTGTCAGCAAGCTGTAATAACATGGAAGTAGGCTTGGCTCTCCCGATGCCCAGCCTCTTATAAATCACTAAGGGCATAAGATTTATGCTCTCCCCCAAATCACACAATGCCTTCGCAAAGGCAAAGTTTCCTCTAGTGAATAGAATGGTGAAGCTACCTGGGTCAGATAGCTTCTCAGCTATAGGTCTAGAGACTACTGCACTACATGTCTGTGTAAGAGTCACGGTGCCACGTCTGGGAAATCAAATTTCCGCGACATCAAATCTTTCATCATCTTAGCATACCCATGCATTTTTTTCAAAGCTTCAATTAAAGGAATGTTTACCTGGATTTGCTTGAGCATATCAAAGAACATTTTGTATTGCTCCTCTTTCTGGTGCTTTGCCAACCTTTGGGGGAATGGGGCTAGAGGCCTCTTCTTCTCAATCACTTGGGACTTTTCTTTCTCTATCGCTTGTTCCACAACCGGCTGCTCTATCGGTTCAGCTACATTCTCCGTTCCCTATTGCACATCTTTATTTCCAGCTACTGGCTGGACTGTAACTTTTGTCAACCCGGTCGACTCATCCATTTCAATGGGTACTGGAGTGAGTGTCTCAGCCTGCAAATTGCTTCTCTCTCTTTCTTGCTCAGCATCAAGATCTCTTCAACTTCTCAAATTAACTGCCATCAACTGCTTTGGGATTTGATCCTTTGGGTTTGTTTGTGTATCTACAGGCAATGTCCCTTGAGGATGATTGTTAAGTGACATAGCAATCTGGCCCACCTGTACTTCAATATTCTTGATAGCTGCATCATGTGCATCTATCCTCTCATTTGTTTTGGCATGTGACCCAATTACCTGCTACATCATAGCTTCCAACCTTGCGAACCCATCGTCATGTCTACCCCCATGCTGTTGTGGAGGTGGATGATACCCCTGCTGCTGATTGTTGAAATTCTGAGGTCTAGGATATGGAGCCATGTTGTTTGGTGGCCTCATACCTGCTGTTTATACTGTGGTTGAGGAGGTCTATACTGATGTGGAGCCTGCTGACCCCAACTCTGGTTACCCTATCGCTGCCCTCCATAATTTGCCACATAGTTCATGTCTTCATGCTGGTGATGATGTTCTTGGTATGTAGCCCATGGATTACCTATGGGTTGGCTAATGCAAGATGTGCATAAACCACCATTGATAGTGTCTACAATGTGAACCTGCTGCTTGACCCCAGATTCTTCCACCTTCTTCGTCAGGATGCTCATTTGAGTCAATAAAGTTGCCATGTTCTCCTCCATAGCGTTGGATGGATTCAGAGGTACAGAGTGTACCATTGGAGTGATAGGAGCATTCCTAGTCGTCTACTCGGAGTTTTGAGCCATCTTGTCAAGCAAATTTTGGCCTTCTCTCCAAGTCTTGCTTAGAAAAGCTCCACCTACTGAGGCATCTACTATATTCTTCATATTGTCTGAAAGCCCCATATAGAACCTTTGACCCAACATCTGCTCAGGAACCCCATGGTGAGGACACATAACCAGCATACCTTTGAATCTGCCTCAAGTTTCTTCTAATGTCTCCATTGGTTTTTGCTTGAAGCTCACAATCTCATCAATTTGTTGAGCTATCTTGTTAGGTGGATGAAACTTGTTGTGGTATTGCTTGACTAACTCATCCCATGTTGCAATAGAGTTTATGGGAAGTGAGTTTAGCCATACCTGTGTAGCCCCTGTAACTGAGAATGGAAATAGTAATAATCTGATGGCTTCCGGTGTCACGTTTGGTTGCCTATGTGTCTTGCATATACAGAGAGAGTTCTTCAGGTGCTGTTTTGGATCTTCAACCTGAGTCCCAGAAAATAATCCCTTATTTTGCAACAAGTGTAGCATGTTGTTGGTAATCTGGAATGACTCAGCTTGAATGGCTGGCACAATAATGGAAGTTGCCAAATTATCTGCTGTTCGTTGTGCCCAATCAAATAATGCACCTTCATGCGCCTCCTGTGCGTTCAACCCAGCTTGCTAGTTTGGGTCGTTCACGTCACCCATGTCGAAATCTAGTTTAATTGGTTGATGAGATTGCCTAAGTAGTTTGATTGCCCTGTTACATGCCCGGAAAGTTTGCTCTGGGTCTTAGAGTCCTTCAATTAGTTCTCCAGTCCTTGCAGATTTCCTAGGCTTGCACCCGAGTACCCAATTCAACAACCGTAAAAAATTTTAATGTAAAGTGTGTAGAAAGAACCCGACTACACAAGAATCTTGTAGTTATATCAATGGCAATTGATAATTCTGTTAATTCCCAGACAACGACGCCAAAATTGATTCACGTCCAAGCAACGGCCGTAGTCAATATAATCCGGTCAATTAAGTCTAGAGTCGATCCCACGTGGAATTAACCTATCAACTGCAACTTTCAAAACCCAATAACACTTCTGAAGTATCTTCCCAAAGTTTGAATATATTTTTGTGGATGTTTTCTAACAACTAACTTTTGCAAGAATTAAAGACTTGAATGAAAGAATTGAATGTTGGGTAAAGAATAAAGAGAAAGACTAAGGTATTGATTTCCCCTATTGATGGAATCCCTTCTGTTTATGCTCATACAAATTGTCAATAATATTATATCAATCATGAACGCTATTTTTACCGTAATTCTCTCCCGAGCAACTACAATAATTTACTAGTGCACTCTCCCGAGCTACCCTAGCTAGGCTTAATTGTAATGGTTCACTTTATATTGCACCCAAGGTTTTGTTATTCCTAATCCCACCTTTACGCCTAAAATTACAGATTCCTCCAATAATCTAGGTGTGGTGTTGTTCAATAATTTACCTAAATATGCACTCTTTTCCAAGTTATACACACTAAATAGGCACAGCTAATTGAGAGTTCTATCAATTAACTACAACAAGAACGAAGTTGAACAAATAGAAATATAGCTAACAATTTATAATCGCATAACCTAGAAGTTCATCACTCAATAGGTTCCATCAAAATCTTAGATAAAGAATTAGCTACTCATAATCAAAGAAACAAGAATAATAATTGAATTCATAATCAAAGATTCAATGTAAAAGAAAGAAAGATATTGAGAGAGTTCTCTCTTACTAGTTTTCTTGCAAAAGTAGTCAATAATACAATACTTTCCTCTCTTGGGCGAATCCTTTAATTATATAGAGGGTTTAGGTTACAAAATTTGAGTTTTGACAAATTTAGCCTTCAGAAATTCGGCGTCGTCCGCGATCCGTCCGCGGTCGCGGATGGACCGCGAAAAATCAAGTCCTCTGAATCTGTTGAGGTTCCGCGAGCCTCTTTTTCCGAGGTTTGTCCGCGGTCACGGATGGACCACGGATGAACAGTGTCGCGGGTTCTTCTTCCTATTTTTTAATGCAAACTTCACTCTTGCTCTACACTTGGCATTTTTACCATCTTATGACTCCAAAATTGCTCTTTTAGTCTCCAATGGCTCATGTGTACCTATAACACACCAAAAATACTAATAAAAGCATTTTGCCATCACAAACAATATCAAATCAACAATAAAGCGTGATTATTTAGGGCATAATTATAGTCAAATTCACCTATTATCACTTGGCTGAAAATGAAAAGATAAAGAGTGAAATTCCTGAGTGGAAAAGAGATTACGAGATTCTTGAAGACAATATTGCAATTGAAGTGAGTTGGGAATTTTAATTCTTTCCATGATACCCTTGTTGAAGTTAGCCAGGAGAATTTTAATTTGGAATAAGATAGCCAAAATTAAAGAAACTATTGAAAAGACTCAAAGTGCCAAGATTTTTTCTCTCTCGTGGTTGAGAACATTGAAGATGAAACATGTACGGTGAGTGCCCCAGTTCCTTCGAGTCAAGTTGAACCTGCTCCTGCTGATGACTCTGCTTCAGTTCCTTCTTCTATTCCCTTTTGACAAGTTTATGATGCATGATTGTTTTTGGGTAGTATGTGTTACACCTCCCTTTTTACTACCCCCTTTAAGCAGAGGACACAAAAATATGTGTGCTTGTAGGGTATACCTCGATGTTCAAATACCCGAGACGGATATATTAGCATAGAGGAAGGAGGTTTTCCACTTAAAGGACAATCGGTTCGGGATTTTGTTTTGAATTATCAGAGTCGCCACTTGAGATAATAATGGTGTCCCAAGTCACCGGTTAATCTCGAATCCGAGGAAATTGACTCTTTTATTAATGTCCGCGAAACAAAGATCTGGATAAGAAACTCTGTTAATCCGGGAGAAGGTGTTAGGCATTACCGGGTTCCGTGGTTTTAGCACGGTCGCTCAATCATCGTTCTTGACTCTTGTTTGACTCATTACAGATTTTAACAACATATATGGACTTTTACTTTAATATTTTATAGAATTGCGACATCGCAAAAACACGCCTTGAGTCACACCGCAACCAGTACGCCTGTGACTTTTGGTATATTTCGGCTTTGCCGGGATTTAGGATTTGAGTTGCACCAGATGCACACTCGTTCATAGAAAGTATATTAAATCGTGCCCTAAAACAGTTTATCGGCTTTGAATTATTTTTGGGTAAGACTATGGAGTTTGCTAATAGTCTTCCCGAGTCTAGTTGTTAACTTATTACTAAAGGGGGCCCCGTTGTTTAATATCGTGCGAGGCTCATCCCAATTATTTGTTAAAAGTCCAATCCTACTTATTCAACTATATTTTCTATATATATTTTTTCCTTAGTCTATTTTGCTACCAAACAGTCCAGATGAGTCCAGGTCTTGTTAGTATTGGGCCTAAACTCATGGATCTGTAATCAGTGAATTGTTAGGTGTATCTGGGCCTTAATAACCCAGACCAACTCTAGGCTTCTGCCAAACAGCCCAGTGAATTCTCGCCTACAGTCCAGGCCCACGCAGTACTTCAGGCCCACGCAGTACTTCAGGCCCAGACCAGATTGGAACAATAAAGGTATAAGTAATTGACTGAAAACAAGCCAACACATTTGGAATTAACACATGAATTAACTTGCTCTTTTATTTATCAATAAGGAAATCAGTACACAAAACAATAGTTCTAAATCATTGTCTATGTACATGAGAGCTCAACAAATTGTCATCACTATCAGTTCATAACTAAGAATTTATACTACTGTCTAATTACTTATTAGTTGAAAGATCTAAAATAACAACTTAATTGTCTACGAGATTTGATCAGATTAGAATGATTCAACAAACTATTTACGGAACCTGGAAAAACTAAATGAGTTGATCACAGTTACATAATTATACTACTGGTTTTACTATGAATTAACCTCCCATTATCACAGATCTATCCTACTTAAGCCATTTCACTGCCTAATTATTTCCTTTTATCAAATGAAGAAACTTAATCAGTTATGAGCCTTAGTTTACAAGTAGACTAATCACAGGAACATAGTTCTAACAGCTTAAACATTCATTAACAGAACTTGAATTCTTTCATCTAGTGGCTCAAAGACTTATCATAGTTAAAACTACTGCTTTCGCTTTAACTCAGCTCATTAGCAAATTATTAACTCAATTATTCAAAAGTCACTAATCAATCTAATGTTTTTATCCCGTATTCAAGTGTAAATCTATGACATTAGCTAAGTGGTGATGGTTTACGAAGTTATCTATGAAACAACAGTTATTAGTGAATTGAAACCGTGATTTGTTTACTTATATTTTAGGTTTTACCTATTTAAACTAGGTGTGACATGCTACTATGACTATACTACTACCATATTGCTAACTATTACAATGTTTGGTGTTTGTTTCTGCTACTAATCTACTACTACACAAATAAACTACAGATTTAAGATAATTCTAAACTAATAACAAAATCCCCTGATTACATAATGACGCAAAATTAAATTTGAATCTTCACTTTCATTGAATCAGCTCGCCATTACAGCTTCTAATGAATAGAAAAAGTACCTAAATCAGCAAAGAAATCGATGAGTCTAGGGGTTAAGCAAGCAAGGCACAGCAGAAGGCTCAACAGCAATGCAACAATAGAAACTTGAATGTTAGCTAATGAAGATCACAGCAACAACACACAGAAATCCAGACCAAATTTTTATCAGAAAACCCATAAGAATATACTTAAACAGTGACTAGCTATGAATATATTTTCTCTGAACTTTTCTTTTCAAAAGCCAGCCTAAAAAATAATTGAAGAAGCCCCCCCCCCCCCTTTACTCTTTTCAGCAGGTATTTATAAGAGGGGATTGGGCTGATGACTTGGGGAGAAAGAATGGGATTAAATCCCACTTTTCCCCCTTTAAAATTATAAAACTTACACTTAGGCCCCAAAATCTGTTACCAGAACCCTTCCAGTATGTGCTAGAAGGTTCTAAAGATTCCTTTTAAAGACTTTTACTAACATAACCTTGGGGGTTAAAGATTTTTACAGATTTGCCTTTTTAGGGAGACCATTATACCCTTTAACTTCTGCAAAATTGCAGAAATCAGGGGTAAAAATGACTCCCTTAACCCCACATGGTTCAAACTATTTACCTATTTACCTTTTGGGCTTCCTTTTATGCCCCTAGGGACACTGTTGAATTACCCGACCTACCTAGGTCTGGTTTACAGCATTTTTGGACTTATTTAACTAAGGGCCAGTCCTTGCATTGGTATTTAAGGACTGACCAGTTCTACTGTTTAGAACTTAGCCTCTTTTTATTCAATTTCAGTTAATTAGCCCCTTTTAGTTCATTTTAAAACTAATTGCAGGACCAGCCTACCTTATTATTGTACTTACCCTATTTAAATTTTAGCCAGTCTCAAGTTGAGACTTGTCTTGGGTAATTAAACCCATTTTCTGAACACAATTGGGCCCAAAGCCTTTGTAGGCTTGGCCACTTGTGGTTCAGGGCTCAAAATGAGCCTGGGCAAGTCTGCATTTGCAGACTTAGCCAATCTTTTGCATAATTGACCTATTTAATTTTTTTAAAAACTAATTGCAGGACTAGCATGCTTTATTAATGCATTTAAACTAATTAACATCTAGCCAGTCTCAAATTGAGACTTAGCTTGGGAAATTGAAGCCCAATTACTGAACATAATCTGGGCTAAGGCCTTTTCAGGCCTAGCCACTTAAGGTTCAGGGCTCAAAAAGAAATGGCCAGTCTCAAATTGAGACTTAGCTTGGGCAAATGAAGCCCAATTACTGAACATAGGCTGGGCTAAGGTCTTTGCGGACCTAGCCACTTAAGGTTCAGGGCTCAAACAGAGCCTGGGCAAGTCTGCATTTGCAGACTTAGCCAATTTTGGGAAAACTAGCCTTTTGACTGATCACAGGCTAGGCTAAGGTCTTTGCAGACCTAGCCACTTCATGCACGTTTAATTTCTGTCCAGGCGCCCACCTATCTAACAAGGGAATACTTTTCTACATTGCATCTCATGCACGTTTAATTTCTGTCCAGGCGCCCACCTATCTAACAAGGGAATACTTTTCTGCAATGCATCTCATGCACGTTTAATTTCTGTCCAGGCGCCCACCTATCTAACAAGGGAATACTTTTTTACATTGCATCTCATGCACGTTTAATTTCTATCCAGGCGCCCACCTATCTAACAAGGGAATACTTTTCTGCATTGCATTTCATGCACGTTTAATTTCTGTCCCAGGCACCCACCTATCTAACAAGGGAATACTTTTCTGCATTGCATCTCATGCACGTTTAATTTCTGTCCAGGCGCCCACCTATCTAACAAGGGAATACTTTTCTGCATTGCATCTCATGCACGTTTAATTTCTGTCCAGGCGCCCACCTATCTAACAAGGGAATACTTTTCTGCATTGCATTTCATGCACGTTTAATTTCTGTCCAGGCGCCCACCTATCTAACAAGGGAATACTTTTCTGCATTGCATTTCATGCACGTTTAATTTCTGTCCAGGCGCCCACCTATCTAACAAGGGAATACTTTTCTGCATTGCATTTCATGCACGTTTAATTTCTGTCCAGGCGCCCACCTATCTAACAAGGGAATACTTTTCTGCATTGCATCTCATGCACGTTTAATTTCTGTCCAGGCGCCCACCTATCTAACAAGGGAATACTTTTCTGCATTGCATCTCATGCACGTTTAATTTCTGTCCAGGCGCCCACCTATCTAACAAGGAATACTTTTCTGCATTGCATCTCATGCACGTTTAATTTCCTGTCCAGGCGCCCACCTATCTAACAAAGGAATACTTTTCTGCACTAGATCTCATGCACGTTTAATTTCTGTCCAGGCGCCCACCTATCTAACAAGGGAATACTTTTCCGCATTGCATCTCATGCACGTTTAATTTCTGTCCAGGCGCCCACCTATCTAACAAGGGAATACTTTTCTGCATTGCATTTCATGCACGTTTAATTTATGTCCTGGTGCCCACCTATATAACAAGGAAATACTTTTCTGCATTGCATCTCATGCACGTTTAATTTCTGTCCAGGAGCCCGCCTATCTAACAAAGGAATACTTTTCTGCATCGCATCTCATGCACGTTTAATTTCTGTCCAGGCGCCGACCTATTTAACAAGGGAATACTTTTCTACATTTCTGTCCAAGCGCACACCTATCTAACAAGGGAATACTTTTCTACATTGCATCTCATGCACGTTTAATTTCTGTCCGGGCGCCCACCTATCTAACAAGGGAATACTTTTCCTGCATTGCATCTCATGCACGTTTAATTTCTGTCCAAGCGCCCACCTATCTAACAAGGGAATACTTTTCTGCATTGCATCTCATGCACGTTTAATTTCTGTCCAGGCGCCCACCTATCTAACAAGGGAATACTTTTCTGCACTGCATCTCATGCACGTTTAATTTCTATCCAGGCGCCCACCTATCTAACAATGGAATACTCTTCTGCATTGCATCTCATGCACATTTAATTTCCGTCCAGGTGCCCATCTATCTAACAAGGTAATACTTTTCTGCATTGCATCTCATGCACGTTTAATTTATGTCCAGGCGCCCACCTATCTAACAAGGAAATACTTTTCTGCATTGCATCTCATGCACGTTTAATTTCTGTAAAAATCTTTAACCCCCAAGGTTATGTAAGTAAGAGGCTTTAAAAAGGAATCTTTAGAACCTTCCAGCACATGCTGGAAGGGTTTTGATAACAGAAATATGGGCTTAAGTGCAAGTTTAGTAATTTTAAGAGGGGGAGAAGTTGGATTTAATCCCAAACTTTTTTCTCCCCAAGTCATCAGCCCATTCCCTTCCTATAAATACCTCCTGAAAAGAGTGCATAGGGGGGCTTCTTCAATTATTTCTTAGGCTGGCTTTTGGAGAGAAAAGTTCAGAGAAAATATATTCATAGCTAGTCACTGTTTAAGTATATTCTTGTGGGTTTTTCTGATAAAAACTTGATCTGGATTTCTGTGTGCTGATTGCTTTCATGCACGTTTAATTTCTATCCAGGCGCCCACCTATCTAACAAGGGAATATTTTTCTGCATTGCATTTCATGCACGTTTAATTTTTGTTCAGGCGCCCATCTATCTAACAAGGGAATACTTTTTTGCATCGCATTTAATGCACGTTTAATTTTTGTTCAGGTGCCCACCTATCTAACAAGGGAATACTTTTCCGCATTGCATTTCATGCACGTTTAATTTCTGTCCAGGCGCCCACCTATCTAACAAGGGAATACTTTCTGCATTGCATCTCATGCACGTTTAATTTACGTCCAGGCGCCCACCTATCTAACAAGGGAATACTTTTCTGCATTGCATCTCATGCACATTTAATTTACTGTCCAGGCGCCCACCTATCTAACAAGGGAATACTTTTCTACATTGCATCTCATACACGTTTAATTTACGTCCAGGCGCCCACCTATCTAACAGGGAATACTTTCTACATTGCATCTCATGCACGTTTAATTTATCTGTCCGGGCGCCCACCTATCTAACAAGGGAATACTTTTCGCATTGCATCTCATTGCACGTTTAATTTCTGTCCGAGCGCCCACCTATCTAACAAGGGAATACTTTTACGCACTGCATCTCATGCACGTTTAATTTCTGTCCAGGCGCCCACCTATCTAACAAGGGAATACTTTTACGCACTGCATCTCATGCACGTTTAATTTCTGTCCAGCGCCCACCTATCTAACAAGGGAATACTTTTCCGCATTGCATCTCATGCACGTTTAATTTCTGTCCAGGCGCCCACCTATCTAACACGGGAATACTTTTCTGCACTGCATCTCATGCACGTTTAATTTCTATCCAGGCGCCCACCTATCTAACAAGGGAATACTTTTCCTGCATTGCATTTCATGCACGTTTAATTTCTGTCCAGGCACCCACCTATCTAACAAGGGAATACTTTTCTGCATTGCATATCATGCACGTTTAATTTCTGTCAGGCACCCACCTATCTAACAAGGGAATACTTTTCTGCATTGCATTTCATGCACGTTTAATTTCTGTCCAGGCGCCCGCCTATCTAACAAGGGAATACTTTTCTTCATCGCATCTCATGCACGTTTAATTTCTGTCCAGGCGCCCACCTATCTAACAAGGGAATACTTTTTTGCATTGCATCTCATGCACGTTTAATTTCTGTCCCGGCGCCCACCTATCTAACAAGGGAATACTTTTCTGCATTGCATCTCATGCACGTTTAATTTCTGTCCGGCGCCCACCTATCTAACAAGGGAATACTTTTCACGCAATAGTAAGCAGTAATAAATTTTGTTTCATGATTCATGCAGGAACAAATTGTCACTAATCACTTTAAAGTGAATGTGACAAATGTGGAAAAATAGAAAACACCAAAAAGAGAAAGTTTGCCAATAAGTGGAGAAATTCACAGGTGAGAGACAATCGGTCAAAGAAAATAGCAAAAAGAGGAAGGTAGCATCTTTAAAATCCATTCCCCGGCTATCAAGCTGAGGGAATACTTTTCTGCATCTCATGCACGTTTAATTTATGTCCAGGCGCCCACCTATCTAACAATGGAATACTTTTCTGCATCGCATCTCATGCACGTTTAATTTCTGTCCAGGCGCCCACCAATCTAATAAGGGAATACTTTTCTGCACTGCATCTCATGCACGTTTAATTTTCGTCCAGGCGCCCACCTATCTAACAAGGGAATACTTTTCTGCATCACATGCACGTTTAATTTCTGTCCAGGCGCCCACCTATCTAACAAGGGAATACTTTTCTGCATTGCATCTCATGCACGTTTAATTTCTGTCCAGGCGCCCACCTATCTAACAAGGGAATACTTTTCTGCATTGCATCTCATGCACGTTTAATTTCTGTCCAGGCGCCCACCTATCTAACAAGGGAATACTTTTCTGCATTGCATCTCATGCACGTTTAATTTTTGTCCAGGCGCCCACCTATCTAACAAGGGAATACTTTTCTGCATTGCATCTCATGCACGTTTAATTTCTGTCCAGGCGCCCACCTATCTAACAAGGGAATACTTTTACGCACTGCATCTCATGCACGTTTAATTTCTGTCCAGGCGCCCACCTATCTAACAAGGGAATACTTTTCTACATTGCATCTCATGCACGTTTAATTTATGTCCAGGCGCCCACCTATCTAACAAGGGAATACTTTTCGCATTGCATTTCATGCACGTTTAATTTACGTCCGGCGCCCACCTATCTAACAAGGGAATACTTTCTGCATTGCATCTCATGCACGTTTAATTTACGTCCAGGCGCCCACCTATCTAACAGGGAATACTTTTCGCATTGCATCTCATGCACGTTTAATTTACGTCCGTGCGCCCACCTATCTAACAAGGAATACTTTTCGCATTGCATCTCATACACGTTTAATTTCGTCCGGGCGCCCACCTATCTAACAAGGAGTACTTTTCTGCATTGCATCTCATGCACGTTTAATTTCGGTCCAAGCGCCCACCTATCTAACAAGAGAATACTTTTATGCATTGCATTTCATGCACGTTTAATTTACGTCCGGCGCCCACCTATCTAACAAGGGAATACTTTTACGCATTGCATTTCATGCACGTTTAATTTACGTCCAGGCGCCCACCAATCTAACAAGGAAATCTTTTCTGCGTTGCATCTCATGCGCGTTTAATTTATGTCCAGGCGCAAACCTATCTAACAAGGGAATACTTTTCTGCATTGCATCTCATGCACGTTTAATTTCTGTCCAGGCGCCCACCTATCTAACAAGGGAATACTTTTCTGCACTGGATCTCATGCACGATTAATTTCTGTCCAGGTGCCCACCTATCTACAAGGGAATACTTTTCTGCATTGAGTCTCATGCACGTTTAATTTCAGTCCAGGCGCCCACCTATCTAACAAGGGAATATTTTTCTGCATTGCATCTCATGCACGTTTAATTTCGTCCGAGCGCCCACCTATCTAACAAGGAATACTTTTCGCATTGCATCTCATACACGTTTAATTTCTTGTCAGGCGCCCATCTATCTAACAGGGAATACTTTTACGCATTGCATCTCATGCACGTTTAATTTACGTCCGGCGCCCACCTATCTAACAAGGGAATACTTTTACGCATTGCATTTCATTGCACGTTTAATTTACGTTCGAGCGCCCACCTATCTAACAAGGGAATACTTTTACTGCTGCATCTCATGCACGTTCAATTTTTGTCCGGGCGCCCCTATCTAACAAGGGAATACTTTTACTGCAATGCATCTCATGCACGTTTAATTTACGTCCGGGCGCCCACCTATCTAACAAGGGAATACTTTTCTACATTGCATCTCATGCACGTTTAATTTCTATCCAGGCGCCCACCTATCTAACAAGGGAATACTTTTCTGCATTGCATCTCATGCACGTTTAATTTCTGTCCAAGCGCCCACCTATCTAACAAGGGAATACTTTTCTGCATTGCATCTCATGCACGTTTAATTTCCGTCCAGGCGCCCACCTATCTAACAAGGGAATACTTTTCTGCATTGCATTTCACGCACGTTTAATTTCTGTCCAGGCACTTTTCTGCATTGCATCTCATGCACGTTTAATTTCTGTCCAGGCGCCCACCTATCTAACAAGGGAATACTTTTCTGCACTGCATTTCATGCACGTTTAATTTCTGTCCAGGCGCCCACCTATCTAACAAGGGAATACTTTTCTGCATTGCATCTCATGCACGTTTAATTTCTGTCCAGGCGCCCACCTATCTAACAAGGGAATACTTTTCTGCATTGCATCTCATGCACGTTTAATTTTTGTCCAGGCGCCCACCTATCTAACAAGGGAATACTTTTCTGCATTGCATCTCATGCACGTTTAATTTCCGTCCAGGCGCCCACCTATCTAACAAGGGAATACTTTTCTGCATTGCATCTCATGCACGTTTAATTTCTGTCCAGGCGCCCACCTATCTAAAAAGGGAATACTTTTCTGCACTGCATCTCATGCACGTTTAATTTCTGTCCGGGCGCCCACCTATCTAACAAGGGAATACTTTTCTACATTGCATCTCATGCACGTTTAATTTCTGTCCAGGCGCCCACCTATCTAACAAAGGAATACTTTTCTGCATTGCATCTCATGCACGTTTAGTTTCTATCCAGGCGCCCACCTATCTAACAAGGGAATACTTTTCTGCATTGCATTTCATGCACGTTTAATTTCTGTCCAGGCGCCCACCTATCTAACAAGGGAATACTTTTCTGCATTGCATTTCATGCACGTTTAATTTCTGTCCAGGCGCCCACCTATCTAACAAGGGAATACTTTTCTACATTGCATCTCATGCACGTTTAATTTCTATCCAGGCGCCCACCTATCTAACAAGCGAATACTTTTCTACATTGCATCTCATGCACGTTTAATTTCTGTCCAGGCGCCCACCTATCTAACAAGGGAATACTTTTTTGCATTGCATCTCATGCACGTTTAATTTCTGTCCAGCGCCCACCTATCTAACAAGGGAATACTTTTCTGCATTGCATTTCATGCACGTTTAATTCCTGTCCTGGCGCCCACCTATCTAACAAGGGAATACTTTTCTGCATTGCATCTCATGCACGTTTAATTTACGTCCAGGCGCCCACCTATCTAACAAGGGAATACTTTTCTGCATTGTATCTCATGCACGTTTAATTTCTGTCCAGGCGCCCACCTATCTAACAAGGGAATACTTTTCTGCATTGCATCTCATTGCACGTTTAATTTCGGTCCAGGCGCCCACCTATCTAACAAGGGAATACTTTTCTGCACTGCATCTCAAGCACGTTTAATTTCTGTCCAGGCACCCCTTATCTAACAAGGGAATATTTTTTAAACGTGTAGAAACGTATTCTCATACTTTTTGGACGTGCATGAGATCCAGTGCAGAAAAGTATTCCCTTGTTAGATAGGTGGGCGCCTGGACAGAAATTAAACGTGCATGAGATGCAATGCAGAAAAGTATTCCCTTGTTAGATAGGTGGGCGCCTGGACAGAAATTAAACGTACATGAGATGCAATGCAGAAAAGTATTCCCTTGTTAGATAGGTGGGCGCCTGGACAGAAATTAAACGTGCATGAAATGCAATGTAGAAAAGTATTCCCTTGTTAGATAGGTGGGCTAGTGTGTTTGGACCTTATAGATTTGATCAACTTTGCAAAGTTGACCACTCTTTGGTCAATTATTACCTAATAGCCTATTTTTGTTCATTTTTAGTCTTAAGTCTATTTCAAAACTAGCCATTTCATGGAACCTAGCACTAACAGCTATAACCAATCCCCTAAGGTTGATCTGTGTTAATCAAATAACCATACCAATAAGAACTACTGAAAACTCAGTTATTTTCAATATGTTTTGCACACAAAGCCACATAAGACCAAACAATATGCATCAATCAACCAAAACTCAGAAGAGGAAATTTGATATGGTTGAATCTCAGTTAATCAATTAACATTATCCAATTCAATGTGACAAAGTGTCAAACTCATGTCAATCTAGACTTAGTTACCACTAGCTCAGGTCAGATGACAATTGAAAAACTTCAAAAACCATTAAGGTTCATGGCACAGGTACACAGAGAAGCATAGACTACCACAAACAGTCAAAGAAGGATTTAAGCATGGCTCACAAAAAACTATGGATCTATATTATCAGTCAAACCAAGCCACTTTTCACACAAGTCACGACAAACAGGATGAAGCATGTAGAACAGGAGGACATGGAGAATATAATGAAAGAAGGGCCTTGAATATACCATGCCACAAGACAGGAGAAAGACATTTGAAATGCATGTGAAAGATTTGTGAGGGTGTTATTAGAGTAGTAATCCTTAAATAGTCATGAGAGTCTAATGGCTAATCCTAGAATTATGCTAAAAGGGGAAAACAATGAAAGCACAGAAGAACTAAAGCATGACTGAAAACCAACAAAGATATTTACTTTTAAAGATGGGACATTGGAGACCAGACAGAGATACTTATAGACAAAGTGAAAAATGCACAGAAGTGACCCAACATGAAGAATGAAAAGACGATAGAATATGCATGACAATAAAGAGAAGTTATACTGTAAGAGTCCAAACGGCTCAAAACTATAAGACTTAATCAATAATGAAGAGAAGAAGAGAATCAAAGTCACTTTTGACTTACCAAACATATTGTCAAAAGACAAGATCTTTGAACTCTGATGAAAGAAATCATGATAGATAGAATAAGATAAATAACAAAAAGAAACCCTAGTACTAACAAGCTCAAAGAAACACGGAAAGATATAGAAGATAAACAGGTTAAGAAATAGATGTGGTCACAGAGAAACAGACAAAAATAGGCAGGACATGATATGAAACAAAAGAAGATAAACAGAAAGAGAAAGGAATAAAAGATAAGTAGAAAAATACTAAACTAGCATGTGAGGCATGAGATACAGTAGAAGATAGATAAAAACAGATCATACAGAAAAGCAAAGAAAAACAAAAAAATGGGAAGAGTACTTAGCTTAGCGGGGTCTGTCCCCCAAGCTTTCCCCTTTTCCCCAGACCCTTTCAGTCTCTCAGACTCCTTATTACTTATTCTCTTTTTTTCATTTTTCTTTCTGTTTTTTTTTCTGGTTTTAGACTTCAAGATGAAGTCTTTAGGGCTCTTAGTTGCAGAGGGGTGTTTGGGGAGGGTAAAAGGCTAGATCTTGATTGGGGTTGGGATTTGGAGTCACCGAAGTTAGGGTTCCGGTGACTTCTTTTCGATATTCGAGAAGTTCGGGGTATATTCGAGGGAAGCCAAGGTTATAGGGGGATAGATCGGACCAAGACGGTCCTTTTGGCATTGGTTTGGAATGGTTTCTCATTGTTTGGTGGTCACCGGTGGTAAATTTCGGTGACCGGAGTTTTGGAGAAGGGTTCTGTTTTGAGGCTTGGTTGGAGAAGGGTTCTGTTTTGAGGCTTGGTTGGAGAAGAAGGAAAAGGAGAAGGAGAAGAGAGAGGAGAGGGGTTAGGGTTGGCTGGCAACCACCGTGGAGAGTGGTGGCCGCCATGGCCGGCTAGGTTTTTCGTTGGAGGTTGAAGATGAAGAAGAGATGAGAAGAAGAAATTAAGGCGGCTGGGGTTCGAAGGGGTTGAAAAATGGCCGGGCTCTTCAGGCAGATGCCTTATATAGGTGGGGAGACTAAGGAGATCTGAGCCGTTGGATTGATGAAGATCAACGGCTCAGACAAGGCGTTACTAAAACGACCCCGTCACGTTATAAACGAGACCTAAGGCTCCAATCCGTTGGATCAACTTAAACGGACGGCTTTGATCACTCTCTCACATCAATTATCAAAATAAAAAATCCGCAAATATTCTCAGCCGTTGGATGATGCAATGAACGGCTGAGATCCCGCTAATTCAAAAGCTTATGGACCAGATCTCTTGGGCCTATGCATTTGGGCTTTCAGATTTAATTTCTTTTGGCCCCAAAACATTCGAACCCAATGTACCCTTTTTTTTATTTTCTAATTATTTTAATTATTAAAACACCCTCTTTTGTATATTTTCTTTTCGTCTATGAATTATTAGAAAAACTGAATTTCCTACTTACACTAATTATCTAATATTTTTTGCAATTTTTCTACTATTTTTCCTAATTTCCACTATTTAAAACTATTTTTGATGATTTTCTTCTTAAAACTAATTAATTTAAACAAAGTAATTACTTAACCTATTTTTGATTTTTCTAATTTTCAATTATTCAAACACACAAAAATGTAGCTAATTTCAAACAAGGCATGCAATTGCACTAAAAAATATATTTATTTTAATTTTGGAATTATTTGCCCGGTGCAAAAATCATGTGCTCACAGCTGCCCCTCTTTGCTCGGGAACACGAAGAGTTTTAGTGCAAAGACAAGTGAGCAGTAATGAGAGATTTTTGCATATTGGTACATTCCGCAAAAGCATTTTTGGAAAACCTTTTGACCGCACCCTGCTTTAGAGATTACCTACATATCACGGGCTAACCAGGAATCAGGTCAGTATAGTTCGGGAAGGTCTGGCAGTTTAATAACTACCAGACTTACTGTTGCATTGACACTGTTGAAACTTGCCGACTTACTCCTTATTACACCGGGGGTAAATGTAAAATGAAGAAGCTATTCTAAGCTATAACCCTACAATTACAATTGTTCCTAATCTAGCTTTTGTTTACTTCTTCTTCTCTTTTTTCTTGATTTTCTGAGATGCCGACTCTCTTTTTTGTTGATTTTCTTTTCTTCCTTTCCCCTCTTGTTTTTTTGATTTTCAATGATACTTCTTGTCCTCGAGCTGAAACCTGCTCAAAACAAAACAAAACAACAACTTTTTCTTCTGCCCCAGTGTGGGCTTTTAGCTAACGTAAATCCAAAAATTGCAGGAAGTAAATATGCAGAAAAATATTCCCTTGTTAGATAGGTGGGAGCCTGGACAGAAATTAAACGTGCATGAGATGCAATGCAGAAAAGTATTCCTTTGTTAGATAGGTGGGCGCCTGGACAGAAATTAAACGTGCATGAGATGCAATGTAGAAAAGTATTCCCTTGTTAGATAGGTGGGCGCCCGGACAGAAATTAAACGTGCATGAGATGCAATGTAGAAAAGTATTCCCTTGTTAGATAGGTGGGCGCCTGGACAGAAATTAAACGTGCATGAGATGCAATGCAGAAAAGTATTCCCTTGTTAGATAGGTGGGCGCCTGGACAGAAATTAAACGTGCATGAGATGCGATGCAGAAAAGTATTCCCTTGTTAGATAGGTGGGCGCCTGGACAGAAATTAAACGTGCATGAGATGCAATGCCGAAAAGTATTCCCTTGTTAGATAGGTGGGCGCCTGGACAGAAATTATACATGCATGAGATGCGATGCAGAAAAGTATTCCCTTGTTAGATAGGTGGTCACCTGGACAGAAATTAAACGTGCATGAGATGCAATGCGGAAAAGTATTCCCTTGTTAGATAGGTGGGCGCCTGGACAGAAATTAAACGTGCATGAAATGCAATGCAGAAAAGTATTCCCTTGTTAGATAGGTGGGCGCCGGACAGAAATTAAACGTGCATGATATGCAATGAAGAAAAGTATTCCCTTGTTAGATAGGTAGGTGCCTGGACAGAAATTAGACGTGCTTGATATGCAATGCAGAAAAGTATTCCCTTGTTAGATAGGTAGGCGCCTGGACAGAAATTCAACGTGCGTGAAATGCAATGCAGAAAAGTATTCCCTTGTTAGATAGGTGGGCGCTTGGACAGAAATTAAACGTGCATGAGATGCAATGCAGAAAAGTATTCCCTTGTTAGATAGGTGGGCGCCTGGACAGAAATTAAACGTGCATGAGATGCAATGCAGAAAAGTATTCCCTTGTTAGATAGGTGGGCGCCTGGACAGAAATTAAACGTGCATGAGATGCAATGCAGAAAAGTATTCCCTTGTTAGATAGGTGGGCGCCTGGACAGAAATTAAACGTGCATGAAATGCAATGCAGAAAAGTATTCCCTTGTTAGATAGGTGGGCGCCTGGACAGAAATTAAACGTGCATGAGATGCAATGCAGAAAAGTATTCCCTTGTTAGATAGGTGGGCGCCTGGACAGAAATTAAACATGCATGAGATGCAATGCAGAAAAGTATTTCCTTGTTAGATAGGTGGGCGCCTGGACAGAAATTAAACGTGCATGAGATGCAGTGCGTAAAAGTATTCCCTTGTTAGATAGGTGGGCGCCTGGACAGAAATTAAACGTGCATGAGATGCAATGCAGAAAAGTATTCCCTTGTTAGATAGGTGGGCGCCTGGACGGAAATTAAACGTGCATGAGATGCAATGCAGAAAAGTATTCCCTTGTTAGATAGGTGGGCGCCTGGACAGAAATTAAACGTGCATGAGATGCAATGTAGAAAAGTATTCCCTTGTAAGATAGGTGGGCGCCTGGACAGAAATTAAACGTGTATGAGATGCAATGCATAAAAGTATTCCCTTGTTAGATAGGTGGGCGCCTGGACAGAAATTAAACGTTCATGAGATGCAGTGCAGAAAAGTATTCCCTTGTTGGATAGGTGGGCGCCTGGACGAAATTAAACGTGCATGAGATGCGATGCAGAAAAGTATTCCCTTGTTAGATAGGTGGGCGCCTGGACAGAAATTAAACGTGCATGAAATGCAATGCAGAAAAGTATTCCCTTGTTAGATAGGTGGGCGCTTGGACAGAAATTAAACGTGCATGAGATGCAATGTACAAAAGTATTCCCTTGATAGATAGGTGGGCGCCTGGACAGAAATTAAACGTGCATGAGATGCAATGTAGAAAAGTATTCCCTTGTAAGATAGGTGGGCGCCTGGACAGAAATTAAACGTGTATGAGATGCAATGCAGAAAAGTATTCCTCTTGTTAGATAGGTGGGCGCTGGACAGAAATTAAACGTGCATGGGATGCAGTGTAGAAAAGTATTCCCTTGTTAGATAGGTGGGCGCCTGGACAGAAATTAAACGTGCGTGAGATGCAATGCGAAAAAGTATTCCCTTGTTAGATAGGTGGGCGCCTGGACAGAAATTAAACGTGCATGAAATGCAATGCAGAAAAGTATTCCCTTGTTAGATAGGTGGGCGCCTGGACAGAAATTAAACGTGCATGAGATGCAATGCAGAAAAGTATTCCCTTGTTAGATAGGTGGGCGCCTGGACAGAAATTAAACGTGCATGAGATGCAATGCAGAAAAGTATTCCCTTGTTAGATAGGTGGGCGCCTGGACAGAAATTAAACGTGCATGAGATGCAATGCGGAAAAGTATTCCCTCAGCTTGATAACCAGGGAATGAATTTTAAAGATGCAACCTTCCTCTTTTTGGCATTTTATTTGACCGATTGTCTCTCACCTGCGAATTTCTTCACTTATTGGCAAACTTTCTCTTTTTGGTGTTTTCTATTTTTTCACATTAAACGTGCATGAGATGCAATGGAGAAAAGTATTCCCTTGTTAGATAGGTGGGCGCCTGGACAGAAATTAAACGTGCATGAGATGCAATGCGGAAAAGTATTCCCTTGTTAGATAGGTGGGCGCCTGGACAGAAATTAAACGTGCATGAAATGCAATGCAGAAAAGTATTCCCTTGTTAGATAGGTGGGCGTCCTGGACAGAAATTAAACGTGCATGGGATGCAGTGTAGAAAAGTATTCCCTTGTTAGATAGGTGGGCGCCTGGACAGAAATTAAACGTGCGTGAGATGCAATGCGAAAAAGTATTCCCTTGTTAGATAGGTGGGCGCCGGACAGAAATTAAACGTGCATGAGATGCAATGCAGAAAAGTATTCTCTTGTTAGATAGGTGGGCGCCTGGACAGAAATTAAACGTGCATGAGATGCAATGCAGAAAATGTATTCCCTTGTTAGATAGGTGGGCGCCCGGACAGAAATTAAACGTGCAATGAGATGCAATGCAGAAAAGTATTCCCTTGTTAGATAGGTGGGCGTATGGACAGAAATTAAACGTGCAATGAAATGCATTGCAGAAAAGTATTCCCTTGTTAGATAGTGGGCGCATATACAGAAATTAAACGTGCATGAGATGCAGTGCAGAAAAGTTCCCTTGTTAGATAGGTGGGCGCCTGGACAGAAATTAAACGTGCATGAGATGCAATGCAGAAAAGTATTCCCTTGTTAGATAGGTGGGCGCCCGGACAGAAATTAAACGTGCATGAGATGCAATGTAGAAAAGTATTCCCTTGTTAGATAGGTGTGCGCCTGGACAGAAATGTAGAAAAGTATTCCCTTGTTAAATAGGTCGGCGCCTGGACAGAAATTAAACGTGCATGAGATGCGATGCAGAAAAGTATTCCTTTGTTAGATAGGCGGGCTCCTGGACAGAAATTAAACGTGCATGAGATGCAATGCAGAAAAGTATTTCCTTGTTATATAGGTGGGCACCGGACAGAAATTAAACGTGCATGAGATGCAATGCAGAAAAGTATTCCCTTGTTAGATAGGTGGGCGCCTGGATAGAAATTAAACGTGCATGAGATGCAGTGCAGAAAAGTATTCCCTTGTTAGATAGGTGGGCACCTGGACGGAAAATAAATGTGCACGAGATGCGATGCAGAAAAGTATTCCCTTGTTAGATAGGTGGGCGCCTGGACAGAAATTAAATGTGCATGAGATGCAATGCAGAAAAGTATTCCATTGTTAGATAGGTGGGCGCCTGGACAGAAATTAATCGTGCATGAGATGCAATGCAGAAAAGTATTCCCTTGTTAGATAGGTGGGCGCCTGGACAAAAATAAAACGTGCATGAAATGCAATGTAGAAAAGTATTCCCTGGTTGGATAGGTGGGCGCCTGTACAGAAATTAAACGTGCATGAGATGCAGTGCAGAAAAGTATTCCCTTGTTAGATAGGTGGGAGCCTAGACAGAAATTAAACATGCATGAGATGCAATGCAGAAAAGTATTCCCTTGTTAGATAGGTGGGCGTCTGGACAGAAATTAAACATGCATGAGATGCAATGCAGAAAAGTATTCCCTTGTTAGATAGGTGGGCGCCTGGACAGAAATTAAATGTACAATGAAATGCGATTCAGAAAAGTATTCCCTTGTTAGATAGGTGGGCGCCTGACAGAAATTAAACGTGCATGAAATGCAATGCAGAAAAGTATTCCCTTGTTAGATAGGTGGGCGCCGGACAGAAATTAAACGTGCATGATATGCAATGAAGAAAAGTATTCCCTTGTTAGATAGGTAGGTGCGCCTGGACAGAAATTAAACGTGCATGAAATGCAATGCAGAAAAGTATTCCCTTGTTAGATAGGTGGGCGCTTGGACAGAAATTAAACGTGCATGAGATGCAATGCATAAAAATATTCCCTTGTTAGATAGGTGGGCGCCTGGACAGAAATTAAATGTGCATGAGATGCAATGCAGAAAAGTATTCCCTTGTTAGATAGGTGGGCACCTGGACATAAATTAAACGTGCATGTGATGCAGTGCAGAAAAGTATTCCATTGTTAGATAGGTGGGCGCATGGACAGAAATTAAACATGCATGAGATGCGATGCAGAAAAGTATTCACTTGTTAGATAGGTGGGCGCACGGACAGAAATTAAACGTGCATGAGATGCAATGCGAGAAAAGTATTCCCTTGTTAGATAGGTGGGCGCACGGAAGAGAAATTAAACGTGCATGAGATGCAGTGCGAGAAAAGTATTCCCTTGTTAGATAGGTGGGCGCACGGACGGAAATTAAACGTGCAATGAGATGCAATGCGGAAAAGTATTCACTTGTTAGATAGGTGGCCGCACGGACAGAAATTAAACGTGCATGAGATGCAATGTAGAAAAGTATTCCCTTGTTAGATAGGTGGGCGCCTGGACAGAGAAATTAAACGTGTATGAGATGCAATGCAAAAAAGTATTCCCTTGTTAGATAGGTGGACGCCTGGACAGAAATTAAATGTGCATCATGCAGAAAAGTATTCCTTGTTAGATAGGTGGGCGCCTGGACAGAAATTAAACGTGCATGAGATGCAATGCGGAAAAGTATTCCCTTGTTAGATAGGTGGGCGCCTGGACAGAAATTAAACGTGCATGAAATGCAATGCAGAAAAGTATTCCCTTGTTAGATAGGTGGGCGTCTGGATAGAAAATTAAACGTGCTTGATATGCAATGCAGAAAAGTATTCCCTTGTTAGATAGGTGGGCGCCTGACAGAAATTAAATGTGCATGAGATGCGATGTAGAAAAGTATTCCCTTGTTAGATAGGTGGGCGCCTGGCAGAAATTAAACGTGCAATGCAAATGCGATGCAGAAAAGTATTCCCTTGTTAGATAGGTGGGCGCCTGGACAAAAATTAAACGTGCATGAGATGCGATGCAGAAAAGTATTCCCTTGTTAGATAGGTGGGCGCCTGGACAGAAATTAAACGTGCATGAGATGCATTGCAGAAAAGTATTCCCTTGTTAGATAGGTGGGCGCCTGGACAGAAATTAAACGTGCATGAAATGCAATGCAGAAAAGTATTCCCTTGTTAGATAGGTGGGCGCCTGGACAGAAATTAAACGTGCATGAGATGCGATGCAGAAAAGTATTCCCTTGTTAGATAGGTGGGCGCCTAGACAGAAATTAAACGTGCATGAGATGCAATGTAGAAAAGTATTCACTTGTTAGATAGGTGGGCGCACGGACAGAAATTAAACGTGTATGAGATGCAATGCGAGAAAAGTATTCCCTTGTTAGATAGGTGGGCGCTCGGATAGAAATTAAACGTGCATGAGATGCAATGCGAGAAAAGTATTCCCTTGTTAGATAGGTGGGCGCACGGACGGAAATTAAACGTGCATGAGATGCAATGCGAGAAAAGTATTCCCTTGTTAGATAGGTGGGCGCACGGACAGAAATTAAACGTGCATGAGATGCAATGCGAGAAAAGTATTCCCTTGTTAGATAGGTGGGCGCACGGATAGAAATTAAACGTGCATGAGATGCAATGCGAGAAAAGTATTCCCTTGTTAGATAGGTGGGCGCACGGACGGAAATTAAACGTGCATGAGATCCAGCAGCGAGAAAAGTATTCCCTTGTTAGATAGGTGGGCGCACGGACGGAAATTAAACGTGCATGAGATGCAATGCGAGAAAAGTATTCCCTTGTTAGATAGGTGGGCGCACGGACAGAAATTAAACGTGCATGAGATGCAATGCGAGAAAAGTATTCCCTTGTTAGATAGGTGGGCGCTTGGATAGAAATTAAACGTGCATGAAATGCAATGCAGAAAAGTATTCCCTTGTTAGATAGGTGGGCGCCCTGGACAGAAATTAAACGTGCATGAGATGCAATGCAGAAAAGTATTCCATTGTTAGATAGGTGGGCGCATGGATAGAAATTAAACGTGCATGAGATGCAATGGAGAAAAGTATTCCCTTGTTAGATAGGTGGGCGCCTGACGGAAATTAAACGTGCATGAGATGCAATGCAGAAAAGTATTCACTTGTTAGATAGGTGGGCGCACTGGACAGAAATTAAACGTGCATGAGATGCAATGCGAGAAAAGTATTCCCTTGTTAGATAGGTGGGCGCCTGGACAGAAATTAAACGTGCATGAGATGCAGTGCAAAAAAGTATTCCCTTGTTAGACAGGTGGGCGCCTGGACAGAAATTAAACGTGCATGAAATGCAGTGCAGAAAAGTATTCCCTTGTTAGACAGGTGGGCGCCTGGACAGAAATTAAACGTGCATGAAATGCAGTGCAGAAAAGTATTCCCTTGTTAGATAGGTGGGCGCCTGGACAGAAATTAAAAATGCATGAAATGCAATGCAGAAAAGTATTCTCTTGTTAGATAGGTGGGCGCATGGACAGAAATTAAACGTGCATGAGATGCAATGCGGAAAAGTATTCCCTTGTTAGATAGGTGGGCGCCTGGACAGAAATTAAACGTGCATGAGATGCAGTGTAGAAAAGTATTCCCTTGTTAGATAGGTGGGCGCACGGACGAAATTAAACGTGCATGAGATGCGATGCGAGAAAAGTATTCCCTTGTTAGATAGGTGGGCGCACGGACAGAAATTAAACATGCATGAGATGCAATGCGAGAAAAGTATTCCCTTGTTAGATAGGTGGGCGCACAGACGAAATTAAACGTGCATGAGATGCAATGCGAGAAAAGTATTCCCTTGTTAGATAGGTGGGCGCACGGACAGAAATTAAACGTGCATGAGATGCAAGAGCGAGAAAAGTATTCCCTTGTTAGATAGGTGGGCGCACGGACAGAAATTAAACGTGCAATGAGATGCAATGCGAGAAAAGTATTCCCTTGTTAGATAGGTGGGCGCACGGAAGAGAAATTAAACGTGCATGAGATGCAATGTAGAAAAGTATTCCCTTGTTAGATAGGTGGGCGCCCGGACAGAAATTAAACGTGCATGAGATGCAGTGCAGAAAAGTATTCCCTTGTTAGATAGGTGGGTGCCTGGATAGAAATTAAACGTGCATGAGATGCAATGCAGAAAAGTATTCCCTTGTTAGATAGGTGGGCGCCTGGACGGAAATTAAACGTGCATGAGATGCAATGCAGAAAAGTATTCCCTTGTTAGATAGGTGGGCGCCTGGACAGAAATTAAACGTGCATGAGAAAACAACAAACTTTTTCTTCTGCCTCAGTGTGGGCTTTTGGCTAACATAAACCAAAATTGCATGAAGTAAATATGTAGAAATGTATTCCCTTGTTAGATAGGTGGGCGCCGGACAGAAATTAAATGTGCAATGCAATGCAGAAAAGTATTCCCTTGTTAGATAGGTGGGCGCCTGGACAGAAATTAAACGTGCATGAGATGCAATGCAGAAAAGTATTCCCTTGTTAGATAGGTGGGCGCCTGGACAGAAATTAAACGTGCATGAGATGCAATGCAGAAAAGTATTCCCTTGTTAGATAGGTGGGCGCTTGGATAGAAATTAAACGTGCATGAAATGCAATGCAGAAAAGTATTCCCTTGTTAGATAGGTGGGCGCCTGGACAGAAATTAAACGTGCATGAGATGCAATGCAGAAAAGTATTCCCTTGTTAGATAGGTGGGCGCCCGGACAGAAATTAAACGTGCATGAGATGCAGTGCAGAAAAGTATTCCCTTGTTAGATAGGTGGGCGCCTGGACAGAAATTAAACGTGCATGAGATGCAATGCAGAAAAGTATTCCCTTGTTAGATAGGTGGGCGCCCGGACAGAAATTAAACGTGCATGAGATGCAATGCAGAAAAGTATTCCCTTGTTAGATAGGTGGGCGCACGACGAAATTAAACGTGCATGAGATGCAACGCGAAAAGTATTCCCTTGTTAGATAGGTGGGCGCACGGACGGAAATTAAACGTGCATGAAATGCAATGCGAAAAGTATTCCCTTGTTAGATAGGTGGGCGCCTGACGAAATTAAACGTGCATGAGATGCGATGCGAGAAAAGTATTCCCTTGTTAGATAGGTGGGCGCACGGACAGAAATTAAACGTGCATGAAATGCAATGCGGAAAAGTATTCCCTTGTTAGATAGGTGGGCGCACGGAAGAGAAATTAAACGTGCATGAGATGCGATGCGAGAAAAGTATTCCCTTATTAGATAGGTGGGCGCATGGACGGAAATTAAATGTGCATGAAATGCAATGCGAGAAAAGTATTCCCTTGTTAGATAGGTGGGCGCCTGGATAGAAATTAAACGTGCATGAGATGCAATGCAGAAAAGTATTCCCTTGTTAGATAGGTGGGCGCCTGGACAGAAATTAAACGTGCATGAGATGCAGTGCGGAAAAGTATTCCCTTGTTAGATAGGTGGGCGCACGGACGGAAATTAAACGTGCATGAGATGCAATGCGAGAAAAGTATTCCCTTGTTAGATAGGTGGGCGCACGGACGGAAATTAAACGTGCATGAGATGCAATGCGGAAAAGTATTCCCTTGTTAGATAGGTGGGCGCACGGACAGAAATTAAACGTGCATGAGATGCAATGCGAGAAAAGTATTCCCTTGTTAGATAGGTGGGCGCACTGGACGGAAATTAAACGTGCATGAGATGCAATGCGAGAAAAGTATTCCCTTGTTAGATAGGTGGGCGCACGGACAGAAATTAAACGTGCATGAGATGCAATGCGAGAAAAGTATTCCCTTGTTAGATAGGTGGGCGCACGGACGGAAATTAAATGTGCATGAGATGCAGTGCAGAAAAGTATTCCCTTGTTAGATAGGTGGGCGCACGGACAGAAATTAAACGTGCATGAGATGCAATGCGAGAAAAGTATTCCCTTGTTAGATAGGTGGGCGCACGGACAGAAATTAAACGTGCATGAGATGCAATGCGAGAAAAGTATTCCCTTGTTAGATAGGTGGGCGCTCGGATAGAAATTAAACGTGCATGAAATGCAATGCGAGAAAAGTATTCCCTTGTTAGATAGGTGGGCGCACGGACAGAAATTAAACGTGCATGAGATGCAATGCGGAAAAGTATTCCATTGTTAGATAGGTGGGCGCCTGGACGGAAATTAAACGTGCATGAGATGCAGATGCGAAAAGTATTCCCTTGTTAGATAGGTGGGCGCCTGGACAGAAATTAAACATGCATGAGATGCAATGCAGAAAAGTATTCCCTTGTTAGATAGGTGGGCGCCTGGACGGAAATTAAACGTGCATGAAATGCAATGCAGAAAAGTATTCCCTTGTTAGATAGGTGGGCGCTGCGACAGAAATTAAACGTGCATGAAATGCAACGCGAAAAGTATTCCCTTGTTAGATAGGTGGGCGCACTGACGGAAATTAAACGTGCATGAAATGCAATGCGAGAAAAGTATTCCCTTGTTAGATAGGTGGGCGCTCGACGGAAATTAAACGTGCATGAGATGCAATGCAGAAAAAGTATTCCCTTGTTAGATAGGTGGGCGCACGGACAGAAGTTAAACGTGCATGAAATGCAATGCGAGAAAAGTATTCCCTTGTTAGATAGGTGGGCGCACGGACGGAAATTAAACGTGCATGAGATGCGATGCGAGAAAAGTATTCACTTATTAGATAGGTGGGCGCTTGGACGGAAATTAAATGTGCATGAGATGCAATGCGAGAAAAGTATTCCCTTGTTAGATAGGTGGGCGCCCGGACAGAAATTAAACGTGCATGAGATGCAATGCAGAAAAGTATTCCCTTGTTAGATAGGTGGGCGCCTGGACAGAAATTAAACGTGCATGAGATGCAATGCAAAAAAGTATTCCCTTGTTAGATAGGTGGGCGCCTGGACAGAAATTAAACGTGCATGAGATGCAATGCGGAAAAGTATTCCCTTGTTAGATAGGTGGGCGCCTGGACAGAAATTAAACGTGCATGATATGCAATGCAGAAAAGTATTCCCTTGTTAGATAGGTGGGCGCTGGACAGAAATTAAACGTGCATGAAATGCAATGCAGAAAAGTATTCCCTTATTAGATAGGTGGGCGCCTGGACAGAAATTAAACGTGCATGAGATGCAATGCGGAAAAGTATTCCCTTGTTAGATAGGTGGGCGCCCGGACGGAAATTAAACGTGCATGAGATGCGATGCGAGAAAAGTATTCCCTTGTTAGATAGGTGGGCGCCTAGACGGAAATTAAACGTGCATGAGATGCAGTGCGAGAAAAGTATTCCCTTGTTAGATAGGTGGGCGCCGGACAGAAATTAAACGTGCATGAGATGCAATGCGAGAAAAGTATTCCCTTGTTAGATAGGTGGGCGCACGGACAGAAATTAAACGTGCATGAAATGCAATGCGAGAAAAGTATTCCCTTGTTAGATAGGTGGGCGCACGGACGGAAATTAAACGTGCATGAAATGCAATGCGAAAAAGTATTCCCTTGTTAGATAGGTGGGCGCACGGACGGAAATTAAACGTGCATGAGATGCAATGGAGAAAAGTATTCCCTTGTTAGATAGGTGGGCGCCTGGACAGAAATTAAACGTGCATGAGATGCAATGCGAGAAAAGTATTCCCTTGTTAGATAGGTGGGCGCACGGACGGAAATTAAACGTGCATGAGATGCAATGCGAGAAAAGTATTCCCTTGTTAGATAGGTGGGCGCACGGACAGAAATTAAACGTGCATGAGATGCAATGCGAGAAAAGTATTCCCTTGTTAGATAGGTGGGCGCACTGGACGGAAATTAAACGTGCATGAGATGCAATGCGAGAAAAGTATTCCCTTGTTAGATAGGTGGGCGCACGGACAGAAATTAAACGTGCATGAGATGCAATGCGAGAAAAGTATTCCCTTGTTAGATAGGTGGGCGCCGGACAGAAATTGATGCATGAAATGCAATGCGAAAAAGTATTCCCTTGTTAGATAGGTGGGCGCCTGTACGAAATTAAACGTGCATGAGATGCGATGCAGAAAAGTATTCCCTTGTTAGATAGGTGGGCGCCCGGACAGAAATTAAACGTGCATGAGATGCAATGCAGAAAAGTATTCCCTTGTTAGATAGGTGGGCGCACGGACAGAAATTAAACGTGCATGAGATGCGATGCGAGAAAAGTATTCCCTTGTTAGATAGGTGGGCGCACTGGACGAAATTAAACGTGCATGAAATGCAATGCGAAAAGTATTCCCTTGTTAGATAGGTGGGCGCACGGACGGAAATTAAACGTGCATGAGATGCAATGCGAGAAAAGTATTCCCTTGTTAGATAGGTGGGCGCACGGACAGAAATTAAACGTGCATGAGATCCAGAGCGAGAAAAGTATTCCCTTGTTAGATAGGTGGGCGCACGGACAGAAATTAAACGTGCATGAGATGCAATGCGGAAAAGTATTCCCTTGTTAGATAGGTGGGCGCCTGGACGAAAATTAAACGTGCATGAGATGCAGTGCAGAAAAGTATTCCCTTGTTAGATAGGTGGGCGCATGGACAGAAATTAAACGTGCATGAGATGCAATGCAGAAAAGTATTCACTTGTTAGATAGGTGGGCGCCTGGACAGAAATTAAACGTGCATGAGATGCAATGCGGAAAAGTATTCCCTTGTTAGATAGGTGGGCGCCTGGACAGAAATTAAACGTGCATGAAATGCAATGCAGAAAAGTATTCCCTTGTTAGATAGGTGGGCGCATGGACAGAAATTAAACGTGCATGAAATGCAATGCAGAAAAGTATTCCCTTGTTAGATAGGTGGGCGCCTGACAGAAATTAAACGTGCATGAAATGCAATGCAGAAAAGTATTCCCTTGTTAGATAGGTGGGCGCCGGACAGAAATTAAACGTGCATGATATGCAATGAAGAAAAGTATTCCCTTGTTAGATAGGTAGGTGCCTGGACAGAAATTAGACGTGCTTGATATGCAATGCAGAAAAGTATTCCCTTGTTAGATAGGTAGGCGCCTGGACAGAAATTCAACGTGCGTGAAATGCAATGCAGAAAAGTATTCCCTTGTTAGATAGGTGGGCGCCTGACAGAAATTAAACGCGCATGAAATGCAATGCAGAAAAGTATTCCCTTGTTAGATAGGTGGGCGCCTGATAGAAATTAAACGTGCATGAAATGCAATGCAGAAAAGTATTCTCTTGTTAGATAGGTGGGCGCCTGGACAGAAATTAAACGTGCAATGAAATGCGATGAAGAAAAGTATTCCCTTGTTAGATAGGTGGTCGCCTGACAGAAATTAAACGTGCATGAAATGCAATGCATAAAAGTATTCCCCTGCTAGTGGGCGCCTGACAGAAATTAAACGTGCATGATATGCAATGCAGAAAAGTATTCCCTTGTTAGATAGGTGGGCGCCTAGACATAAATTAAACGTGCAATGAAATGCGATGCAGATAAGTATTCTCTTGTTAGATAGGTGGGCGCACGGACGGAAATTAAACGTGCATGAGATGCAATGCGAGAAAAGTATGCCTTTGTTTGCTTCTTCTTCTTCTCTTTTTCTTGATTTTTTGTGATGCCGACTCTCTTTTTTGTTGATTTTCTTTTCTTGCTTTCCCCTTTTTTTTTGATTTTCAATGATACTTCTTGTCCTCGAGCTGAAGCCTGCTCAAAACAAAACAAAAACAACAAATTTTTTCTTCTGCCCCAGTGTGGGCTTTTAGCTAACATAAAACCAAAAATTGCAGGAAGTAAATATGCAGAAATGTATTCTCTTGTTAGATAGGTGGGCGCTGGACAGAAATTAAACGTGCATGGGATGCAGTGTAGAAAAGTATTCCCTTGTTAGATAGGTGGGCGCCTGGACAGAAATTAAACGTGCGTGAGATGCAATGCGAAAAAGTATTCCCTTGTTAGATAGGTGGGCGCCTGGACAGAAATTAAACGTGCATGAGATGCGATGCAGAAAAGTATTCCCTTGTTAGATAGGTGGGCGCCTGGACAGAAATTAAACGTGCATGAGATGCAATGCAGAAAAGTATTCCCTTGTTAGATAGGTGGGCGCCTGGACAGAAATTAAACGTGCATGAGATGCAATGCAGAAAAGTATTCCCTTGTTAGATAGGTGGGCGCCTGGACAGAAATTAAACGTGCATGAAATGCAATGCAGAAAAGTATTCCCTTGTTAGATAGGTGGGCGCCTGGACAGAAATTAAACGTGCATGAGATGCAATGCAGAAAAGTATTCCCTTGTTAGATAGGTGGGCGCCTGGACAGAAATTAAACGTGCATGAGATGCAATGCAGAAAAGTATTCCCTTGTTAGATAGGTGGGCGCCTGGACAGAAATTAAACGTGCATGAGATGCAATGCAGAAAAGTATTCCCTTGTTAGATAGGTGGGCGCCTGGACAGAAATTAAACGTGCATGAGATGCAATGCAGAAAAGTATTCCCTTGTTAGATAGGTGGGCGCCTAGACAGAAATTAAACGTGCATGAGATGCAATGCAGAAAAGTATTCCCTTGTTAGATAGGTGGGCGCATGGACAGAAATTAAACGTGCATGAGATGCAATGCAAAAAAGTATTCCCTTGTTAGATAGGTGGGCGCCCGGACAGAAATTAAACGTGCATGAGATGCAGTGCAGAAAAGTATTCCCTTTTTAGATAGGTGGGCGCCTGGACAGAAATTAAACGTGCATGAGATGCAATGCAGAAAAGTATTCCCTTGTTAGATAGGTGGGCGCCTGGACAGAAATTAAACGTGCATGAGATGCAATGCAGAAAAGTATTCCCTTGTTAGATAGGTGGGCGCCTGGACGGAAATTAAACGTGCATGAGATGCAATGCAGAAAAGTATTCCCTTGTTAGATAGGTGGGCGCCTGGACAGAAATTAAACGTGCATGAGATGCAATGCAGAAAAGTATTCCCTTGTTAGATAGGTGGGCGCATGGACAGAAATTAAACGTGCATGAGATGCAATGCAGAAAAGTATTCCCTTGTTAGATAGGTGGGCGCTCGGAAGAGAAATTAAACGTGCATGAGATGCAATGCGGAAAAGTATTCCCTTGTTAGATAGGTGGGCGCACTGGACGGAAATTAAACGTGCATGAGATGCAATGCGAGAAAAGTATTCCCTTGTTAGATAGGTGGGCGCACGGACGGAAATTAAACGTGCATGAGATGCGATGCGAGAAAAGTATTCCCTTGTTAGATAGGTGGGCGCACGGAAGAGAAATTAAACGTGCATGAGATGCAATGCGAGAAAAGTATTCCCTTGTTAGATAGGTGGGCGCACTGGACAGAAATTAAACGTGCATGAGATGCAATGCGAGAAAAGTATTCCCTTGTTAGATAGGTGGGCGCACGGACGAAATTAAACGTGCATGAGATGCAATGCGAGAAAAGTATTCCCTTGTTAGATAGGTGGGCGCCTGGACAGAAATTAAACATGCATGAGATGCAATGCGAGAAAAGTATTCCCTTGTTAGATAGGTGGGCGCACGGACGGAAATTAAACGTGCATGAGATGCAATGCGAGAAAAGTATTCCCTTGTTAGATAGGTGGGCGCACTGGACAGAAATTAAACGTGCATGAGATGCAATGCGAAAAGTATTCCCTTGTTAGATAGGTGGGCGCACGGACAGAAATTAAACGTGCATGAGATGCAATGCGAGAAAAGTATTCCCTTGTTAGATAGGTGGGCGCACTGGACGGAAATTAAACGTGCATGAGATGCAATGCGAGAAAAGTATTCCCTTGTTAGATAGGTGGGCGCACGGACAGAAATTAAACGTGCATGAGATGCAATGCGAGAAAAGTATTCCCTTGTTAGATAGGTGGGCGCCCGGACAGAAATTAAACGTGCATGAGATGCAATGCAGAAAAGTATTCCCTTGTTAGATAGGTGGGCGCATGGACAGAAATTAAACGTGCATGAGATGCAATGCAGAAAAGTATTCCCTTGTTAGATAGGTGGGCGCCTGGATAGAAATTAAACGTGCATGAGATGCAATGCAGAAAAGTATTCCCTTGTTAGATAGGTGGGCGCCTGGACAGAAATTAAACGTGCATGAGATGCAATGCAGAAAAGTATTCCCTTGTTAGATAGGTGGGCGCCTGGACAGAAATTAAACGTGCATGAGATGCAATGCAGAAAAGTATTCCCTTGTTAGATAGGTGGGCGCCTGGACGGAAATTAAACGTGCATGAGATGCAATGCAGAAAAGTATTCCCTTGTTAGATAGGTGGGCGCCTGGACAGAAATTAAACGTGCATGAGATGCAATGCAGAAAAGTATTCCCTTGTTAGATAGGTGGGCGCCTGGACAGAAATTAAACGTGCATGAGATGCAATGCAAAAAAGTATTCCCTTGTTAGATAGGTGGGCGCCTGGACAGAAATTAAACGTGCATGAGATGCAATGCGGAAAAGTATTCCCTTGTTAGATAGGTGGGCGCCTGGACAGAAATTAAACATGCATGAGATGCAATGCAGAAAAGTATTCCCTTGTTAGATAGGTGGGCGCCTGGACAGAAATTAAACGTGCATGAGATGCAATGCAGAAAAGTATTCCCTTGTTAGATAGGTGGGCGCCTGGACAGAAATTAAACGTGCATGAGATGCAATGCAGAAAAGTATTCCCTTGTTAGATAGGTGGGCGCTGGACAGAAATTAAACGTGCATGAGATGCAATGCAGAAAAGTATTCCCTTGTTAGATAGGTGGGCGCCTGGACAGAAATTAAACGTGCATGAGATGCAATGCAGAAAAGTATTCCCTTGTTAGATAGGTGGGCGCCTGGACGGAAATTAAACGTGCATGAGATGCAATGCAGAAAAGTATTCCCTTGTTAGATAGGTGGGCGCCTGGACAGAAATTAAACGTGCATGAAATGCAATGCAGAAAAGTATTCCCTTGTTAGATAGGTGGGCGCCTGGACAGAAATTAAACGTGCATGAGATGCAATGCAGAAAAGTATTCCCTTGTTAGATAGGTGGGCGCCTGGACAGAAATTAAACGTGCATGAGATGCAATGCAGAAAAGTATTCCCTTGTTAGATAGGTGGGCGCCTGGACAGAAATTAAACGTGCATGAAATGCAATGCAGAAAAGTATTCCCTTGTTAGATAGGTGGGCGCCTGACAGAAATTAAACGTGCATGATATGCAATGAAGAAAAGTATTCCCTTGTTAGATAGGTAGGTGCCTGGACAGAAATTAAACGTGCTTGAGATGCAATGCAGAAAAGTATTCCCTTGTTAGATAGGTGGGCGCCTGGACATAAATTAGACGTGCATGAAATGCAATGCAGAAAAGTATTCCCTTGTTAGATAGGTGGGCGCCTGGACGGAAATTAAACGTGCATGAGATGCAATGCAGAAAAGTATTCCCTTGTTAGATAGGTGGGCGCCTGGACAGAAATTAAACGTGCATGAGATGCAATGCAGAAAAGTATTCCCTTGTTAGATAGGTGGGCGCCTGGACAGAAATTAAACGTGCATGAGATGCAATGCAGAAAAGTATTCCCTTGTTAGATAGGTGGGCGCCTGGACAGAAATTAAACGTGCATGAAATGCAATGCAGAAAAGTATTCCCTTGTTAGATAGGTGGGCGCCTGGACAGAAATTAAACGTGCATGAGATGCAATGCAGAAAAGTATTCCCTTGTTAGATAGGTGGGCGCCTGGACAGAAATTAAACGTGCATGAGATGCAATGCAGAAAAGTATTCCCTTGTTAGATAGGTGGGCGCCTGGACAGAAATTAAACGTGCATGAGATGCAATGCAGAAAAGTATTCCCTTGTTAGATAGGTGGGCGCACTGGACGGAAATTAAACGTGCATGAGATGCAATGCGAGAAAAGTATTCCCTTGTTAGATAGGTGGGCGCACGGACGGAAATTAAACGTGCATGAGATGCAATGCGAGAAAAGTATTCCCTTGTTAGATAGGTGGGCGCTCGGACAGAAATTAAACGTGCATGAAATGCGATGCAGAAAAGTATTCCCTTGTTAGATATGTGGGCGCCTGGACAGAAATTAAACGTGCATGAAATGCAATGCAGAAAAATATTCCCTTGTTAGATAAGTGGGCGCCTCGACAAAAATTAAACGTGCATGAAATGCGATGCAGAAAAGTATTCCCTTGTTAGATAGGTGGGCACCAGGACGGAAATTAAACGTGCATGAAATGCAATGCAGAAAAGTATTCCCTTGTTAGATAGGTGGGCGCCTGGACAGAAATTAAACGTGCATGAGATGCAATGCAGAAAAGTATTTCCTTGTTAGATAGGTGGGCGCCCGGACAGAAATTAAACGTGCATGAGATGCAATGCAGAAAAGTATTCCCTTGTTAGATAGGTGGGCGCCTGGACAGAAATTAAACGTGCATGAGATGCAATGCAGAAAAGTATTCCCTTGTTAGATAGGTGGGCGCCTGGACAGAAATTAAACGTGCATGAGATGCAATGCGGAAAAGTATTCCCTCAGCTTGATAACCAGGGAATGAATTAAATTAAACGTGCATGAGATGCAATGCAGAAAAGTATTCCCTTGTTAGATAGGTGGGCGCCTGGACAGAAATTAAACGTGCATGAGATGCAATGCAGAAAAGTATTCCCTTGTTAGATAGGTGGGCGCCTGGACAGAAATTAAACGTGCATGAGATGCAATGCAGAAAAGTATTCACTTGTTAGATAGGTGGGCGCCTGGACAGAAATTAAACGTGCATGAGATGCGATGCAGAAATGTATTCCCTTAGCCTGATGACCGGGTTATGGATTTTAAAGATGCTACCTTCCTCTTTTTGGTATTTTCTTTGACCAATTGTTCCTCACCTGTGAATTTTTCCACTTATTGGCAAACTTTCTCTTTTTGGTGTTTTCTATCTTTCCACATTGGTCACATTCACTTTTAAAGTGAATAGTGACAATTTGTTCCTGCATGAATCATGAAACAAAAGTATTCCCTTGTTAGATAGGTGGGCGCACGGACAGAAATTAAACGTGCATGAGATGCGATGCGAGAAAAGTATTCCCTTGTTAGATAGGTGGGCGCTCGGACAGAAATTAAACGTGCATGAGATGCAATGCGAAAAGTATTCCCTTGTTAGATAGGTGGGCGCACTGGACAGAAATTAAACGTGCATGAGATGCAATGCAGAAAAGTATTCCCTTGTTAGATAGGTGGGCGCACTGGACAGAAATTAAACGTGCATGAGATGCAATGCGGAAAAGTATTCCCTTGTTAGATAGGTGGGCGCCTGGACAGAAATTAAACGTGCATGAGATGCAATGGAGAAAAGTATTCCCTTGTTAGATAGGTGGGCGCCTGGACGGAAATTAAACGTGCATGAGATGCAATGCAGAAAAGTATTCCCTTGTTAGATAGGTGGGCGCATGGACAGAAATTAAACGTGCATGAGATGCAATGCGAGAAAAGTATTCCCTTGTTAGATAGGTGGGCGCACGGACAGAAATTAAACGTGCATGAGATGCAATGCGGAAAAGTATTCCCTTGTTAGATAGGTGGGCGCACTGGACAGAAATTAAACGTGCATGAGATGCAATGCGAGAAAAGTATTCCATTGTTAGATAGGTGGGCGCACGGACAGAAATTAAACGTGCATGAGATGCGATGCGAGAAAAGTATTCCCTTGTTAGATAGGTGGGCGCACTGGAGAGAAATTAAACGTGCATGAGATGCAATGCGAGAAAAGTATTCCCTTGTTAGATAGGTGGGCGCCTGGACGAGAAATTAAACGTGCATGAGATGCGATGCGGAAAAGTATTCCCTTGTTAGATAGGTGGGCGCCTGGACGGAAATTAAACGTGCATGAGATGCAATGCAGAAAGTATTCCCTTGTTAGATAGGTGGGCGCCTGGACGGAAATTAAACGTGCATGAGATGCAATGCAGAAAAGTATTCCCTTGTTAGATAGGTGGGCGCCGGACAGAAATTAAACGTGCATGATATGCAATGCAGAAAAGTATTCCCTTGTTAGATAGGTGGGCGCCGGACAGAAATTAAACGTGCGTGAGATGCAATGCGAAAAAGTATTCCCTTGTTAGATAGGTGGGCGCACGGACGGAAATTAAACGTGCATGAGATGCAATGCGAGAAAAGTATTCCCTTGTTAGATAGGTGGGCGCACGGACGGAAATTAAACGTGCATGAGATGCAATGCGAGAAAAGTATTCCACTTGTTAGATAGGTGGGCGCACTGGACAGAAATTAAACGTGCATGAGATGCAATGCGAGAAAAGTATTCCCTTGTTAGATAGGTGGGCGCACGGACAGAAATTAAACGTGCATGAGATGCAATGCGAGAAAAGTATTCCCTTGTTAGATAGGTGGGCGCACGGACAGAAATTAAACGTGCATGAGATGCGATGCGGAAAACGTATTCCCTTGTTAGATAGGTGGGCGCCTGGACAGAAATTAAACGTGCATGAGATGCGATGCGCAGAAAAGTATTCCCTTGTTAGATAGGTGGGCGCCTGGACGGAAATTAAACGTGCATGAGATGCAATGCGAGAAAAGTATTCCCTTGTTAGATAGGTGGGCGCACGGACAGAAATTAAACGTGCATGAGATGCGATGCGTAAAAGTATTCCCTTGTTAGATAGGTGGGCGCACGGACAGAAATTAAGCGTGCATGAGATGCAATGCAGAAAAGTATTCCCTTGTTAGATAGGTGGGCGCACTGGACAGAAATTAAACGTGCATGAGATGCAATGCGGAAAAGTATTCCCTTGTTAGATAGGTGGGCGCACGGACGGAAATTAAACGTGCATGAGATGCGATGCGAGAAAAGTATTCCCTTGTTAGATAGGTGGGCGCACGGAAGAGAAATTAAACGTGCATGAGATACAATGCAGAAAAGTATTCCCTTGTCGGATAGGTGGGCGCCTGGACGGAAATTAAACGTGCATGAGATGCAATGCGGAAAACTATTCCCTTGTTAGATAGGTGGGCGCACTGGACAGAATTAAACGTGCATGAGATGCAATGCGAGAAAAGTATTCCCTTGTTAGATAGGTGGGCGCACGGACGGAAATTAAACGTGCATGAGATGCAATGCGAGAAAAGTATTCCCTTGTTAGATAGGTGGGCGCACGGACGGAAATTAAACGTGCATGAGATGCAATGCGAGAAAAGTATTCCCTTGTTAGATAGGTGGGCGCCTGGACGGAAATTAAACGTGCATGAGATGCAATGCAGAAAAGTATTCCCTTGTTAGATAGGTGGGCGCCTGGACAGAAATTTAACGTGCATGAGATGCAATGCAGAAAAGTATTCCCTTGTTAGATAGGTGGGCGCATGGACAGAAATTAAACGTGCATGAGATGCAATGCGGAAAAGTATTCCCTTGTTAGATAGGTGGGCGCCTGGACAGAAATTAAAAATGCATGAAATGCAATGCAGAAAAGTATTCCCTTGTTAGATAGGTGGGCGCCTGGACAGAAATTAAACGTGCATGAGATGCAGTGCAGAGAAAAGTATTCCCTTGTTAGATAGGTGGGCGCACGGACAGAAATTAAACGTGCATGAGATGCAATGCAGAAAAGTATTCCCTTGTTAGATAGGTGGGAGCCTGGACAAAAATTAAATGTGCATGAGATGCAATGTAGAAAACTATTCCCTTGTTAGATAGGTGGGCACCTGGACAGAAATTAAACGTGCATGAAATGCAATGCAGAAAAGTATTCCCTTGTTAGATAGGTGGGCGCCCGGACAGAAATTAAACGTGCATGAAATGCAATGCAGAAAAGTATTCCCTTGTTAGATAGGTGGGCGCCCGGACAGAAATTAAACGTGCATGAGATGCGATGCAGAAAAGTATTCCCTTGTTAGATAGGTGGGCGCCTGGACAGAAATTAAACGTGCATGAGATGCAATGCAGAAAAGTATTCCCTTGTTAGATAGGTGGGCGCCTGGACAGAAATTAAACGTGCATGAGATGCAATGCAGAAAAGTATTCCCTTGTTAGATAGGTGGGCGCCTGGACAGAAATTAAACGTGCATGAGATGCAATGCAGAAAAGTATTCCCTTGTTAGATAGGTGGGCGCCTGGACAGAAATTAAACGTGCATGAGATGCAATGCAGAAAAGTATTCCCTTGTTAGATAGGTGGGCGCCTGGACAGAAATTAAACGTGCATGAAATGCAATGCAGAAAAGTATTCCCTTGTTAGATAGGTGGGCGCCTGGACAGAAATTAAACGTGCATGAGATGCAATGCAGAAAAGTATTCCCTTGTTAGATAGGTGGGCGCCTGGACAGAAATTAAACGTGCATGAGATCCAGTGCAGAAAAGTATTCCCTTGTTAGATAGGTGGGCGCCTGGACAGAAATTAAATGTGCATGAGATGCAATGTAGAAAAGTATTCCCTTGTTAGATAGGTGGGCGCATGGACAGAAATTAAACGTGCATGAGATGCAATGCAGAAAAGTATTCCCTTGTTAGATAGGTGGGCGCCTGGACAGAAATTAAACGTGCATGAGATGCAATGCAGAAAATTATTCCCTTGTTAGATAGGTGGGCTCCTGGACAGAAATTCTACGTGCATGAGATGCAATGCAGAAAAGTATTCCCTTATTAGATAGGTGGGCGCCTGGACAGAAATTAAACGTGCATGAGATGCAATGCAAAAAAGTATTCCCTTGTCAGATAGGTGGGCGCCTGGACAGAAATTAAATGTGCATGAGATGCAATGCAGAAAAGTATTCCCTTGTTAGATAGGTGGGTGCCTAGACAAAAATTAAACGTGCATGAGATGCAATGCAGAAAAGTATTCCCTTGTTAGATAGGTGGGCACCTGGACATAAATTAAACGTGCATGAGATGCAATGCAGAAAAGTATTCCCTTGTTAGATAGGTGGGCGCATGGACAGAAATTAAACGTGCATGAGATGCAATGCAGAAAAGTATTCCCTTGTTAGATAGGTGGGCGCCCTGGACAGAAATTAAATGCGCATGAGATGCAATACTGAAAAGTATTCCCTTGTTAGATAGGTGGGCGTCTGAACAGAAATTAAAAATGCAGAAATGTATGAAATGAATTTCCTCAGCTTGATAACCGGGGAACGAATTTTGAAGATGCTACCTTCCTCTTTTTGGTATTTTCTTTGACCGATTGTCTCTCACCTGTGAATTTCTCCACTTATTCTCAAACTTTCTCTTTTGGTGTTTTCTATTTTTCCACATTAGTCACATTCACTTTAAGGTGATTAGTGACATTTTGTTCCTGTATGAATCATGAAACAAAATTTATTAGATATAAAACTGCTGGCAACTAGCATCTGCCGTCCTGCCTCTTATTGCTTCATCTTTTTGCTTTTTCTTCCGCTGTGTGGTTTTTTCAGCTGCCTATCTCTTGCAAACTCTTTTTGTATTTTCTTACTTTTCCTTTTTTTCCCTTTTTTTATTCTTTTCTTTTGGCCATGTTTGCCAAACTTCTTTATTTTCTCCCCAACTCTTCTTTCTTTCTGATCCAGTGTTGTTTCAGCTTTCGTCATCAGGAGCTGGTAGTTAACTCTCAAAAGGTAAACAATGAAATGCAGAAAAATGAAAGAGAGTAAAGGGTGTTTTGGATAGATGATAGAACTTATCTGGGCGTTTGCTAGTTGATTCCGCTGACCATGCCATGTATTTAAACTCCGACCCAGTTCGTTCCAATCATTATTCTGACTCCGAATTGTTTTCAACCCAAACCGATACTATTTTTTGTGGCCTTTTCTCTATTCATGGTAATCCTTACGATCGCCCTATGGTGCCTCGAAAGGTTTTCACCAATAGGACTCTCTCATTTATTCTCTCTCAGCCTCACAATCGCCCTGCAGTGCCGTTAGAGGTTTTCACTGGCAAGGCTCTCTCATTTTTATTTCTCTCAAACTCGCAATCGCCTCACAGTGCCGGTTAAGGTTTTCACTAATGAGACTCTCTCATTTTTTCATTTTTTCATTTTTCCTTTTGTCTTTTGTTTTCTTATACCACGGGTGTTGTCCAATGTCTTGCTCTTCCTTCATTGCATCCGTTATCATTTTGGAATTGATCAGAAGGTCTTTCTTTGGACCGTAACGTGGCTTTTGGATGGGTTAAAGAAAGAAAGGTATAAAGGCTCAAAATTTACGAGGGTTCAAAAATATTTACAACTCTCGAAATTATTCAACATAATTTCTGCCCCAGTTTCAATATGTGGGGAATTTTTGGATTTTTCTTTGTCGTGACTGAACCTCAGCGAGGCTGCCTACGTACCCTTTCGGGATCAAGTCAGACGTAGTTCATTCAACGTCATCAATTAAATGAATTTCTTTTGACTTTTCCCGATTTCTTTGTATTTTTCTTCCTCCTTTTTTGTTTCTTCTTTTTTTTCGCTTTTTTTTTTCATTCATTCATCACTTTCCATTTTGTCAATTTTAATCTTCATTTTCCTTACTACGCTATAAGCGATTCCGAGAAAGGGGTATGAAAGAATAATTCATTAAGGCTCAAAGGGGGCGTCAATGGATAAAGTATTTGGATAGAGAATAAAATGCCTTCATCATTTCAATTCCAAAATCACAACAAAATACAAAATGTACAATTAAAAAGGAGTCATACATAGTATCTTTTGACCGCATCTGAATTGATAGCAGTCTCTACGCATTTCCCTTCAACATCTGTCAAATATAATGCCCCATTGGACAACACCCGCGATACCACAAATGGTCCCTGCCAATTTGGCGCAAATTTTCCCTTTGCCTCGGCCCAATGCGGTAAGATACGCCTCAATACAAGTTGTCCGACTTCAAACTTCCAAGGACGCACCTTCTTATTTTATGCTCTGGCCATTCTCTGTTGATACAACTACCCATGGTAAACTGCGGCCAATCTCTTTTCATCAATCAAACTCAATTGTTTTAGCCGGGCTTTTACCTATTCTTCGTCATCTATTCCAACTTCAGCTATGATCCGTAATGACAGTATTTCTATTTCTGCGGGTATGAAAACCTCTATCCTATACACCAGTGAATAAGGTGTGGTTCCAATAGAAGTACGCACTGTCGTGCGGTAACCCATGAGAGAAAAAGGTAACTTTTCATGCCATAGCCTGGATCCTCCCCCATTTTCCTGAGGATCTTCTTGATATTCTTATTTGCAGCTTTTACTGCCGCATTCGCCTTTGGCCTATAAGGTGTGGAATTGCGATGTGTGATCTTAAATCTCTGGCAAACTTCCGCCATGAGGTGACTATTTAGATTGGCTCCATTATCTGTGATGATCACCTTGGGAATTCCAAACCGTCATATAATATTCTCATGCACCAAGTCCACCACCACTTTCTTTGTCACTGCCTTGAATGTCTTCGCCTCAACCCACTTGGTGAAATAATCGATTGCAACCAAAATGAATCTATGCCCATTGGAAGTTGCTGGCTCTATCGGACCGATAACATCCATGCCCGAGGCGACAAATGGCCAAGGTGCAGACATTGTATGCAATTCATAAGGCGGGGAGTGAATTAGATCTCCATGTACTTGGCATTGGTGACATTTTCTCACGTACCTGATACAATCACGCTCTATAGTGAGCCAATAGTACCCGGCTCTCAGAATCTTCTTTGCCAGGACATATCCGCTCATATGAGGTCCACAGGATCCAGCGTGTACTTCAATCATAATCTCATCAGCTTGTTGTGCATCCACACACCTCAGCAATCCCAGGTCTGGTGTTCTTTTGTATATAACTCCTCCACTGAGGAAAACTCCATTAGCCAAATGCCTGATAGCTCTTTTCTGATCTCCAGTGGCCTGCTCCGGGTATTTGCCAGCTTTCAGGTATTCCCTGATGTCATGATACCACGGTTCTCCATCCAATTCTTCTTCCACAGCAAAGCAGTAAGCATTTTGATCACGGACTTGGATCTGGAGTGGATCTATATAGGTTTTGTCCGGATGATGCAGCATGGAGGACAGTGTGGCCAAAGCATCTGCGACTTCATTGTGCATTCTTGGGATGTGTTTGAATTCTATGAACTGAAATCTTTGGGACAACTCGTGCAAACAATGCCGGTAGGGTATCAATTTCAAATCACTTGTCTCCCATTCTCCCTGGATTTGGTGTACCAAAAGATCCGACTCACCCATGACCAAAATCTCTTGAATACCCATGTCTATTGCCATCCTTAATCCCAAGATACACGCCTCATATTCGGCCATGTTGTTAGTACAGAAAAATCGAAGCTGAGCTGTGAAGGGATAATATTGACCCGTTCCTGAAATGAGTACTGCTCCGATACCAACGCCCTTACTGTTGACAGCTCCGTCGAAGTACATCTTCCATCCTGGCTTCTCATCTTGTTCTATTTCCTCGACATTCATTGCCTCCTCATCCGGAAAATACGTCTTTAATGGCTTATATTCATCATCCACTGGATTCTCTGCTAAGTGGTCCGCAATTGCTTGCGCCTTCATTGTCGTACGAGTTACATAGATAATGTCAAATTCTGTGAGCAGAATCTGCCATTTAGCAAGTCTCCCTGTAGGCATAGGCTTCTGAGATATGTACTTCAGAGGATCCAACCGTGAGATCAGGTATGTGGTATATGCTGACAAATAATGCTTCAATTTATGAGCCACCCAGATCAATGCACAACAAGTTCTTTCTAGTGAGTATATTTCACCTCGTAAGATGTGAACTTCTTACCGAGGTAATATATAGCTTGCTCTTTCTTGCCCGTCTCATCGTGTTGCCCTAGCACACAACCAAAGGAGTTGTCAAGCACTGTCAGATACAAGATCAGAGGTCGCCCCGGCTCTGGAGGAACTAGCACTGGAGGATTGGCTAAATATTCCTTGATTTTGTCGAAGGCTTCCCGACATTCGTCGGTCCATTTCACTGCTGCATCTTTCTTTAACAATTTGAAGATAGGCTCACATGTTGATGTCAACTGAGCGAAGAACCGGCTAATGTAATTCAACCTCCCCAATAAGCTCATTACTTCCTTATTGTTCTTCGGCGGAGGCAGACTTTGGATGGCCTTGATCTTTGATGGATCTAGTTCAATACCTCGCCGACTCACAATGAACCCCAACAGCTTCCCTGAAGGTACTCCGAAGGCACATTTCGCAGGGTTGAGTTTAAGATTGTACCTCCGGAGTCTTTGGAAAAACTTTCTCAGATCCCTCACGTGATCAGGTTGCTTCTTGGACTTTATGATGACATCATCCACATACACTTTGATTTCCTGGTGCATCATATAATGAAACATCGTGGTCATTGCCCTCATATAAGTTGCCCCAGCATTCTTCAATCCAAACGGCATTACTCTGTAGCAATACGTTCCCCAAGGTGTAATGAAAGCAGTTTTCTCCGCGTCTTCTTCATCCATCGGGATCTGGTGATAACCGGCATAACAATCTACAAATGAACCGATCTCATGCTTGGCGCAATTGTCGATCAATATGTGGATGTTTGGTAATGGGAAGTCATCCTTTGGACTGGCTTTGTTGAGGTCTCTGTAGTCCACACACACTCTAGTTTTTCCATCTTTCTTTGGGACTGGCACAACGTTCGCCAACCAGGTGGGGTTTTTGGTGACTCGTATGACCTTCGCCTCAAACTGCTTGTTCACCTTTATCTTTACACTAATCGTAACTTTTGCTTCACAGGCCGGCTTTCGGGGTAGATAGGCAACTTGTGTACCACCAAGTCAGTACTAAGTCCGGGCATGTCATCATAGGACCAAGCAAAGATGTCCTTAAATTCATGCAACAACCTTATCAATTCTTCTCTAAGGGGTGTCTCCAAATGAACACTAATTTTTGTTTCCCGGACATTATCTTCGCTCCCCAAATTGATGGATTCTGTATCACTCAAATTCGGTTTGGGCTTTTCCTCATATTGGTTCATGTCCTTATTTATTTCCTCCAGGGCTTCCTCATCCTCACATTCTATCTCACTATCCTCCTCAATTTCTTGTATGATAATGTGATTGTCAGAACTGGGTCGAGAATTATTCATGCATGACATGGCATCAGAATTAGCACATACAGAACTGTATAGAAGAAAAGATAAAAATAAGGCAAAAATGAAGAAAGAAGAAAACTGCATTTCATTGATAAAAAAGATGAACAAAGTTCGGGATACATTCTGATTTTTCTTTTTTTCATGGGGGGTGGGAGGACTACAAAAAGTAACAATTGTTTTTTTCGGGAAAATGATAATGAAATTTTCAGAGCTAACTACCAAGACTCCTTCCTGATCGGGAAAAGAGTGGCTTCCCAATTGTTCAGCATAACGCCCGATCCCACAAATTGCACGTCCATCTTGCTAGTGCTTTCCCCATCTCAACCATGTTCACATCCCCAAATATCTTCTCAAATCTCATCAAAAGCTCTTCATCGGGTCGGGTCTCAATGTACATTGATGCAGCAGATGTCCGATTTTTAGTACCATGCTTGGTAAAGGTGTCGGATAGTTTGGGTATAGGCTTTGGCAGGGTCCAGTTCTTTTTGGTTTTGGAGGCTCTTTAGATGTCGGCATAGGTGGGTTTGAACCCTAAGCCGAAAGTATCTTTGTTCACTGGCAGTTGAACTGGTTGGGTGATTCCTTGCAAAGCTTTGCCTAGCCCCTTTCCTGGTGCAAACCCATTTGAAGCATTTCCCGGGCCACCATCACCGCAGTAGGTGCTACCGTAGGGATCGGTAGTTTCTCTCCCTCAGCAATTTTGTTCACTACTATGGTATCTGTCACCTGGTATACCCAAGGACCCTTATGTCACGCCCCAAATCAGGGAACATGACCGGCGCCTGACCGGGTTGCCCCAGTCAAGCGGACCTGGGTGCCTTTCATTCCCACGCGTTACCCCTGTACTGATTGTTTTTCATTTACCAAATATCTTACTAATCATGAATGATTTCACATTAAACAAATAAAACCATACGAGTGATTCATTAACAAGTTTGCAGTTTTTACAACGCCCGGCATAACATAATGTATACATAAGACTGGAGTCCCACAGTTTACATGTCTACAGAACCTCTAGGATACAAAAAGGGGAATACAATACTTGCCGGTAACAAGGCTCCGGCTATACCTTACAAAACCCAAAATGAAATCTAAGCAGAAGTGGCATGAACCACACAGGGCCCCGAGGAAGAAAGGGGCTCACCAAAACGGGCAGTGGAAGGAGAAGGATACTACTGCCGATGAGCTGAAGTGCCTGCTACTGATCCACCTACAATCATAACACGAATGTAGCGCCCCCGGCAAAAAGGGACGTCAGTACACTTGAATTGTACTGGTATGTATGGACAAACTTTGTCCCAAGTAAACTCAAGCCATTAAATTACATCAACAATTAATTAAGCCAACCAACCATGTTTCCACATTTTCCTCATTTCAAATAATTCTCAACACAAAGCACTTTCTACGATCAACCAATTTAACAATAACCAATCAATCACGTAAAGCACAAGTAGTCAAACAAAGGGGCAATCGGTGCCCCACAAGGTTGCAAACTCTCCTGCCGTCTCCTTTCACAATTTCACATTATTGATTTTTATATCAATTTTCAATAGCGATTTCGATCGCTTTCCATCCTTATTACCCCTGACCACCCTTATTACCTCGGCCACCCTTATCACCCCAACCCACACCTTATTTCTTCATGTTGCGGCGTGCAACCCGATCCCACCGTACAGTTTTAAAACACAACAAGTACAAACAGCAGATAAGGCATTTCACACAATTTCAACAAGTTCAAATAAGCAACTTACAGGTTGGTTCAAGTTCACAATTATTTCTCAAGCCAATATCACAATCAAGTTACAAATGTTCCAAAAATCAAGAGTATTCATACCGTATTGTTCAATGACTTACCAATCCTCAAGTGTTTCGTTTCTTTTCCACAAAGTACCATATATGCCATTATAGCCATTATTCACAATTCTTTTACCAAATTAAACTCTCATTTTACATCCCTCATAGCTCAACAACAAACTTTGAATATTCAACAACAACATCAAGAATTTCACACAATTTGTCAATTTAACACGAACCAAACAAACTTCACACATATAGGCGATTTCACAAGAATCAAATTTAGCCATACATACCTGGTGATGAGTTTTCTTCCTACTTTATGCTTACCCAAGATATCCTACTCTTGCCAACCTTGTTCTTGAAGACTCTTACTTCTACTCACTTCTTTTTACTAGAAATCAAGTTCAATAATCATGCATGAGTGTAAAAATTCTATTTTCAAAAGCTATTATATGCAAACCTCTCTTTACCCAATTTAAAACGGAAAATCAAAGAAAGTAGTTAGGGTTTTTACCTTGAAAAGATTGGGGAAGTTGAATCCTTGCCCTAGGATCCCTTGGAGTTAAGTGGTTGGAACAATCTTTGAAGATGAAGAACTTCTCTCTCTAAAACCCCTCTATTCTCTCTCTAATTTTGGTAAGATGATATGAGAAAATGAGGGTGAAAGGTGTTATATTAAAGAAGAGATCGGGTAAAAATGTTACAAAAATCTGGGCCGGGGCGAATCTGCGGTGCACTTTGCAACCGCAGAATCAACATGCGGTCCGCATAGTGACCGCAGAATGGCCTCAAAATTGACTCAAGTTCTGTTACAGAATGCGACCAATATGCGGTCCGCATTCTTGATCTGCGGTCGCAAAGTGCACCGAAGATTCATTATGCGATCGCATATCGACCGCATTTTCAACATGATTTTTGGGAGACTTTCTGGAAAGCTTTGCGGCAAGAATGCGGTCCGCATAGCAGATTTACGGTCGCATTCTTGACCGCAAAATTGACACTTTTCGGAAAAATTAATTCTCTACATTTTTGAAACATAAATCACTACCAAGGGTCCTAACACATTATTCGGACCATGACACTATAGCTACTAGGTTTTATGCACAAATATTTTACGGGGCCTTACATCCTCCCCCCCTTAAGATCATTCGTCCTCGAATGAGGATTTTGAAATAAATGAGTCGGTTTTGAAAGACATGATATGAAACCATCAAAATTTTGACTAACTCTTATATTTTAGAAAAATTTTGCCAGAGTTTCCTCTGTATTATGGACATATCAACCTGTCAGAGGGCCCCCGAAACACGTTACCAAACAACAATACACAAATACAACACTTTTCACAACTGGTATACACTTTCTTACCTCAACGAATGCACATAAACTAGTCACTTCAATGAATTCTTACCTTATTTAACCATTTTAACACACCATGTACACTTAACAAACCATTACCAATCTACACTTACTATTAGTTGTTTATTTAACACGTAAATCTTTATAAGGCTTTCATTTATCAAGAACGGTTCAAGTGACCCAAGGTAACAACACATGTAACTCATTACAAAATGAAGGGGACTTTACTAATACTAGGAGGGAAACAACTTAGACAAGATGACAGTTACTAGGAGTAGGAGGGTCACCTAGTTTCTTCTAGTCTTGATCGAACAAATGGGGGTACTTTTCCTTCATCTCTTTTTCCGCTTCCCATGTGGCCTCCTCAACTTGTTGACTTCGCCACAATACTTTAACAGAGGCAACTTCCTTATTTCTCAACTTACGGACCTGCCTATCAAGAATGGCAACTGGAACTTCTTCATATGACAAATCTTCATTAACCTCTATAGATTCGACTGGCATGATGGTGGATGGATCTCCAATCACTTTCTTCAACATGGACACGTGGAATACCGGGTGCACTGATGACATCTCGGGAGGCAACTCTAGCCTATAAGCAACTTGACCAATCCTTTGAACGATCCGATATGGCCCGACATACCTAGGACTCAATTTCCCTTTCTTTCCAAATCGCATGACTCCCTTCATAGGAGATGCCCTCAAGAACACCCAATCATCGACTTGAAACTCCAAATCCCTTCGGCGAACGTCTACATAGGATTTTTGATGACTCTGTTCTGTTTTCATTCTCTCCTGAATAACCTTGACCTTTTCCATAGCTTCGTACACCATATCTGGCCGTAGCAATTCCGCTTCACCTACCTCAAACCACCCGATTGGCGACCTACATCTTCTCCCGTACAATGCCTCAAATGGGGCCATATGAATGCTAGCATGATAGCTATTATTGTAATCAAATTCTATCAGTGGCAAGTGTTCATCCCAATTACCTTTAAAATCTAAGACACAAGCCCGTAACATATCTTCAAACGTCTGAATGGTCCGCTCGGCCTGGCCGTCGGTCTGCGGATGGAAAGTTGTGCTGAGATTCACCTGAGTTCCCAAACCTTGCTGAAACTTCTTCCAAAAGTTAGCTGTGAACCGAGCCCCGCGATCCGAGATAATAGAAAGTGGAGTGCCATGAAGTCTTACTATCTCCTTGATGTACAATCTTGCATATTGCTCCGCAGTATCAGTGGACTTGACAGGCAGGAAGTGAGCTAATTTGTTGAGTCGATCTACTATCACCCATATTGAATCGAACTTACGCTGAGTGCGAGGTAACCCTACCACGAAATCCATATTGATCATCTCCCATTTCCACCTTGGTATTTCTATAAGTTGAGTTAATCCACCGGGCCGTTGATGCTCGGCCTTCACTTGTTGACAGTTCGGACATTTAGCTACAAAGCTTGCTACATCCCTTTTCATACCGTTCCACCAATAAATCTCCTTAAGGTCATGATACATTTTTGTGGAACCCGGGTGTACCGAATACCTGGAAATATGAGCCTCTGCCATTACCCTTTCCCGAAGCTCGTCCACATCCGGAACACATAGCCTATCTTGACACCGCAATACACCATCTTCGCTGCCGAGTACAAATGCTGAGGTCTTGTCATTCATGACTGCTTCCTTCACCCGAACCAATGCTGGATCCATGAACTATTTTTCCTTGATTTCCGCAACCAATGATGATTCTGCTCCATTATGCACCAAAATATCCCCCCCGTCTGACGTCGAGATACGAACCCCCAAACTGGCTAATTGGTAAACCTCTCGAGCCAGGTGTCTCCGATCCACACCCAAATGAGCCAAACTACCCATGGATTTTCGACTAAGAGCGTCGGCTACCACATTTGCCTTTCCTGGATGGTACAATATGTTCATATCATAGTCCTTGAGCAATTCTAACCACCGCCGTTGTCTCAGATTTAGCTCCTTCTGCTTGAACAAATACTGGAGGCTCTTGTGGTCTGAAAACACATCTACATGAACTCCATAAAGATAATGCCGCCATATTTTCAAAGCAAACACAACAGCTGCAAGCTCCAAATCATGCGTCGGATAATCCTTCTCGTGATTCTTGAGTTGCCTGGAAGCGTAAGATATAAATTTCCCATGCTGCATCAATACACATCCCAAACCAACCCCTGGAGGCATCACAATAAACCACAAATCCCTCTGTGCCTTCTGGCAAGGCCAATACTGGTGCCGAGGTCAATCTTGACTTCAATTCCTGGAAACTTTTCTCACATGCTTCGGACCACTGGAACTTAACTGCCTTCTGCGTCAGTTTTGTCAATGGGGAAGCGAGGGTTGAGAATCCCTCTACAAACCTCCGATAGTACCCTGCCAAACCCAAGAAGCTACGTATCTCTGTCGGGGTCGTGGGTCTAGGCCAATCTTTCACTGCCGCAATCTTCTGAGGATCCACCTGAATTCCCTCACTGGAAATAACATGCCCTAGAAAGGCTACGGACTCCAACCAAAACTCACATTTTGAGAACTTGGCATACAATTGATGCTGATGAAGGGTCTGCAATGCTGCTCTGAGGTGAATGGCATGATCTTCCCTGCTCCGAGAGTAGATAAGGATGTCGTCAATGAATACAATTACAAAGGAATCTAGGAATGGCTTGAAAACCCGATTCATAAGGTCCATGAAAGCTGCCGGGGCATTGGTTAGCCCAAAAGACATGACCAAAAACTCGAAGTGACCATAACGAGTTCTGAAGGCGGTCTTAGGAATATCCTGCTCCCTGATTTTTAACTGGTGGTAGAAGAACTTCGCTCTCTGCAATTGGTCAAACAGATCATCCACTCGAGGCAAAGGATATTTATTCTTGATTGTGACTTTGTTGATCTGGCGATAATCAATACAGATTCGAAGTGACCCATCCTTCTTTCTGACAAAGAGAACCGGAGCACCCCACGGCGACACACTCGGTCGTATAAACCCTTTCTCTAATAAATCCCTCAGCTGCTCCTTTAACTCCCTTAACTCTGCTGGCGCCATTCTGTATGGTGGAATGGATATTGGCTGAGTATCCGGCAATACATCGATCCCAAAGTCAATCTCCCTATCCGGCGAAATGCCTGGAAGCTCATCTGGAAACACTTCAGGAAATTCATTCACAATTGGCACGGACTCGAGGGTAGGCACATCTGGAGGTGGTGTCCGTTACCCGAACCAGGTGATAGATACACCCTTTCTTAATCATCTTCGAAGCCTTAAGGTAGGAAATAAACCTACCCCTTGGCACTACACCATTTCCTCTCCATTCAATAACCGGCTCGTTAGGGAACTCGAGCCTCATAACTCTCGTTCGACAGTCAAGTTTGGCAAAACACGAATAAAGCCAATCCATCCCCATAATTTCATCAAAATCTACCATCCCAAGCTCAATAAGATCGGCTGTGGTATCACGACTACCCACCGTAACAACACAATTCCTATAGACTCGTGAGGCCGTAATAGAATCACCAATTGGAGTCGACACAGAGAACGGATCATGAAGCTCTGTTCGGGTTCTATCCCAAAACTTGAAGCAATGAATGGAGTAACATAAGACAAGGAGGACCCCGGATCAATAAGGGCATAGCAATCAATAGTCCGAACAGACAGGATACCTGTAACAATATCTGGAGAAGCCTCAGCATTTTGGCGGCCACTCAATGCATAGAATCGGCTAGGTCCACCCCTACCCTGAGCTCCACCCCTAGCTGCACCACGCCCCGCTGATGCTGGAGTACGCGCTGATGATGTAGCAGCCGAAGAACCGGATGACTGAGCAGATCCCCTACCTATACCCTGACGGGGTGCACGGCAGTCCCGCTGAATGTGACCTCTCACCCCGCACCCGAAGCACACTGGAAGGTCAAGGTAGCAAGTCTCTGTATGAAATCTCCCACACTTGGGGCATGTAGGTCTCCCCTGCTGCTGGGATCTCACCCAGGACGACCAGACTGACGAGACCTCCTGCTGTCCGAACCGGGTCTCGAGTAACTGCCCTGCTGATGACTGTGCACGGATGGCGGTGCACTCGCGAGGACTGAGCATATGACTGGGATGGCCCTGATGACCCTTTCCCTGGAAGTGATCTCCCTGAATGACCCATTGACCGGGCCCTGCTGCTACTTTCTCTTTATGCACGAATCTTCAATTTCCTGGCCTCTGTGGCCTGAGCAAACCCCACGATCCTCCCATAGTTCATGTCTGAGTGCAAAGCTGCTGTGGCGGCCTCATTCACTACCAAAGGGCTAAGGCCCTGAACAAACCGTCGAACCCGGGCATCCATGGTCGACACTAAATGAGGAGCGTACTTGGACAACCTTACGAACTCCATATGATACTCCCATACACTAATACTGCCCTGTTTGAGAACCTCGAACTCAGTGGCACGGGCTGCCATTGCCTCGGCAGGTAAGAAGTGGTCCATAAATGCATCCACGAACTCATCCCATCTGGCCGGAGGGCTCCCTTCCTCACGGGAATCCTCCCACATTTCGAACCATGAACGTGCCGCTCCCTTCAGCCTGTAAGAGGCCAACTCTACCCCCTCTATATCTGTAGCCTTCATCACTCGAGGGTCTTGTATATCTCATCAAGGAATTCCTGTGGGTCAGCCTCTGGATCGGTACCTGAAAATTCTGGAGGGGCCAATCGCAAGAACTGGTGGACTCTGGAACCAAAGGAATCTCCCTGTCCGCTGGAGGATGCAGGGGCATCATGGGATCTCTGGGCCTGGGCGGCCACTAACTGTGTTAACATATGAATGGCTCCCCTAAGATCTTCATTAGAGATACCGGAGCCCGAAGCGGGAACTGTATCTGAGTCAGGAACACCGGCGCAGGAGGAATGGTGGCATCCTCTGCCGCAGCTGGAATAGGGACACTTGGGTTTTGAACAGATGGGCCAGGCAAATTCGGGACTGGTGGGTCATTCTCTCCCACGGCATCGGGTACATGATTAACAACTGCACTTGGGCCGGCATTGGCCCTAAGGCCGAGTCTAGCCTTCTTCTTAGGTGCCATATTCTGAAAATTTGGGAACAAGGCGCGAATTAGACACGGATATTTCCACATTGCACTTTACCGCACGATATAGATTAACAAAGAAATAGGTAAATTCCTAAATGCCCGTGTATCCCCCTACTTATATGATGTGGTCGACAACACACCTATAAGAAGGGCACTACTAGACACGGCTCCGAGACATCCTAGGACACTTTAAAAACCATAGGCTCTGATACCAAGTTTGTCACGCCCCAAATCGGGGAACATGACCGGCGCCTGACCGGGTTGCCCCATTCAAGCGGACCTCGGTGCCTTTCATTCCCACGCGTTACCCCTGTACTGATTGTTTTTCATTTACCAAATATCTTACTAATCATGAATGATTTCACATTAAACAAATAAAACCATACGAGTGATTCATTAACAAGTTTGCAGTTTTTACAATGCCCGGCATAACATAATGTATACATAAGACTGGAGTCCCACAGTTTACATGTCTACAGAGCCTCTAGGATACAAAAAGGGGAATAAAATACTTGCCGGTAACAAGGATCCGGCTATACCTTACAAAACCCAAAATGAAATCTAAGTAGAAGTGGCATGAACCACACAGGGCCCCGAGGAAGAAAGGGGCTCACCAAAACGGGCAATGGAAGGAGAAGGATACTACTGCCGATGAGCTGAAGTGCCTGCTACTGATCCACCTACAATCATAACACGAATGTAGCGTCCCCGGCAAAAGGGACGTCAGTACACTTGAATTGTACTGGCATGTATGGACAAACTTTGTCCCAAGTAAACTCAAGCCATTGAATTACATCAACAATTAATTAAGCCAACCAACCATGTTTCCACATTTTCCTCATTTCAAATAATTCTCAACACAAAGCACTTTCTACGATCAACCAATTTAACAATAACCAATCAATCACGTAAAGCACAAGTAGTCAAACAAAGGGGCAATCGGTGCCCCACAGGTTGCAAACTCTCCTGCTGTCTCCTTTCACAATTTCACATTATTGATTTTTATATCAATTTTCAATAGCGATTTCGATCGCTTTCCATCCTTATTACCCCCGACCACCCTTATTACCTCGGCCACCCTTATCACCCCAACCCACACCTTATTTCTTCATGTTGCGGCGCGCAACCCGATCCCACCGTACAGTTTTAAAACACAACAAGTACAAACAGCAGATAAGGCATTTCACACAATTTCAACAAGTTCAAATAAGCAACTTACAGGTTGGTTCATGTTCACAATTACTTCTCAAGCCAATATCACAATCAAGTTACAAATGTTCCAAAAATCAAGAGTATTCATACCGTATTGTTCAATGACTTACCAATCCTCAAGTGTTTCGTTTCTTTTCCACAAAGTACCATATATGCCATTATAGCCATTATTCACAATTCTTTTACCAAATTAAACTCTCATTTTACATCCCTCATAGCTCAACAACAAACTTTGAATATTCAACAACAACATCAAGAATTTCACACAATTTGTCAATTTAACACGAACCAAACAAACTTCACACATATAGGCGATTTCACAAGAATCAAAATTAGCCATACATACCTGGTGATGAGTTTTCTTCCTACTTTATGCTTACCCAAGATATCATACTCTTGCCAACCTTGTTCTTGATGACTCTTACTTCTACTCACTTCTTTTCACTAGAAATCAAGTTCAATAATCATGCATGAGTGTAAAAATTCTATTTTCAAAAGCTATTATATGCAAACCTCTCTTTACCCAACTTAAAACTGAAAATCAAAGAAAATAGTTAGGGTTTTTACCTTGAAAAGATTGGGGAAGTTGAATCCTTGCCCTAGGATCCCTTGGAGTTAAGTGGTTGGAACAATCTTTGAAGATGAAGAACTTCTCTCTCTAAAACCCCTCTATTCTCTCTCTAATTTTGGTAAGATGATATGAGAAAATGAGGGTGAAAGGTGTTATATTAAAGAAGAGATCGGGTAAAAATGTTACAAAAATCTGGGCCGGGGCGAATCTGCGGTGCACTTTGCGACCGCAGAATCAACATGCGGTCCGCATAGTGACCGCAGAATGGCCTCAAAATTGACTCAAGTTCTATTACAGAATGCGACCAATATGCGGTCCGCATTCTTGATCTGCGGTCGCAAAGTGCATCGCAGATTCATTATGCGATCGCATATCGACCGCATTTTCAACATGATTTTTGGGAGACTTTCTGGAAAGCTTTGCGGCAAGAATGCGGTCCGCATAGCAGATTTGCGGTCGCATTCTTGACCGCAAAATTGACACTTTTCGAAAAAATTAATTCTCTACATTTTTGAAACTTAAATCACTACCAAGGGTCCGAACCGCGCGCGAGCAAGCTCACCGCGAAGAATTCTACGCATTCCTAACACATTATTCGGACCATGACACTATAGCTACTAGGTTTTATGCACAAATATTTTACGGGGCCTTACACCTTATCTCCATCAGCATCATCAAATGGCATCACAACACTGCAGGTATTTTCCTCTCCATGCACCGCAACTTCTTGTTGCTCCCATTCGAATTTGACCATTTGGTGCAAGGATGACAACACTGCTTTGGCCGCGTGGATCCATGGTCAGCCCAGCAATAAATTATAGGACACAGCAATGTCCAACACCTGAAATTCCATGGTAAAATCCACAGGCCCAATGGTCACCTCCAAGACAATGTCTCCCAACGTGTTCTTACTTCCACCATTAAATCCTCTCACATTTATATTGTTCCTCCGAATTCTATCCGGAATGATATTCAGCTTTCCAAGAGTTGACAGTGGGCAAATGTTTGCGCTTGAACCATTATCTATCAACACTCTGGTAACCACCGACTCCTCTCTTTTCACCGTAAGATAAAGCGCCTTATTATGCTCGGTTCCCTCAACAGGTAATTCATTATCTGAGAACATAATCTTATTAGACTCGAAGATCTTATTGGTAATCATTTCAAGATGATAGACCAAGATCTTCTCTGGGACATGAGCCTCGTTCAATATCTTCATCAGAGCTTTTCTGTGTTCTTCCGAATGGATTAACAACGAGAGCAAAGAGATTTGTGCGGGAGTTTTCCTCAACTGTTAAACTATAGAGTAATCCTGCGATTTTATCTTTTTGAGGAATTCCTCCACCTCTTCTTCGGACACAGGCTTCTTCAACTGATTCTCTTTCACCGCTTTCATTCTTCTTAACTCTTCCTGGGCAAAACACCTCCCGGACCGAGTTAAACCATGAGTTTCATTGATTTCTCCAAATACATCTTTCCCTTTGTAAATCACTGCTACCTTGTTGTAGTTCCAAGGTACAGTCTTGGTGTTCACTACCGGCATCTGCAGCACCGATCTTATAATCACTGGTTCCACACTCGCGCACTTCACTATTAATACTAGCTTTACGCCTGGTACTACAACCCTCAACTTTTCCACCACTGTTTGACTTTTCACTGGTTCTTCAACAATTATTTTTCCTTTCTCAGCTTCTTTTTCCGTTCTGCTACTGGCCTTAATCATCATAACAGACTGGGACGGCTTCCGGCTGCTCTCATCCTGCGCTAATTCTATCATATACGTTTCATGGTCAGCTGGCAGTGGGTTTTGCGTGATGTTTGGAGCCTCCAGAGCTTGCACTTCAATCCTCCGGCTATCAATAAGATCTTGATAGCACTCTTCAGATGCCAACACTTCACAGTATCGTGTCTTGGTGCTCCTGAGCAATACTTACACCTGACCGATTGATCGATGTTTTTCGGAGGTGGGTTTGGAAGTTTAGGCTCAATTGGGCTCAACAATCCCAATTCCTTTTATCTGTGATAGAGGCTGGTATAGGACTCCCCCAACGGGGTGAATGTTTTCTTTGCCCTATTCCTCATTTCCCGGTCAGGTCTGGGTCTGCTTGGGTTTCTGTAGGTTCTAGACGAAGGGTATGTGTTTTATGTGTGGTAAACATTATACGGGGCTTGGGCTCTCCATACATGTGGCGGTGGTGGTGAATAGGTTTGGGCTTGTGGGTGGTGGTAGTGCGGGGCAGTTGGTAGGTAATATGGTGACGGTGGATTATATGTGGTTGGTGTATTGTATGGGGTTAGTGGGTTATATATGGTTGGCGGGTTGTATGGAGTTGACGGGTTTGGTGGGTATGGATGGTATGGTCTTGGTGGGTGATGATGTTGGTTGCGGTTCCAAGGCCTGCTTTCCACAACTGCTACTTCTTCTTTTTTCTTCTTCCCAATTATTCCCCCATTCCCAGTCTGTATGGCCTGATTTGTTGCCTTAATTGTCGAAAAACTCATGATCTTGTTGGTTTTCAAATCTCCCTCAACGAAACTTCCCATCTTCACAACCTCATTAAAACGTTTCCCAATAGCTGACACTAAATGCCCATAATAAGTAGGCTCCAAAGCCTGTAAGAAACAATCTACCATTTCTCTTTCCTTCATCGGCGGATCTACCCTTGCCGCCTGTTCTCTCCACCCGAAACCAAACTCCCTGAAGCTTTCTCCCGGATTTTTCTCCATCTTCGTGAGTGATAATCTATCTGGTATGATTTCCAGATTGTATTGAAAATGGTTCGCGAATGCTTGCACGAGATCGTCCCAGATGAACCACCTGGTGTGATCCTGGCGAGTATACCACTCGAAAGCGGAACCACTTAAACTTTTGCTAAAATACGCCATCAACAGCTCATCCCTGCCTCCTGCACCTCGCATTTTACTGCAATATCCCCCGAGGTGGGCCACCGGGTCTCCATGTCCGCTATACATATCAAACTTCGGCAACTTAAATCCAACAGGAAGTTGCACTTCAGGAAACAGACACAAATCCTTGTATGCCACGCTTACTTGCCCTCCCAATCCTTGCATATTGCGAAAGGCATTCTCCAAACTCTTTACCTTCCTAGCCATCTCCTCTTGCCCTGCATTTTTAGCAGGTTTCTCTTCGCTCGTCTCCATCAGCGGAGCATGGGATTCGTGCTGTCGGAAAGTTGGCTCGGGTGGGTAGTAGTGGGGGTCTTGTATGTGGAACATTGGTTCACTAGATGATTTGTGTAGGGTGGCAGGTGGAGGTGCCACATATACTGGAGCAACCTGGGGTGGATGGGGTAGTACTTGTTTCGTTGGAGGTGGTGGTACTTGGGAAGTGGAAGCATAATAGTGGTGATAGTCAGGGTATGTAGAGGATGAATTCATCGTGGGTGGCTCAGGATTGGGATTAGTTGGAGGGATGTATGTGGGATTGGCAGGATAAGTTGGCAAGGGTTGACCCGTCGACCAAGCCTGATACATTTCGGCCATCTGCTGTTTTAGTTTGTACATCTCTTCCTTCATTCCCGCTACGTCCACAATTTCTTCCTCCTGGGCGGGATCCATGACTGTTGCCTCAATCTCTTGCGACACACCTTTTGTCATTTTCTTATATCTCGTGTTGTAAGGGTGAGTAGCCAGAATGCCAGTTGCCACTAGAATCTGAATCTCACAAACATCAACACCCATTAGTGGTTAGCGCATGAAGAGATAAGATGCAACGATTTTAAAATAAACACATTTTCCTTGGATCGTCATGCATCATCCCCGTCTTTATTTATTTGAACCAATCATCTCTTTTTCTTCTTTCTTTTTTTTTTCACTTTTTCTCTCCTTTTTTTTTATTTTTCATTTCAAAATTGCATTCCTATTTATTTGCCTATCGTAATTAAAAGAAATAACATAAAGCTAAAGGATTAACAACAACTCTTGATTTTCATTGATAGTTCAAAAACATTTGTTTACAAAATGATGTTGTAATGCTAATGTAAAGAAACATAAAAATAGAATGCATGCCCTATGAATACATTAATGCTCCTAGTGCCCGCGAGACATCGTTCGGTCTTGCCGCGGGCCTATATGCTAATCCCTTTTGGAGCCTATCCAGGTCAGACATGACTTGCTGCACAAAGAACTTTACCGCAGATACAAAGGTTTCTTGGGACATATCTTCACACAGCTGACTCTTCCGGGTGATGTATTGAGCAATACGAACAATCTTCTCTCAAATAACCCCTTTTTCTTGAAGCAATCGGGTTATCTGTTCAGTGCGAGCATCTAAGGTATGTTGGTTATCCTTCTGTACTTGCTGCAGCTCTAACTCTAGTCGAGCCATAGTTGTGTAACAATGCTCTCTCTCTTCTTCGAGATCCTTTATAACCTTGTTACTTTTAACCGTGGCTGAAACCATTTTCTTTCTTAGCCGAACTACCTCAAATTCATGCCTATCTTGTAGCTGCCGAACCAACTTGGCTCTTTCCTCAGTATCTCTTGTTATTTGCTTCCGAGCCCTGACTAATTCCTTTTCTGCCTTGTCCAAGTGAAAGTTGTAGTCATTCACTTTGCGCCGAAGAGTCTCAATCAATTTCTCATCCCGGGCTAAGCGAATGGGAGTCTCGGATGCAATTTTCATTTGAGCAACCTGAGCCTTTAACATTTCGTTTTCTTTCTTCAGCTGCTTTTTCTCTCCCTCATCAGATGCTGCCTGTAAACCACTTTCAAACTGGAGATTTCTCAATTGTTCTTCCAACAAGCTGATCTTGGCCTTGTATTCTCTTTCTTTGGCCGCCCAATTCTGGTTTTCCTTAGATTGCTCCACCAAATCTTGCAGGTAAGGTCTTTTCAAAAGCCGCTCGTGCTCAAGGCCCCGTCGATACCATGCTAAATATCCAGACGAAACTTCCCCTCGAGCTCTATTTTGCACACAAGTATCTACTTTCAAGTTTTGGCATTCATTCCAAATTTGACGGATCTTTGCTTCCGGGAATTGCCCATCCGGACCAATTTCTATAACTTGTGAACTAAGGTCCCCGTCTCTCGATATAACTTGACATCTACCCAGCTATCACAGGGCCCAGTACGGGGCTTAAGGTTGGATGCTTTTTAAACCCATGTTCAAAAAAGGTGACCCTTCTGTCGGCATATAAATTACCTCGTCAAGAGGTAGCCAACCATATGTCCAATCAATCTGGCCATCGGTCAATGATCGAAGATGCAAAATCCAATCCTTTACTCCCTCTGGCAATTTAACTTCCTTTGTTCTCGTGCAAAATTCTTCCAGACATGTTCTTCTAGTCGGACCATAATTTGAGAACGAGGGATGATGGCATAGATGTTCAATCAACCAAATCTGCAAAATCAGATTGCATCCCTCAAAGAAGTTGGCTCCAGCTTTGCATGCAGTCAAGGCACGGTAGATGTCAGCTAAAATCATTGGAGCTAGAGTACAATTGTCTTATACTATCAATGTACTTGCTACCCCGGCAACCTTTATACCGATGTGCCCATCTTTTCTCGGAAATATGACAATTCCGAGAAATGCCACTAAGAAAGCAAACCTTTGATGCTCCTCCCATTTTGCTCTATTGGACTTGCTGCATAACTTGTTCGTGGAGTCGTTGAAAACCCCGATATGTCCATACCTACAATAGATGAATTTCAGGGAGCAAAATCCGTTGGCTAAATCCTCGTTGTGGACATTCCTAGCAATTTTCAAAGAATCCATAAAACGATGCACCGTTACTATTCTTGGAGATACCGGGTATTTTCCTTTTAAGGGGACCTCATTCTTCCCTATGTAGAAAGCAATCTCCTCCAGGGTACGAGAGAGTTCAAAATCCGGAAAATGTAGTACATTGTGTGGAGGATCCCAATATGTGACCAATGCTCTAATTACGTCGCCTCGGGGAATTATGTCCAATAACCCCGTAAGATCTTTCAAGTAACCTTTGACCTAGTCCTGACTTTCTGTTTCCATGTCGTGCCACCATAGTTTCAACTCCAAAGGGATTTTATTCATTAAGGTGAAATGTTCATTCAACATTGTGCTCATCCTGCACATTTATTAAGGCGATTTTATTTAGAAAAAAGAAAAATCCTTTTCAATGCAAGTTTTCATTTTTGAAAGAAACATGGCTCTCGAAGTGGCCATTTTTGCCAAAATAGCCTTCCTGCGTCTTTTCGGGACAATCGGTCGTTTCCAAAAATAGCAATCACTTCGATTATTTGAAAAGAAAAATTCTTTTTGGTCTTTTTCTAAAGGTGTGGTTGGACCCGTTGAGGGTTGCCTACGTATCCCACCTAATGGCGAGAATCAAACCTGCGTAGTTCGGTCAGATTAGTTGACCAATTATTTCAACAACAAAACCATTTTTTTCAAATTTTCGGATTTTCTGGATACCCATTTTCACTAACTCTTATTTCTCTCTCTTTTTTTTTCTTTTCAACAATTTTTCTATCCTCGGGATTTTCACCGGTCCGCATAACGATCAAGGACAATAAAAATGCAACACATAATATGCTCGGTCTTTTTCAAATACCGGGTCACCTATCCTAGACGGACCCAACCCCTGTGTTGAGTCCCCTAAGTCAGATATGATGCAAATAATCGTCCTAGACCTATGTTCAACATCTTACAGTTTCATAGAATGCTAGACCGTGTACCCGAGCGGACAACTTGAATCGAGGAGGGGGCTACGTACCGGTGACTCGCGGAGTCAATCGGCTTTGTAAATTATCCGGCCTCTATTTTCTTAATTTTTGGTGACTTAACAGAAAGGGGAGTCTCAACCAGTAAGCACATCCCCGGGGGTGAAGAAGAGAAGGGTTTTCGACACAATTTTTATATACAATCCACATAGTATCAAAGCGATAAAGCACATAGCATGTTGTTCAAATCATATAGTGAAGTCAAACAATATCACGAACGACAATTCTAAGGAGCTCGAGTTCTTAAACCCTGAAACCAGAGATTCTGGGTTCGTTCCCCAGCAGAGTCGCCAGAGCTATCATACCTCCCTTTTTACTACCCCCTAAAACATAAATGTGCTTATAGGGTATACCTCGATGCTCAAATACCTGAGACGGATATAATATCATAGAGGAAGGAGTTTTTACACTTAAAGGACAATCGGTTCGGGATTTTGTTTTAAATTATCAGAGTCGCCACTTGAGAAGATGATGGTGTCCCAAGTCACCGGTTAATCCCGAATCCGAGGAATTTGACTCTTTTATTAATGTCCGCGAAACAAAGATCTGGATAACGAACTCTGTTAACCCGGGAGAAGGTGTTAGGCATTCCCGGGTTCCGTGGTTTTAGCACGGTCGCTCAATTGTCGTTCTTGACTCTTGTTTGACCCATTATAGATTTTAACAACATATATGCGCTTTTACTTAAATTTTATAGAATTACGACATCGTGAAAACACACCTCTAGTCACACCGCAACCAGTACGCCTGTGACTTTTGGTATATTTCAGCTTTGCCGGGATTTAGGATTTGAGTTGCACCAGGTGCACACTCGTTCATAGGAAAGTACATTAAATCTTGCCCTAAAACAGTCTATCGGCTTTGAATTATTTTGGGAGAAGTTATGAAATTTACTAGTAGCTTTCCCAATTCTATTTACATTTTTACTTTGTTACTAAAGGGGGTCCCACTATTTGGTGTCATGTGAGGCTCGTCCCGGTTTAATTTTAAAGGCTCAATCTTAATATGTACATACTATATTTTCTACATATGTTTTTCCCTTAACTAATTCTGGTACCAAGTATTCCAGGCCCATATTATTCTGTTGTTTATTGGGCCTGGGTTTTTGGAATAATACTCAGGATAACACCACATACGTCCAGGTCTTAATGACCCGGAGCAGGCTTAGGCTCTTAGCCAATGGCCCAGCGAATTCACGAACACAGTCCAGGCCTACGTTGTATATCAAGCCCAGACCAGATTAAGGTAACAATAATGAAAGCAAAAATGCAAAATTCATAGTAAAAACAGGCACTTAGAATTGAGAATGAAATCGAATTACTTTCATTTATTCATCAGAAGAGGAAAATCGCTGTACAAGATGATTCATGTTAACCTTAAGCCATAACAACTTGATGCATATGAAAACCAACTACCTTTTATACTTCATTTTTCTAAGAACTAACTTACACTAACATTGAAGTTATTTAACTAGGAAATTAAGAGCAAACAATTTAACTCTGTGAAGCATGATTTATACAGTCCAATTACTTAATAATGATAACCAGATTAGCTCAGGCTAAGTGATTAATGATATTTACACAAGATTATATTACTGGATTTTTTCTACGATTTGCTCTCATTCATTATCACATACCCAGTTGCAAATGCATTGATGTTTCTTCTAACCTTTTATCTCCTTTGAGCTTGTTTGTAGCTATATACTGATTCGCAATTCTAATTAACTATATGAATGTTTTTATGCTACTGCCGTGAGAGTTATTAACGACCTAGACTATAGTTAATTACTTGTTTTAAGAGTTTTATCTACCTTAACTAGGGGATATACTAACTATGACTACACTATTACTATTATTCTATCTATTACATCAGTTGTCTTTGTTTTTGTGCTATTACATACTAGATTACGATTAAACTATGAATCTATGCTACTACTAAAACTAATGACAATATCAAACTATAGACTACATAATAACGCAATAATTAAGCTGAAGTTTAATTTTCATTTAATCAATTCTCCATTACAGCTTCTAGCGAACAGAAGAATACCTGGATCAACAAGAAAAATCCAATGAGTCTAAGGGGATTCAAGCAAATAAGCAACATCAAATGACTCGAACAACAATGCAACAGGGAGGTTGAATATCCACGAAATAGAAAACCACAGCAAGAGCAAGCAGGAGTCCAAGCAAATACACGAGCAAAAACCACAAATATCCGACTGATATCAACAAATTCTCACTCAAAATAATGCAGGAAAAAGCCTATTGCTATATTAATGTTATTCTCTCTTAACTTTTCTTTCCAAAAACCAGCCTCAAAAAAATTGAAGAAGCCCCCCCTCCCCCATGCACTATTTTCAGGAGGTATATATAGGAAGGGAATGGGCTGATGACTTGGGGAGAAAGTTTGGGATTAAATCCCACTTCTCCCCCTCTTAAAATTACTAAACTTACACTAAGGCCCCAAATTCTGTTATCAAATCCCTTCCAACATGTGCTGGAAGGTTCTATTAGATTCCCTTTTAAGGCTTTTACCAAAGTATCCCTAAGGGTTGAAGATTTTTACTGATTTCTCTATTTAGGGAGACCATTATGCCCTTTAATCTCTGCAAAATTGTAGAAATCAGGGGTACAAATTACTCCCATAACCCTTTATGTTCTAAACAATTTACCTATTTGGCTTCCTTTTATACCCTTAGTGATATTGCTGATTTACCCGACCTACCTAGGTCAAGTTTTCAGCATCTTGGACTTATTTAACTAATGGCCAGTCCTTGCATTGGTATTTAAGGACTGGCCAGTTCTACTATTTCAAACATAACCTCTTTTGTTTCATTTTCAGTCAATTAAGACCTATTCAATTCATTTCAAAACTAATTGCAGGACTAGCCTGCTTTATTATTATATTTAGCCTATTTAAACTTAGCCAGTCTCAAGTTGAGACTTGACTTGGGTAATTAAACTCATTTACTGAACATAAGCTGGGCTAAGGCCTTTGCAGACCTAGCCATTTAAGGTTCAGGGCTCAAAAAGAGCCTGGGCAAGTCTGCATTTGCAGACTTAGCCAATCTTGCACAACTAACCTCTTTTGACTGATCATAGGCTGGGCTAAGGTCTTTGCAGACCTAGCCACCTAAGATTCAGGGCTCAAAGGAGCCTGGGCAAGTCTGCATTTGCAGACTTAGCTAATTTTGGACAACTAGCCCTTTTGACTGATCACAGGCTGGGCTAAGGTCTTTGCGGACCTAGCCACCTAAGATTCAGGGCTCAAATGAGCCTTGGTGAGCCTGCATTTGTAAGCTCAACCAGTTTTGCACAACTAGCCCCTTTTAAGGTAGACTAGTGTGTTTGGACCTTATAGAGTTGATCAACTTTGCAAAGTTGACCACTCTTTGGTCAATTATTACCTAATAGCCTATTTTTTGTTCATTTTCAGTTTTAACCTATTTAAAAACTAGCCATTTATGAGACTTAGTACTATTGCAGCTATAACCAATTCCCTAAGATTAATGGGCATTAACACTGCTCATACTAACAATAAACTATTGCAAACTCAGCCATTTCAACATACAATTGCACACATAGCCACATGAAACCAAACATTGTTCATCAATCAATTAAAACTCATAAGGGAAGTTTGATAATGATGAATCTTAATCAATCAACTCACATGACTCAATTTCATGCATCAAAGTGTCAATTAACATCAATCAGACTTAGTTACAACCAATTTATGTTAAATGATTCACTGTAAGACCTAAAACTCTTAAAGTTCATGGACATAGACTTAGTAGAGACTAGATCTCATAACAGTCAACAAAAATGAAATATGGCTTATATCAGACATAAGAACAATGGACCTTAACCGAATAACATAAGCGTGGTAATCAGAATCAACTTCCAAATACTAATCTTAGCTTGATATAGACATGAAGATGAAGAAAAGAAGAATATGGAGAAACATTGAAGAAGAAACCTAAATCTATCATGTAAAAGTGACATAAAGAGAAGCAGAATCAGATTAGCATACTTATTTAGCAGATGAAAGGACATAGGAGGTGATATAGACGTGAAATAAGGCTAGACTTGTACTAAAACAAACAGAAGGGGTGTTGAAAACCAACAAATAAGAAAACCCTAAATATAAACAAAGGATGTGAAGATCTCTAGAACAAAGAAGCAAACCCAGATTAAACACAAGATAACTTTGATATAAGAGATGAAGAAAGACGGCTAAACTTTCACTAAGACTAAACATGCAAAGAAACAGAAAGAATAACAGTCAAGATATTGCAAACTAACGAAAGACAACCTAATACAAAGATGAAAAAGAATGAGAGACAAACAACTAAACTAGTATTAGAACTAAACATGCAGAATAACAGAAGAAATATCGAAAATCAACAAAATGGAGAGGCCTAATACTAACAGAAGACAAAAGATAAAGTCAAAAGAAAGATATCCAAGTCAAGTCTCCAAATCAGAACAAAAATCCAAACAAGCGAGATAGATATAGCAAATGACTAAACAACTAAACGTGTGAAGAATCACAGTCATGCTTTTGAACCTAACCAATCAGAAACAACAAACCAAGAAGATGAAGAAGAAAAGATAGATCTTTTAAAGCTAAGTAAATTAAACATAATCGAAACAAAACAGAAAGAGATACAAAAAATGAACAAGTTAAGAAAATTCTAATACTAATAGATGAAGTTGCAGGATTTCAAGATCTAAAACAAAAAGAAAGCATACAAGTAAATAGACAAGGAAAGCAGATAAAGCAAAGAAGAGGGTTAGGGTACTTAGCTTGCAGGGCCTGTCCCCTGAGCTTCCCCTTTCATTCTTTTCTTTCTTTTCCGGTCTCTTTCAGACCTTTCTTTTGTTTCTCTTTTTTCCCGTTTTTCCTTTTCTCATTTTTTCTTTCTGTTTTTTCTGCTTTAGCCTTTAAGACGGAGTCTTTAGGGTTTGACGGTTGGAGTGGGAGGTATTCAGGGGGGTAAAGGTTAGATCTTGGCAAAGGGGTTTAGTTCCGAGATGCCGGAGTTAGGTTTCCGGCGACCTTTTTTGGGATATTCGAGGAGCTCCGGGGAGATTTGAGGGAGGTGAATGATAGGGTTGGGTAGATCAGACCGAGACGGTCCTTTTGGCGTTGGTTTGGGGTGGTTTCTCATAGATTGGGTGGTCACCGGTGAAGTTACGGTGGCCGGAGTTTCGAAAGAAAAGAGAGTCTGTTTTAGGGTTTGACGGTCGTTTGAAGTGAAGAAGATGAAGAAGGATGAAGAAAAGGGGAGAAGAAGGGTAAGGGGGTAGACGGCGACCACCGTGGAGGGTGGCGGCCACCATGGCCGGCTAGGGTTATAAGGTTTGAAGATGGAGATGAAGAGGGAGAGAAGAGAGGAATAGGGAGGCGGCTAGGGTTAGAAATTTGATAAAATGGCCGAATTTTTCAGACCAAAGCCATTTATAGGCTGGTTGACTAAGGTAATCCAGACAGTTGATCTGATGAAGATCAACGGTCACCAAACGCGTTACAAAAATGGCGTCGTTCAGTTGTTTGAGAGGCCAAAGCCGACGGCCCTTAGATCAAATCAAATGGACGGCTGGGATTAATCCTCTCAATTAATTAACTAATTAACTCCACTACTTATCTCAACCATTGGATTTAACAGGATTAACGGCTGAGATCGAATGACCTTAGGGATCAGACGGGCCACCTCTTGGGCTAATTCACTGGGCCAAACAATTGGATTTCAATTGGCCCAGTTCTATTATTCCTATGTATTTTTTGTATTTTATGGTTTTTTAATTATTAAAACACTCTCTTCTATATATATTTTTTCTTTTCTTTTATGAATTATTATAAAAACTTAATTTCCTACTTACACTAATTATGTAATATTTTTTGCAATTTTTCTACTATGTTTTCTAATTTTCCACTACTTAAAACTATTTTTGATGATTTTCTTCTTAAAACTAATTAATTTAAACAAAGTAAGTACTTAACCTATTTTTTTGATTTTTTTTCTAATTTCCAATTATTCAAACACACATAATGCATTCAATTTCCAACAAGGCATGCAATTGCACTCAAAAATATATTTATTTTAATTTTGGAATTGTTTGCCCGGTGCAAAAATCATGTGCTCACAGGCGCCATCACGACCGGGGTTTGGGTCGTGACACTGCGGCCATCCGTTTTTCATCAATTAAAGACAATATCTCCAACCTTGTTTTAACCCATTCACTGTCCTCAATTTCCATTTCCACGATTATACGAAGTGAAGGGATTTCTACTTCTACTGGTATAACTGTTTCAGTTCCGTAGACCAACAAATATGGGGTTGCTCCGATTGATATACGCATTGTAGTTCGATACCCGAGTAATGCAAAAGGAAACTTTTCATGCGGCCTAGAGCTTTGAATCATTTTTCTCAGAATCTTCTTGATGTTCTTGTTTGCTACTTCGACAGCACCATTGGCTTTCGACCAATAAGGAGTGTATTTTGAATTGATCACATAGTTCTTCCATCAGACGACTGTTCAAGTTGGCATCATTGTCAATAATGGTAGTAGCTAGGATACCGAAGCAACAAATGAGGTTGGAATGCACAAAGTCTACCACAGCTTTCTTGGTGACCGATTTGAGAGTGATGGCCTCAACCTATTTCGTGAAGTAACCAATTGCAACCAATATGAATCTATGCCCATTAGAAGCTTTCGGCTCAATCAGCCCAATGACATCAATACCCCAAGCAACAAATGGCCAAGGTGCTGACATCAAATGAAGCATTGTTGGTGGTGCATGAATCGACTCACCGTGCACCTAGCATTGATGGCATTTTCGAACAAAACTGAAGCAGTCTCTTTCCATAGTTATCCAATAATATCCTGCTCACAAGATTTTCTTTGACAAAACATATCCATTCATTGGAGGTCCACAAACTCCTGTGTGTACTTCATGCATGATTCTCTTAGCTTCCTCGGCATCAACACATCTTAACAGATTTAGGTCCGGGGTTCTTTTATACAAAACATCACCACTTAAGAAGAAACCATTCGCCTGCCTTCTAATAGTTCTTTTCTGATCTCATGTGGCATGCTCAGGGTACTCTTGTGTTTTCAGAAATCTCTTGATATCATGATACCATGGTTGAGTACTAGATCCCACCTCAACCATATTACAACAGCCATGCCTTTCTTTGATTTGAATTTCCAGGAGGTCAATATAGGCGTTGTCTGGGTAAGGTAACATTGATGCCAAAGTGGCGAGGGCATCAACTAGTTCATTGTGACTTCAAGGAATCTACCTGAACTTTATTGACTTGAAGCGTTTGGTGAGGTCATCCACATGTTGCCGATAAGGAATGAGATTTACATCTCGAGTCTCCCACTCTGCATGTGCTTGCCGAATAATCAAGTCAGAATCTCCCATGATCAGTAAATCTTCAACCTCTTGATCAATGGCCATATTGATGCCCATGATGCATGCTCCATATTCTACTGTATTGTTTGTGCAAAAAAATCGAAGTCTAGCTGTAGCTGGATAATGCTGACCATTGGGTGATATCAAAATTGCCCCAATGCCTACACCTCTTCCATTTACTGCTCCATCAAAGAATATTTTCCAAGCACGAGTGTCTTCTGTTTTGACTTCTACTGAATCAACTTCTTCATCTGAGAAATATGTGCTCAGTGGTTGGTATTCATTGTCAACCGGGTTTTTCGCCAAATGATCTGCCAATGCCTGAGCTTTCATCACCGTGCGAGTGACATAGACTATGTCAAATTCAGTGAGCAAGATTTGCCATTTTGCAAGTATCCTAGTGGGCATCGGCTTTTGGAATATGTATTTTAATGGATCCAACCTAGTTATGAGATAGGTAGTATGGGCTTGCAGATAGTGTCTCAATTTCTGAGCAACCCATGTCAGTGCACAACATGTTCTCTCCAACAAAGTATATTTGGCCTCATAATTGGTGAACTTCTTACTCAGATAGTAAATTGCCTGTTCTTTCTTGCCGGTCACATCATGTTGCCCAAGAATGCAACCGAAAGAATTTTCTAACACCGTCCGATACAAGAAGAGAGGTCGTCCTGAGTCAGGTGGAACTAATACCGGAAGATTTGACAGATATTCTTTGATCTTATTAAAGGCTTCTTGACACTCAGTTGTCCATTTGATCGCTGCATCTTTCTTCAACAGTTTGAATATGGGCTCACATGTGGTAGTCAATTAAGCAATGAACCGACTGATATAGTTTAACCTGCCCAATAATCTCATCACATCTTTCTTGGTTCTCAGAGGAGGCAAATCCCTGATAGACTTTATTTTCATTTGGTCTAACTCGATACCTCTCCTGCTAACTATAAAGCCCAAAAGTTTACAAGATGGGACCCCAAAGGGACATTTAGCCGGATTCAACTTCACATAATACTTGCGTAACCGTTCAAAGAATTTCCTCAAATCTTGAACATGATCATCCTGGGTTCCAGACTTGATGATTACATCATTCACATATACTTCTATTTCCTGGTGCATCATATCATTGAAAATGGCGGTCATGGCCCTCTTGTAGGTTGCCCCAGCATTCTTCAAACCAAATGGCATGAACATATAATAATATGTACCCCAAGGTATAGTGAAAGCGGTTTTCTCAGCATCTTCCTCATCCATCAACACCTAATGATATCCCGTGTAACAATCCATGAAAGACTGTATCTCATGTTTTGCACAGTTATCAGCAAGGATGTGGATGTTGGGCAAAGGGAAGTTATCTTTGGGGCTTGCCCTATTCAAATCTCGGTAGTCCACACATACCCGAGTTTTCCCATCTTTCTTAGGTATAGGAAATACATTAGCTAACCACGTAGTATACTAGACCACCCCGATCACCCCGGTTTTCAACTATTTTGTGATTTCTTCTTCGATCTTATCACTGATGTTATTTTGAAATTCTCTGTTTCTGTTGGACTGGAGGGCAATTGGGGTAAATTGGCAACTTAAGAACAACCAACCAACACTTAACCCTGGCATGCTGTCGTACGACCAAGCAAACAGATCTTGAACTCAAACAAGAGTTGAATTATTGCATCCTGGGTTTTCTCATCTAGGTGAATGCTTATCTTGGTTTATTGGATTTCTTCAGGGGTCCCTAAGTTAAATGGCTCAGTATCATTTAAGTTTGATTTAGGCTTATTCTCAAATTGTTCCAACTCTCTATTTATTTCCTTGAAAGCCTCTTCTTCATCATATTCGAGCTCTTGGTTCATTATTTAACAATAAGACAGCGCGTTTGAATCTGGGCATGAAGTTTTCAAGCATGTAATTTTATTTAAAGCCGCATTATTAGAACTGAAAGAATAAAAAATAGCAAAAATCAGAAAGAATAAAGGAAAATGAACAATGAAAGTTGATTTCATTTCTTGGAATTTGAAGATAATAGGGTTTACATTTCAAAATTTAAAGACCAAAAGCTAAAGAAAACCTCTAAGTTACACCCTGGATAACTCGAGATGCAGTAAGAGTAGCAGGACAAATCTACTAGGAGTCCCTCCTGATTGGAAATGGCATAGCCTTTCAATTTGGCAACTTGGCATCTGGTCCCATGTAAAGCACCTTAGTGGTTCTAGTCCCTTCCCCCGGCTCGACCATATTAGTCTCATGAATCATTTCTCTCATGGTCCCGCAGATATCTTCTATTTCTTCGGCCGTGAAAACCTCATCATCCTCTTCTTCAACGTATTTTGGTTAGACAAAAGTTTTGCACAAGTGTGGAAAAGGCCGAGGCAACTTCCATCCCTCATTTCTCTTCTTATTTGCCCATCTCACACCCTCTGGGGTATGGTGGAAACTATCCCGAAGAACTTCTCATTTGAAGGCAGGGTAATGGGTTATGCTATTCCTTGTAGTGATTTCCCACGCACTTTTCCCAGTTTGAAGCCACGCCGGATCATCTCATTAGCCACCATGATTGATGCATTAGAAAGGAAGGGTTGGGGACAAGGGTCTCCTTCTTCATACTGGCCGGCGAGCACAATTTTAAAAGCCTGATAAACTATGTGTTCGCCTACCTCTCTTGCTTCAAGGCACAGGACTGAAGGGTCTCGATAGATTGATTGTTTGTCTTCCCCGTGGACTGTGATCTCTTGACCCTCATGCTCAAATTTTACCAATTGTTGACGGGTAGAGGGTACATTTGCGACTGCATGAATCCAGGGCCTTCCCAGAAGAAAATTGTAAGACGTGTCCATGTCTAGAACTTGGAAGGTGATTTCGAAGTCCACCGAGCCGATAGTCAGAATCAAATCGATTTCTCCAACCATGTCCCTTTTTATACCATCAAACGCCCGTACGCAAATATTGTTGGGTCGAATTCTTTCGGTCCCAATTTCTATGTGTTGTAAAGTTGAGAGCAGACATATGTCTACCCCCGATCCTCCATCCACCATGACCCTTTTCATGTAATAACCTTCACATGTGACTGTTAGGTGTAGGGCTTTGTTATGTACGCTCTCTTCTGGGGTCAAATCATTCTTGCTGAAAGAGATTTGGTTGCTAGCAAAGAACCGTTCTGCCATCCTTTGCATTTGCTCTACAGAGGTGTCGAACGGTACATGCGCTTCATTAAGAGTCTTGATCAATACCTCTTGATGTTTGGTGGAATTGATTAATAGAGATAGAATGGAAACCTGCTCAAGGAACTTTCGAAGGTGGTCAATCACTTCATTATCTACCATCTTCATCTTTTGAAATAAATTTTCTACTTCCTCGGCACTGCTTATCTCTCCCAAATTGGCGTATTTTTCAGTAGGGGGTTGTCTTGAACTGCTCCTGAGATTTCTTTGCCCTTATAGATCACCGTTGTTTTGTTGTAATTCCAGGGTACAACAGTAGGATCTATCATAGGCTTCTGTGGCACGCGTCCGATAACCACCAGCTCATTCAGCCGAGGGGGTTTAATCATCCCCCAAACCACATAGGCCCCTTTCGGCACATACACCGATATTCCTTTCTTCACTTCTAATCTCCTCGAAGTACTTGTAATTAGTGGATTTTCTTGGTGACCTCTCGGGACATAAAGGACCTCATTTTTAGTAAGCGCCATCTCTGTTTTTTTTAACTTTCTTCCCAAATTCTGGTTTGTCAGTTTTAACCCTCTCTTCCCCTTTCTTTTGCTTCAGGGCTGCCTTAGGCTTCCTTTCTGCATCAGCAATGGCAATTATAGCTTTTAATGCGGGATCAAAATGTTTGTCGCCACAGATCATCCCGATTACATGCCTATTATTGTGAGCATGCAAGGGATTGTTTGTTACATTCGGGGCTTCCTCGTCTCTCACCACTATCTTCCCTTGTTCTATCAGGATCTCTACTATTCTTTTCAAAGTCAAATGATTCACGTCCAAGCAACGGTCGCAGTCAATATAACCTGGTCTAATAAGTCCATGATCGATCCCACAGGGAATTAACCTATCAATCACAACTTTCACAACCCAAGAGTACTTCCGAATCAAGTTCCCAAAATTTAGAGTATATTTTTGTATGGATTTCGACTAACTACTTTGCAAGAATTAAGAATTCTTAAAAGAAAGAATTGAACATTTGAGTAAAAAATAATATGGAGAAGGACGAAGGTATTGATTTCCCCTATTGATGGAATCCCTTATCGTTATGCTCATACAAATTGTTAATATATTCTATCAATCATGAACACTATGTATATCTTAACCCTCTCCCGAGCAATTACAATAATTTACTAGTTCACTCTCCCGAGCTACCCTAGCTAGCTTTAATTTGAATAGTTCACTTAAGATTGCACCCAACACATTGTTATTCCTAACCCCGCTTTTACGCCTAAAGTTATAGATTCCTCAAATAACCTAGGTGGTGTGTTGTTCAACAATATACCTAAATATGCACTCTTTTCCAAGTTATGCACACTAAATAGGTACAGCTAATTGGGGATCCTACCAATTAACTACAACAAGAACAAAGTTGAACAAATAGAAATCTAACTAACAATTTGTAATCACATAAACGATAAGTTCATCACTAAATAGGTTCCATCAAAACCTTAGAAAAGGATTTAGCTACTCATGCTTAAAGAAACAAGAATAATAATTGAAATCATAATGAAATACTTGATATAAAATAAAAGAATGAGTTGAGAGGATTCTCTCTTACTAAATATCTTGCAAAAGTAGTGAAATAAAGACAACATGCCTCTATTGGGCAAACTAGGAGTTTATATAGAGGTTTTAGGGGTAAAAATAAAAGTTTGAGTACAATTAGGAGTACTGTTGCGGCGCCTTACGCTGTTCGTTCGCGGCCGCGAGCGGACCGCGAACAGCAAACTTCAGAGAGCTTCATTATTCGCGGTTCATCCGCGGCCGCGAATGAATCGCGGATGAACAGTCCTGCTGATTTTTCTCTGCTTCTTCTAGCTCTTTTCACTTTAGCTCTTCTCTTGGCCTTTTCATCAACATATGACTCCAAAATAGCTCTTCTTAGCATCCATTGCATCACATGTACCTATAACACACAAACAAAGACTAATCAAAGCATTTTGTCCTCATGAACAAACTTAATACCATAGAAAAGTGTGATTATTTAGGGCATAATTATAGTCAAATTCACCTATTATCAATACCCCACACTTAAACCTTTGCTCATCCTCGAGCAACCTTAATCACACTTTAGGCCAATTTTTAAAAAAAATGTCTCCCGCAAAATATGTCACAAAAGATTTTATTCATGATCAACCTAAGATATGCACAATATTTACCTAACCGTAAACTCTCATGCCAGCACATTATTACTTACTCTACTTATTGCCAAAAACTTGCAAATTTACCTTCTTCCTCTTGAATTACATGCCCTCAAAAAATTTATTGAGAGAAGTTCCCACACATCAACAATTCAAAAACATGGAACTTATAAATATTGGAAAAATTCACTCACTCTCAACAAAGAACATTCATATGCATACAGACACACCATAGGCTTGCCCCTAGTGTAATACTTCACTAATCGAGTTATTCAATCATAGATCAAGAGGTCTTTAAGGGTTTTAATGTTGGCTATGGGATGGGTAGGATACTTTTGGTTATAGTGACTAACCTCCCTAAGCACTTTTCTTTTTCTTTTCACAACTTCCCTTTTAGTTTTCTTCCTTATGTCTCCCATAAACATTCCTTCACCTTTATTTTCTTTTAATCCCCATTTTTCTTTTGTTGGTGTAACTGGCCTTTCAAATTTTCATATATACAGTGATATAGCTCTTTTTCTCATTGCTTTGCAACATTATTTTGGCAAGTTCACTATTTTCTACCATTAATTCTTGATTTTCCCTTTTTCAATTTCCCTTCACCCCACACTTAAACTTTTGCATATTCATTACAATACAAGTACTTCTAGGAGGTAAATTAGAACATTATACATATTTGATAAACATTCAAGGGTTATCAAAGAATAGGCTTTAGGCTCAAAGGGGTTAACTAAGATACAATGTACGGGTGAATTCATGTCTATTGGTATATGGGGTTACACAAAGAAATGCCTCTATCCTTTCTACAACCAAACAACATCTATTTCGCTTTGCAAACACACAGAGCAAGTTCTAGGCATCATGTAAAGCATACAATGTAAGTAAAATCTCACACACACATAACATGCAACTCATTTGGAAACCGATTTATCTAGAAAGTCCTATCGATGTTCAAGCAAGCATTATTATGCAGTTTAAGGCATATTGGGGTTCTACAGTCAAGCTTAGAAGATACATTCTCAAGTTCAATTTAAGCTTTTTCTAATGTGCATATTCGGGGTTACATGTTACCCTTTGTCGTCTAATCCTAAAAAAAGGAAAAATCTACCTAACCCGGTTAAAAAATAAACCTTGGAAAAGAACCATGGTCAAAAGAAAAACCAAGGGGGAGGTGATACACTACCTAGAAAAAGAAAATAAAAGAAAGAAAAATTCCTACGTGGACTACTTCCCTCAAGAGTACTTGTCCTAAATAGTCTGTCATCAGGAAGAGTCCTCTACTCATTTTTTTTTTGTATTTTTAAAATTTTCTAATTTTTTTTTTGTGTTTTTATTATTTTATATTAACTACTACAACTAATATCTACATCATATACAAAATAAGTCACCCACCCCACACTTAGTAATATGTCATGTCCCCAAGACATAAATGAAAAGATAAGGTACATGAGGGGCGAGAAAACTTACCTGAGACTCACGCGAAGTCGGAAACGGTGGATGGGTCGACGTGATATGCTCGTCCAAGTGCTCTGAGCCATGCCATAAACCTTCTGTCTGACCGAGCTTGCCTCGTAGATATAGCGTCTAGACGTGTGTGCAAGCCATCAACGGAGGTGCGCAGATCAGCAACCTCCTCCTCCATAGACCTAAGCATAGGTCGTGATGGCTCGGACCTAGACATACTTGCTCGACGAGGAGCATGCCTGGAAGGTCCAGTTGAATCAGTGGAGTACCTAGCCCGAGCAACGGGTACAGGGTCGTCCTCCTCATCCAAGTCAATTGGGGTCGTGTCTCATCCAACCCGGATTTGAGCAGCTCTAAACGGAGCTTTTGGTAGTAGCTCACCATCAGTGGCAGTTTCTGGGGTCTGATGGAGGAGACAAAGTGTAGTGACAAGAGATGGGTAGTAAAAACCCTTGGCATTGAGGGATCCCCTCAATACCATCTCATCACTAATTAAGCGGGTGATGTCAACATCCCGTTGTGTTACAAAACACCAAGTTAAAAGTGCCTTATTAAAATTGACATACGTGGTGTCACTAGAGGGCAAGATCCGATTGCATATTATACAAAACCAGCATTTAGCTGTGTGTGTAAAGTAGTTAGAGTGCAGAGTCTTATTTCTAATACACACAGAGATGCCGTCTACACATAATGCCTCAATTACCATGTCACATGTGACACCTGGCCTATCATGGTAATAGTCGGCATTACTAGTATGCATTGGTAGTCTAAGTACCTGCCTAATAGTAGCAATATAGGCATTGACCTGCTTACCTCTAACGAATACTCCTCTGGCCATCGTGTAAGGAGCATTGGCGTAGAATTCCCGGACAAGCGTCTTGTTTACATTATGAGGTGAGACAAAGAGGAACTCCATCTTGCGTCTGCGAATTTCGTCATATATTTTAGGCTTCTCCGAGCAGATAGCTATCCGGTAAACTTCAACCTCCTGGAGCCATTTCTTTGTTGCCTTAGTGTGAAATCCATTCTCCGCCTCTTCGCAAGCAAACCTTGACTCGTCATAAGTAGGTTGCCTCGAAGAGCTAGCACCATGTCGAGATCTCTTAGGGGCCATGATCCTGCACAAATAAGATAGCCAAAACATTTGCAAACTGTTAGTCATCGGTAGGCTACTCAGACTTCGCCATCCGTGGAATATCATAATTGACCATTTTTCGTGCAATCACCTCATACTCCTATACTTAGTTTCTTATCTAACTGTTTTACACATGCCTATTCAAGCACCCCACACTTAATTATTTGAGCACTCTAACATTACCCAATCAACTTAATCCATCCCCAATAAAATACAACAATAACCAATTCATGAGTTGGCCATTATGTCTCCCAAAACTACATTCATCCATTATTACCAAGAATAATTGCCCAACTTGGCTAACCAACCAACACATATAGTCAAAACACTTTTGGGTCTCCAACTCACAAATTTAGCATCATACACTCAATTGGAGACCCAACAACCCAATCTTTACCAAACTTTCACTCATATAACAAGGTTCCTTAAGAAAAATTCATGGAAACATTCAATGTGCAACAAGAAACCAAGTAATATTCATGAACTACCATAAACTAACATTATCTAATTAGTTCTACAAATTAAACATTCAAGAACTAGAATAAAAACAAAATAAAAGAAGAAAAGTAGAGAGACTTACTAGTTAGAGCAATGGAGGAGTAGGATGGAAGAAGGGGATGATTTGGAGAAGAAGGGGTTGGGAATTTGTAGAGAGAATGGAGAGGATTTGGAGTTAGAGAGAGAGAGAAATTGGAAGAGGGGGCGGCTATTTTGAGTTATGGGAGTGGGGGGTTAGGTTTTTAGGGTTTAAAGAAGAAGGGGGGGAAAGAAAATAAAAAAAAATCTTTAATTTCACTGACCGCCGAGCTGGCCGCGTTTGTGCGCGGTTCGTTCGCGGCCGCGGATGGACTGCGAATAGTCGAGATTCAGAAGGGTCATTTTTTCGCGGTTGGTTCGCGGCCGCGAATGGACCGCGAACAGAGAAAATTCAGAGAGGTCACTTTTCCGTGGTTCATCCGCAGTCGCGGATGGACCGCGAACAGTGAACTTCTCTGAAATTTTTATCCGCGGTTTATAAAAAAATTACTAAATACTAACTATAATGAAAATACTTACAACATTTTTGTGGGTTGCCTCCCACGTAGCGCATGATTTAACGTCGCGGCACGACTCAACTTAGCGCATTTTAAGGCTCGCTAGACCTTTGAGGTTCATCCAACCGCAATTCTACCTTGTCCTCGGTGTCATCCAGGCCAATGTAAGGTTTCAACGGCTGTCCGTTTACCATGAATGTGCGTGATCCATCCATAGTTTGAATTTCCACAGCTCCTGACTCAAATGCCTCAATTATGTTGAAGGGTCCTGACCACCTTGATTTCAATTTACCTGGGAACAATCGTAATCTTGAATTGTATAATAGTACTTTGTCCCCGCTTTTGAAGTTCCATTCCACGATATTTTGATCATGAATCCGCTTCGTTCTATCTTTATATAGTCTAGTACTCTCAAATGCTAGATACCGAAATTCTTCTAATTCATGCAACTCAGTTAGCCTTGATTTACTTGCTTCGTCCAAGTTGAGCTTCAATTATTTCAGTGCCCACCATGCTTTGTGCTCTAATTCAACAGATAGGTGACAAGCTTTCCCAAACACTAATTTGTATGGCGGCATGCCAATTGGTATCTTGAATGATGTTATATACGCCCATAGTGCGTCATCAAGCTTCCTGGACCAGTCGGTCCTCGTGGCGTTCACTGTTTTAGTCAGTACACTCTTTATCTCCTTGTTGGAGACCTCAACTAGCTCGCTAGTGCACTCTCCCGAGCTACCCTAGCTAGCTTTAATTTGAATAGTTCACTTAAGATTGCACCCAAGACTTCGTTATTCCTAACCCCGTCTTTACGCCTAAAGTTATAGATTCCTCCAATAACCTAGGTGTAGTGTTGTTCAACAATATACCTAAATATGCACTCTTTTCCAAGTTATGCACACTAAATAGGCACAGCTAATTGGGGATCCTACCAATTAACTACAACAAGAACAAAGTTGAACAAATAGAAATCTAACTAACAATTTGTAATCGCATAAACGATAAGTTCATCACTCAATAGGTTCCATCAAATCCTTAGAAAAGGATTTAGCTACTCATGCTTAAAGAAACAAGAATAATAATTGAAATCATAAAGAAATACTTGATATAAAATAAAAGAATGAGTTGAGAGGATTCTCTCTTACTAAATATCTTGCAAAAGTAGTGAAATAAAGACAACATGCCTCTATTGGGCAAACTAGGAGTTTATATAGAGGTTTTAGGGCTAAAAATCTAAGTTTGAGTACAATTAGGTGTACTGTTGCGGCGTCTTCCGCGGTTCGTTCGCGGCCGCGAGCGGACCGCGAACAGCAAACTTTAGAGAGCTTCATTATTCGCGGTTCATCCGCAGCCGCAAATGAATTGCAGATGAACAGTCCTGCTGATTTTTCTCTGCTTCTTCCAGCTTTTTTCACTTTAGCTCTTCTCTTGGCCTTTTCATCAACATATGACTCCAAAATAACTCTTCTTAGCATCCATTGCATCACATGTACCTATAAAACACAAACAAACACTAATCAAAGCATTTTGTCCTCATGAACAACCTTAATACCATAACAAAGTGTGATTATTTGAGGCATAATTATAGTCAAATTCACCTATTATCATCCAACAATTGTTTGTATCGTGCCCCTCTACCCATGAATGATAGGCACATGGGAGACCTCGCTAATATGATGGTGATTCCGGGTTTTGGTATTTGGAGGTATGGGTTGCAGTAAACCTATTTGGACAAGCTTCGGGAGCAACTCAGAGTATGGCTTATCAATGCGTGTGAAAGTTTCACGCCCCAAGTCGAGGGACATGACCGGCGCCTGACCGGGTAGCCCCAGTCAAGAGGACATGGGTGCCTTTCATTCCCACGTGTTACCCATGTGTTGATTGTTTCTCATTAATCAAATATCTTACCAATTATAACAGATTCACAATACACAAACACAATCATACGAGTGATTCATTAACAAGTTTATAGTTTTAACATCGCCCGACATAATATATACATAAGACTGGAGTCCCACAGTTTACATGTCTACAGAGCCTCTAGGATACAAAAGGGAAAATAATACTTGTCGGTAACAAGGCTCCGGCTATACCTTACAAAACCAAAATCAAGTCTAAACAAAAGTGGCGTGAACCACACAAGGCCCCGAGGAAGAAAAGGGCTCACCAAAACGGGCAGTGGAAGATGAAGGATACTACTTCCGATGAGCTGAAGTGCCTGCTACTGATCCACCTACAATCATAACACGAATGTAGCGTCCCCGGCAAAAGGGATGTTAGTACACTTGAATTGTACTGGTATGTATGGACAAACTTTGTCCCAAGTAAACTCAATCCGTTAAACATGAATAACAATGACAAGACAACAAATAAATTACATCAAAAGATCAATTAATCCAGCTAACCATATTTTTCGCCTTTTACTCATTTCATATAAGTCTCAACAAGAAGCATGTTTAAGGTCAACAAGTAAATCAACAACAAATCAACCACATAAATCGCAAGTAGTCAAACAAAGGGGCAATCGGTGCCCCACAGGTTGCAAACTCTCATGCTGTCTCCTTTCACAATTTCATATCAATGATTTTGTATCAATTTCATTAGCGATTTCGATCGCTTTCCATCCTTATTACCTTGTCCACCCTTATTACCTTGGCCACCCTTATCACCCCAACCCACACCTTATTTCTTCGTGTTGCGTTGCGCAACCCGAACCTACCGTATAGTTTCAAACACAACAATCACAAACAGCAGATAAGGCACTACACACAATTACAACAAGTTCAAATAAGCAACTTACAAGTTGGTTCATATTCATAGTTTCTTCTCAAACCAATATTACAAGCAAATTACAATGTTTCCAAAATCGAGAGTGTTCATACCATATTGTTCAACGACTTACCAATCCTCAAGTGTTTTGTTTCTTTTCCACAAGGTACCATATATGCCATCATAACCATTATCGCAATTCTTTACCAAATTCAAATCTCATTTATCTTTCGATTCATACCCCATATTACATCACTCATATTTCAATAGCAAATTTGTCAAATTAACACGAACCAAACAAATTTCACACATATAGACGATTCCATAAGAATCAAAATTATCCATACATACCTGGTATTGAGTTTTCTTCCATTAAATTCCTACTTTATGCTTACCCAAGCTATCCTATCTTTGCCAACCTTGTTTCGCAGATTCTTATGCTTATTCACTTCCTCTTTACTAAAAATCAATGCAAGAGTGTAAAATTCCAGTTTCAAAAGCAATTATATGCAACCCTCTCTTCTACCTATTTTAAAACTGAAAATTAGAAAAAATAGTTAGGGTTTTTAGCTTGAATTATTTGGGGAAGTTGAATCTTTGCCTTAGAATCCTTTGGACTAAATGGTTGGAACAATCTTTGAAGATGGAAGACTTCTCTCTCTAAAACCCCTCTATTCTCTCTCTAATTTTGGTAAGATAATATGATAAAATGAAGGACAAAGGTGTTATATTAAAAAAGAGGTCGGGTCGAATTTTATAAAATTTCTGGGCCAGTTCAATTATGCGGTCGCATCTGCGATCGCAAAATCGACATGCGGTCCGCATAATGACCGTAGAATTGCCTCAAAATTTACATAAGTTTTGTTACAGAATGCGATGAGAATGCGGTCCGCATTCTTGATCTGCGGTCGTAGAGTGCACCGCAGATTTGACACTCAAAAACCTTCAAGAATTTATACGATAGATCTGCGGTCCGCAGATCCATTCTGTGATCGCATATCAACCGTATTATCAACACCAATTTTTGTAAACCTTCTGTTAAGATCTACGGCAGGAATGCGGTCCACATAGCAGATCTGTGGTCACATTCCTGACCGCAGAATCGACACTATTCTGGAAAAATTGATTCTTTACAGTTTTGAAACTTAAATCACTAGAAAGGGTCCGAACCGCGGCGAGCAAGCACGCCGCGAAGAATTCTACGCATTCCTAACATATTATTCGGACCATGACACCATAGCTACTAGGTTTTATGCATAAAAATTTTACGGGGCCTTACAGAAAGTTAGTCTTCTAGGTGGTTCTCGAGGTCGGAAGTTATTTTGGGGTGGTTCGGGATTGTATTGGTTTCGGCAAGGAGGCTGATTTCTAGGATTTGGAGCTGGATTTCGATTGATTTGTTGTTGTGGTCGAACATATGGTTGAGCATTCATAACCATGTAAGGTTGAGGAGCGTAGGCCAGATCTTGATGGTAGTAGTGTTGTGGGGACTTTCCTAAAAAATGGGGCCTGGGGATACGATGTTCTCTCATCCCTGATACTGCCATGGATGTTTCTTCTTTTTTATTCCCCCTTGCCATTCCTCCGGACCCACCTTGGATGTCTTAGGAGGTTGCTCTAATAGCTGATTGGCTCAAAATTTTGCCTGTTTTCAATCCATTCTCCACCATTTCACCGATTTTGATTGCGTCTGCAAAAAAGGCTTGCCCATGGCCGATGTCATATTCTGGAAGTAATCAGGCTCTTAGGCCTGCAAGAAAACAGTGACCATTTCTATCTCATCCATGGGAGGTTTTACCCTCGAAGCTTGCTCGCGCCATTTAATGGTATATTCTTGGAATCTTTCTGAGGGTTTCTTCTTCAAGTTCGACAAAAAATTCCTATTTGACGCGATGTCGATATTATACTGAAACTACCTTACAAAATCTCTGGCAAGATCATCCCAAATGTACCATCGAGATATGTCCTAATCCATATTCCACTCTGAGGCTATGCCTATCAAGCTTTCTCTAAAGTACACTATTAATAATTCTTCTTTGCCACTAGCCCCATCCAATTCGTTGCAATACTTTTTGAGATGAGTAATGGGATTGCCATGCCCATCATATTTCTTAAACTTTGGTGTTTTGAAACCTACGGGCAGGTGCACATGAGAGAATATGCATAGATCGGTATAGGAGACACTCTTCTGCCCGCTTAAGCCTTGCATATTTTTCAATCTTTGCTCAAGGCTCCTCATTCTTCTTGCCATCTCATCTTGTTTAGGAGCTTTGGGGTTTTGGTTTTGCCTAGGCGTAACCTCACAGATAGGTTGTTGAGGGTGAGTGTTTGTGGCAAACCGAGTTGGTTCCAGCAAGAGGGGTGGTGCTTGGAATGTAAATGAGGATGAATCAAAATTAGGCATGCGTATAGTGGGTTGTGATGTAATTGGACAAGGTGGTGCGGTGGACACGTTTGTAGCCATATTTGCTGTTGACATCCAGGGATAAGAAACAGAGGGTGATCCAGCAGAGAGAGCTAAAATAGTGGGATATCTGAATGGGGTAGTTGGATAACTTATGGGGACGTTGGAAGTCCCACTTGTCCTAGTGAACAACTCGGGGAATCCGGGGATTACACTTGGAGGCACTTTTCCATTGTTCCAGTCGTCCAACATTTCCAACATGCGATGACGTAAGATCCTATTTTCTTCAGCAGTTGCTGACTTGAAAGTTGGAATGGCCGAGACTGAACTCTCTTCTGATATGGGGACCGTTGACAAAGGAATTTCCGAAGACATCTCTACACTTTTCTTTAATCTTGTGAAGTAAGCATGAGTAGTTCCTCTTGACTAAGTAACGGGCAGCTGAACACTTCCTTTTGACCTCGTAAAGTATAAATGGGAGGCCAGACTACCACAAAAATCAACCACATTTCTAAAAACCTAGATTTAAAGCAAACAAACGGTGAGTTTGAAACCAATAAAAGATAGGTAATCTCACATTGGGGTGTGATGCACCTATGCAGTTTAAGTGGGTTGCTACATGTTTGCATAAGTTGCATGCGTCATTCCGGCTTCTCTTTACGCTCCCCTTTTCTTTTCATTCTACTCTTTTTATTATTATTATTATTTTATTTATTTATGGCTATAGTCGAATCTGGTGAAGATTGTCTACGTATCACGGCTCCGCGTGAATCAGACCAAGCGTAGTTCATTTGAAAGCAAATGCAAAGGTGAAGAAAACAATTTTATAATTAATAAAATACTTTATTACCATCTAGAAGTTTTAAAAGGGGAAACAACAGACTTGAAACAAGTCACACTATTAACATACTTTGGTATGGAAAAGGAAAAATGGACTTTAACAGATAAGGACTCCTAAAAGAAAATATAGGCTCGAGCTAGGAATACATTAAAGCTTCAAATTGTGGTGCCTGTGTGTAACGCCTCGAAAAATTTTGCTAAGTAATTTAGGATTTCGTAGTGTCACACAGGCTTATTATAATATTTTTATATATGTATAAATATGGTGGTCATCAATTAGACTTGGTAAAAATGAGTATGTCTCATGGTAAGTTATGTGAGGTCCAAATGGAAGCCTAGGTGTACGCCAAATGGGAAAATTTTTGAAATAGGCCAAAATTCCAAATGGATTCGCACATGGCTCCACTTCAAAGGATCATATATAATTATGTATAAGGTTTTATGTGGTGAATAGCATATTAAATAAAATTCCTTTGAGGCTAGTTTCCAACGCTTCACATCGTTCGTCATTTGGACATTCCTACACAAAGTTATGATCAAATTACCAAAGGCTGGAAAATGTTGTCTTGTGCCAAATGTGCGACCGCATTCCTGTCGCATTTTTAACATTGCGGTCGCATTTCTGTCGCAAATTGAACCAGAGAAGCCCACTTAATTCTTCTATTTTCATAACCCGACCCCATTTCAATATATAGGATTTGGGGTTCATTTTGGGGTCATTTCTTACTGATTTTAGAGAGTGGTGAGAGCATTTTAGAGAGAGAAGGAGGAAACCAACATGTAAATCATTGATGTGAATTTCTGAAAGGAGACAACAGGAGAATTTGCTACATGTGGGGCACTGATTGCCCCTTTGTTTCACTACTTGTGTTTTACGTGATTGATTGGATGTTGTTCTCCTTGTTGATCCTAAATCGTGCTTTGTGTTGAGAATTATTTGAAATGAGGAAAATGTGGAAAACATGGTTGTCTGGCTTAATTAATTCTTGGTGTAATTTATTGGTTGTCTTATCATTGTGATTACTCGTTTAATGGCTTGAGTTTACTTGGGACAAAGTTTGTCCATACATACTAGTATAATTCCAATGTACTGACGTCCCTTTTGCCGTGGGCGCTACATTCATGTTATGATTATAGATGGATCAGTAGCAGGAACTTCAGCTCATCGGCAATAGTATCCTTCATCATCCACTGCCCGTTTTGGTGAGCCCTTTTCTTCCTCGAGGACCTGTGTGGCTCATGCCACTTCTGTTTTAGACTTTATTTTGGATTTTTTTAAGGTATAGCCAGAGCCTTGTTACCGGCAAGTATTGTATCCTCCTTTGTAATCCTAGAGGCTCCATAGACATGTAAATTGTAGGATTATTGCCTATGTATATATATGTCGGGCGTTGTAAATGTAAATTGTAAACTTGTTAGTAAATTAATCGTATGGTTATGTTTGTACATTGTGAAATCAGTTATAATTGGTAAGATATTTGATTTATGAGAAATAATCAACACAGGGGTAATGCGTGGGATAGAAAGGCACCCAGATCCGCTTGACGCGGGCTACCCGGTCAAGTGCCGGTCATGTCCCTCGATTTGGGGCGTGAAAAACTTGGTATTAGAGCCTAAGGTTTTAAAGTGTACTAAGATGTCTCGGAGCCGTGTCTAGTAGCGCCTTTCTTATTGGTGTGTTGTCGACCACATCTATAAGTTGGGGCTGCATGGACATTTAGGAATTTACCCATTTCTTTAATATTCCAGATCGTGCGATATGGCTCAAGATAGGGAGCTAATTTCCTCTCTATGTATTACCCTCAAGATTGTTAATTTTGATACCATAATCTGTGAATTTGAAGCATGTAAGGTGGGATTTATCCCACCATTGAGTCTCAGTGGATCACCCAAGGACTTGCTAGAAGAATGTGTTGAGCCATGGAGTGATTGGTAGAACTTGTTATTAAGGAGAGTACCCTTGTTCCAACTAATGTCACTGCCCCACCAGATCATATAGTATATCATCAGTATGTACAACTAAAACCTCGTCTCTTAGAAATTAAGCTTCAATGGTGCCCACATAAATATTGTAGGTTTGAAATATAATTGATGCAGTACCCGTGTTGTTATGTTAAGAGAATTATTGTTGTGAAAATATATGTGGGAGGTAGTTCTTTATTTGTTTAATATATTATTCTTGGTCGATGAGGATATGTATAGAATGTGAACTATGTGCTAAAATGCATAGACTTCAAGTCAAGTTTAAATTGAGATTTTGTTGCCAAATTGTGTGAGAAAACTTATTATGGTTGATTATTCCAAAATGTTCTTACGTGTACCAAAGGTATTTGACTGATTGCGTTTAGTTGTTGGTAATGTATAAAGATGTTTGGAAATGAAGTAAGTGACTGTGTAAAATTGGTAGACTAAATGTTGGACTCTAGCTGTGATTGATAATTTACATGAATTGGTGTTGTTACCTGATATTGTGAAAGATGCATTCCAATATGATCAATGTGCTATTATTGACAACTTAAAATAGGTGTAAGGGGTATGAATCATGTATTGAAATGTGAAGACCTTAAATTGAAGTTGAAGCACCATATATTAAATAAAACTGTGTGAAGTCCTCTGTGCATAGAGATGTTGAAATAAGTCAAATGCTTTTGAGAAATAAAGTATAGACAATGTGTCGAGAACTCGAAATGAAATTGTACCTAGCGATACTTGTGACATGAGAGAATATGAAGCGGACTATGATGATAATGTGAAATATGCGGAATTGTTGTGAAATGCGGGGAAGAAGAAACTGTGTTATGAAATGTGGCCTAGTGCCAAGTATGATGTGATAATTTTTGCCCAAAGTGTCGATGGACAAATATACATGAAAATGGCATAATTCTTTTATTCGATAATGTGGTGAACGTTTAAAGTGTTTGATTTGTACTTGTGATTTTCTTATTATTGTATGAAGCGTGTAGGTGAATAATTTGATATGTGAACCCTATGGAAGTGCTATGAAATGCGGCCTAGAGGTATAGAAATTATGTGAAAGTTATGTGATCTCTTTCTATTTGGTAATGTGATGATTGTTTAAAGCTTTTGTTAAACCCTTATAACTTCCTTGTCCTTGCATAGATATATTCTTAAAAAGAATCCAAATTACAAAACAGTTCATGGACATGCATACTCTTTGAATGAGACGTATTATCTACAAAGTCTCCCTATCATAGTTCTATTGTTTACAACCTCCTATGGAATTTAGCTCTATAATTATGTTCCAGAATTGAGTTATATCACTATTGATACTTCCTACTTACTTTTCCTAAATTCTTAACAAAGGACTATTCCCGTTGAATTTCTTAAAGAAACATCTCAATTAAATTGACAACATCTACTCATTTGTGCCTATACATGCACCATCGTAAAGTTTGTACATGTGGTGTCACGTTCCATGCAAAGTATCCAAGATTTGTGATCCTTCTCGAGTCACTCTTTTACTTAGTTGTGTGTGTCTTATATGGCTCGATCAACCAATCTACTCTCTTACGAGTAACATCATGAAACATTTTCACTGTCTAGTAACATATATGCACATCTCAGTGCCTATCATATAAGTGCATATCAATTGAAATGGTCACCGTGTGCATAAGTTCTCTCTAAAAAAATTGAGATCCTCACATCCCCATCATAGATATCTTGTGTCGGTATGGTTTTCGTGCCCACTTGGGACATCTCACAGTAAGTAGCTCATTTTGTCCTAGTATTGTGGTTGCTCGTGGCATGGTCATGTATTGCAGTGGGGAGTTACTATAGTAGAAGTGTGTCCAACTAATAACCAATGATTAATTTCTCTTTATGTCTCCATAATGTGTTAAATTTATTCCGTATTTAGTGAATTCATTGTGCTAGTTCCCTACACTTGTATGACAACCATAAGAGAACATTCCCTTCTATGTATCACTATGACACTTCTTTTTTTCAAGTCAAAACCTATGGAGATCTCATCATGAACATCAGCAAACCTTCAGTGATTATTGTGCACTGTCTCATTGAGTTTGGTTTTCTTTACACCGTCAACTTCTAGTATCATGGACTATGTCGTTGTCATGTGTGGAGAGTTTTACTACCCTTGGTATCTCACCTTCTTGGCTAGATATGAGTGTTATTTTCCTTCTCCCTGGAGCGTCGTGTTAACTATTAGAACCATCTAACCAATTTATGATTTTGTCCCAATATCAAGATTTCCTAGCTATTGAGTTTCACTCGTGAAAAGTTGAGATTAGATGACTTCGAATTTTTGTACATATCATGAACATGTTGATTTGAATGAAAAAAATGGTCGTTATTTTTAGTTTCCTCATATATGATCAATTACCAAGAAGTGTTAAGTTGTCTAGAATATGATAATATCATAAGCGTTCAATTCTTTTCATCCTTATAGGCTTGTGGCATAGATTATGTACGTCAAGTAATGTTAAGAGTGTAATTCAACTTCGTGTATTTTGAATCCCATATCACATTCAAGGTGCTAGAGTATTCCTATTCGGGGTCAACGGATTTTCCCTACACTTTAGAAAATGAGTGGTTCACGTACTTGAGTATTCCTCCTTAATGATTCCTATTTCCCATGTACTACTTACTCATATTCCTCATTTGTGTATTAATTGAGGTAGTCACAATGATTAACCATGTCAGTATTGTTAGTAGTAACATTTTGTGTCTCTTAGTATACGACCTCATAAAGTACTCTACCCAGTGCATTAATGGATTCTTGAAGAACTCCAGCGTGATCTTGAACTCTGTTGTTCCTCATTGTATTAGATCCATTGGTAATTTTAAGTTCATACAAGTCAATGATAAAACCTCATAGTATGATCACATATATATTGGACAGAAAAAGTTATGGTCAGTTTATGGCACATCTCAGGGTAACTATTAAGGGTCATCAATGGTTTAGTGTAAGTGTACCCCTGAAAATGTTATGTGAGTTGATAATACAGGTAACATGACTGTATTACACATTAGGTTGCAATAGGTGTATGATATTCCCCGTAAATGCTCCTCATGTACTTTGTATTTCCATATGCTTATGTCTAAGAAGATAGTGATGAAAAAAAAAATTGTGGGTATGAATTGACTTGATTGAACTATATGATCATGGTAATATCCTATATGATGCACTACTAGCAAGACTCATGATGGCTTGATTTCATATGGACTGTTGATTGAAATGAAATTATATTCTTTTTGATGAACACCTTTGCGATTATATTAATGGCTGGTAAGGACTATTATGAACACGTGATTATTTGTTTACTATGAACTGACATCCTTGATGGCATGATTCTAAGTCATGAAATTGTGGGTTATTGTTGTTATCATGAAATGCAATATCCAGTGGAGTGTAAATTGTACAGTGGAAGTCATCAAAAGGTAAAGTCAATGGATAGTTATCTCATGCAAGATGTTTATCTGTCATCCTTGTTATGTATGTTTGGGAGTTGATATCATTTTTAAGAAGGTGTTATGACATTTCTTGTAAGTCGATAATGTCGTGTGGAAGTATAAATGTGTCGTGGAAGGAAAGTACTTTCGTTTCATTGAATACAAGTTAGTTTTGACTTGGAATGTACCATATAGGTATTTTGATGTAAAACTGTGCAGTCCATGTTCTGGTATCCATATGTTAATGTAGTTCTTGTAATACTGGGATTAGGATTGTGGATATATACATTGTGGTGCTATGTACAGTGGTGGATGTGTGGTTAAGATGATTTTGGTGATTCTCTAGCAGGTGGATAAGCCTAGTTACAAAGGAGACTCTACCGAAATTTCTAAAACATTTAGGAGTTAGTGAAAATTTAGAGACTGGATGTAGGTTAGAAAAGAGATGTTTGATGTTAAAGTGTTTGGGGAAGACTATACTCCTCATTCGAGGACGAATGATCCTAAGGGGGGGAGAATGTAAGGCCCCAGAAAATTTCGCTAAGTAATTTAAGATTTCGTAGTGTCATACGGGCTTATTATAATAATTTATATATCTATTAATATGGTGGTCATCAATTAGACTTGGTAAATATGAGTATAAGTCTTATGGTAAGTTATGTGAGGTCCAAATGGAAGCCTAGGTGTACGCTAAATGGGAACAGTTTTCGAAATAGGCCAAATTCCAAATGGATTTGCACATGTCTCCACTTCAAAGGATCATATATAATTATGTATATGGTTTTATGTGGTGAATATCATATTAAATGAAATCCCTTTGAGTCTAGTTTCCAACGCTTCAAACCGTTCGTCAGTTGGACATTCCTACACAAAGTTATGATCAAATTACCAAAGGCTGGAAAATGCTGTCTTGTGCCAAATGTGCGACCGCATTCCTGTCGCATTTTTAACACTACGGTCGCATTTCTGTCGCAAATTGAACCAGTGAAGCCCAGTTAATTCTTCTATTTTTATAACCCGACCCCATTTCAATATATAGGCTTTGGGGTTCATTTTGGGATCATTTCTTACTGATTTTAGAGAGTGGTGAGAGCATTTTAGAGGGAGAAGGAGGAACCCAACATTTAAATCATTGATGTGAATTTGTGAAAGGAGACAGCAGGAGAGTTTGCAACATGTGGTGCACTGATTGCCCATTTGTTTGACTACTTGTGTTTTACGTGATTGATTGGTTGTTGTTCTCCTTGTTGATCTTAAATCGTGCTTTGTGTTGAGAATTATTTGAAATGAGGAAAATTTGGAAAACATGGTTGTCCGGCTTAATTAATTCTTGGTGTAATTTATTGGTTGTCTTATCATCGTGATTACCTGTTTAATGGCTTGAATTTACTTGGGACAAAGTTTGTCCATACATACCAGTATAATTCCAGTGAACTGACGTCCCTTTTGTCGGGGGCGCTACATTCGTGTTATGATTGTAGATGGATCAGTAGCAGGCACTTCACCTCATCGGCAATAGTATCCTTCATCTTCCACTGCCCGTTTTGGTGAGCCCTTTTCTTCCTCGGGGCCCTGTGTGGCTCATGCCACTTTTGTTTTAGACTTTATTTTGGATTTTTTTAAGGTATAGGCGGAGCCTTCTTACCGGCAAGTATTGTATCCTCCTTTGTAATCCTTGAGGCTCCGTAGACATGTAAACTGTGGGATTATGGCCTATGTATATATATGTCGGGCGTTATAAATGTAAATTGTAAACTTGTTAGTAAATCAATCATATGGTTATGTTTGTACATTGTGAAATTAGTTATAATTGGTAAGATATTTGGTTTATGAAAAATAATCAACACAGGGGTAACGCGTGGGATAGAAAGGCACCCAGGTCCGTTTGACTGGGGCCACCCGATCACGCGCCGGTCATGTCCCTCGATTTGGGGCGTGACACTGCGGGGCATCGTTCGGTCTTGCCACAGGCTTGGGTGTAAGATCCCTTTCGAATTGTTCAAGTTCATACATTATCCTCTTGACAAAGATCATTATTGCTGAGAAGAAGGTAGTGCGGGTCATGTATTCACACACTTGTCATTCTTGACAATGGCGTGGGCAATGCTCTCGATCATGTCCCTTGTTCGACCCATTTATGTGAGCAGACACCTTATTTGGTCATCTCGGGCTTCTAAAATCTGAGAATCCTTAAGGTGCTGATTTTACAGCTAATGTATTTCTACTTCCATTTGGGGTAACAAGTCATAGCAATTCCTACTTTCAGTTTCAAAATTTTTGGCTTGCCTAACCGTTTTATCCTTAAGAGTGACTGCTTTTCTCTTTAGGTTGGCCACAATTTCCTCGTGGTCCCATTTCAATTGATTCAAGTATTGGCGAGGCTCATCTGCTATTGTAGCCCATTGTGCTTTGAGCTTTGCCATGACATTTTCAAACTTTTCCAAACCACCCCGCCATTCCCTGACTTCATTTTTCAGCCTTTTTATCAATTGCTCATCTGACCGGCTCCTTGGTTGTTTATCGGCAGCCATTTTCAGTTGCTGAATTTGGGCCCTAAGTACCTCGTTTTCCCGAACCAAACTATTCTTTTTACCCTGATCCGAGGTATCTTGTATGTTGTTCTCAAATTTGAGCATTTTAACTTGTTGCTTCAACTTCCCGATTTCAGCCTGATAGATTTCTTCTCTCGCCAACCAACCCCACTGTTCTTGCGAATCATCCATGAATTGTTGGACATGGGATCTTTTAGCAACCAACCCCATAGTCTTTGGCTCAAGGAATCTACATTTGTGCCACAGCTTTCTAATTTTTTCTTTGTGGAATACGACTCCTGGGCTCAACTTAATGGCGTGCTTGCTTAGATCCTCATCAGCGGGAATTACCTGAAATCTTCTTGGTTGGCGCAATACCCGATGAGGAGCATATGGATGGATACTGCGAACCCCCATTAAATGAATATGACATTCCTCGGCTACCATGTATATTGCCTCAGTAACAGGCAACCACCCGAATGCCCATTCAACTTGGTTGGCCTTTACTGACCTCAATCGTGTGCTTCAATACCTTCGGGGAATACAACGTCTGTCATCCGTTTCTCGAAACCACTAATACAGCTTTTTCCGGTCAACCCGTGATTCATGTATCATGCCCGGTGATAGAGGCATTTTTGTATTCATAATTTGAGTAGTAGATTGCATCCCTGGAAGAAATAGCCTCTTTCTCGGCAAATAGTTAAGGCTCGGTAGATTTCGGACAAAACCAAAGGGACTACAGTACTGGTAGCTTTTTTGTTTGCAACATCGGTTATTCCTACAAGGCTTTTCTCTATTTTCTTACCTTTGCGTTGACAAACCACGATCCCCAGGAATGCCATTATGAATGCCAAAGTACGTCTCGTCTCCCACTTGTTTCTGTTCCCAGCATGAGTTAGTCCAAGATTTGGCTCTTCAAAACCCCGAGGAGCACCATACCGTTGATATAATAATCGGAGAGCGCGGTATCCTCTTTACATATCATTATTTTTCACCTTTCGACTAATGTTTAGCAAATCAAAAAACTCATGCGGAGATACCGGTCTTGGTGAAAGCAAATATTATCCTCTTAATTTTCCATTCAACCCTGCATAGCCTGCGATCTCCTCTAGTGTAGGTGTAAGTTCAAAGTCAACAAAATGGATTACATTACGGGTTGAATCCCAGAATGATATCAGAGCCTCGATGATATCTGTCCTTGGCTTGACATTCAACAAATTGACAAAACCTCCCAAAACTCTTCCCACTATCTGTTTACTACTGTCTTTCAGATCATTCCACCACTTGTGGAGCTGTAGAGGGATCTCGCTAAAGACAGAGAACGGTTCATTTTGATTTGTGCTCATCTTGCACATTTATTAAGGTGATTAAAGAAAGAAAAACTTTATTTGACTCAATTTTTTTTTATTATTTTTTATCTATATTCCATTTTTTAAATTTTGAAGATGAAGGACTCAATTTTCAAACACGGCCTTTCAGCGCCTCGAGTACGAAACTTAAGGCTGTGAGGGTCAAAACTCAGAATGCAACCAAAGGTGGCTATTCTGGCAAGGTTAGCCTTCCGGCGTCCCAATTGGGTTATTCGACTATTTTTCAAAAGGGGAGGTTGGACTCGATGGGGGTTGCCTACATATCCCACACCCTGTGAGAATCAAACCTGACGTAGTTCGGGCCAATTGGTCAAAAATCAAAACAACAATTTTCTTTCTTTTTTTTCAAATATTTTTTTATTTTTTTCAAAAGAATCTGAAAGCATTTCGGTACTAATAGGCATTGAATTTTTCACAACAAATGGTTACCCTCACTCAGGCCTAATACTACTTGTTTTGTCCATTTTCACTCGTTTAGACAAGTCGGTCAACATGCAAAGCTAAGCAAATAAATGCTCAAGTAGCACGTAAGATGCATCAGGATGGTCAATTCATTTCAGGTCACCTGTCCTAGACGGACCTAACCCTTATGTTGAGTCCCCTAAGTCAAATGCACATGGTGCAAACAAACGTCCTTCTAGGGATCCGGCATCAGTTTATTATTCTTCTAGGTTTATTGGTCTAGACTTGGCTTACCCGAGCGGACAACTCAAGCCGAGGAGGAGGCAGCAGCCCAGGAATACAAAAGCTTCGCCGGTTTTGCAACATATCCAAACCTCATTTGAAAGTGGGAATTAAACACTATACAGAAAAGAAGTCACACGAAGTGCACCCTTCTTCATGATTTTGAAGACTCAAAGCTGAGACTGGTTTCAGTTCAATTTGTATGTACAATCCAGATAATATCAAAACGGTAACATTTAGCACATTAAGCATGAAACATGTAAAAAAAATTAGACAAAGCCAAATATAACAATTATACTAAGTTCGAATTCTTGAACCCTGAATCAAAATTCTAGGTTCGTTTCCCCAGCAGAGTCACCAAAGCTGTCACACCTCATTTGTTTTACACACCTACCCCGAAGAATAAATGTACAAGGGAGTTTTTCCATTTAAAGTGATAATATTCGAAATTCGATTATTTTTTTTTCAGAGTCGCCGCTTGGGAAAGGTTTGGCTTTTGGTGTCCCAAGTCACCGATTTATCTTGAATCCCAAATAGAGGAAATTTTCGACTTTCCAAGTGAAGTCTGCGAATCAGAAATTCAAAGTAAGGAATTCTGTTGACCCGAGGGAAGGTGTTAGGCATCCCCGGATCCCGTGGTTCTAGCACGGTCGATTAAACTATTATAAATGGCTAAGTATCTGATTTATATACATGATATCCTATAGTACAATTTTAAAGATTGTTTACCGCTTTATTATTATTATTATTATTTATGAGAATTACGACATCGTGAAAATACATCTCAAACCACGTCACATCAATGTACCCGTGGCTATTGACATATTTCGACTCCGTCGAGATTTGAATTTGTATCACATGAATGTGCACTCGAGTTTAGGGATGTAATTTAATTAAAATCGCGCCTAAAGAGTCTAACGCGTTATTATCTTTTGGGAAGGCCGTGAAATTAGCTAAACGGCCAGCACTGAATCTCTAAGTAATTTAGTATAATATTTATCGAGGAACCCTGTAATTTGTATTTTTATTTGGCGAGGCTCGTCCCATTTTATTATTCAAAAGGCCAACTTAAAAGTAATCTTAATTCTCTATTAAATTTTGTGTCTAAAAATTGACTAACCTATGACTATGAATCCGAACTCCTAATTCAAATCTGAACTCAAACAAAAGGGAATACCGTTTAGTTTGAACCTGCTATCTAATTATGAATCCAAATTTTTTTCATATATTAATTCTTGTATTCCTAATTAATTACTTTATTATATTTGGATTTTTAATGCTTATTCAAACTACAACAAAGTTTTTGGGGCTTGAAATCTTGTAGCCCAAGTATTCGACCGTATGGGCTAATTCATCAACTAGGCCCATGACTGAAATCCGATGGCTTTACTTATGAATCCGGAAACTCAGATTCAATTTTTAACCAATCCATTTTTACGTTTTTAAGTTCGAATTTATATACTTTTAGCTAAGCATGTACTGGTACTTCGAATTTAATTTCAAAGTTGTGCTAAATTCACACATTTTGATAAGCTAATGGAATTATTATGAAATTGCAAATGACCAGTTAATTAAGCTGTATGTGTTTTAACAGATTGAACTAAATTTTTTTAAAATTTTTTTTACCTAGTGAATTAGATTACGCAACTGCCAATGTTATAATTCCAGTTCTAGGTAGAGCCAAATACTATAATATTTCTATTTGATTGAGTGATTATTACTAGATAATTAAGCCTACATAGTAGAGCAACCCTTACTTATTAATAGAAAGAATTACAAGAAAATACATATGACTTCACATCATAACTAAAAATAGCCCATATTTTTAAGTTTTACCCCAACTAGCCTATATTGTACATATTTTGAAAACACTAGCTCTTGCAAATTCAAAATATGTGTTCTTACAACCATTGCTTCTAAAAAATATAGAGTTAAATCTGTGTTCTCACAACTATTATTTTCACTCTATTCTTCTCACTTTTTTTTACATATGCTTAAAGGGGTCATCCGCCATTACTGCTTCTCCCCCTATATCACCTGATTGTAATGTAAAAAAATTAAAGAGTAGAAGTCCACCATTAAAGGGCATTCAAAGCTTTGCTTTAGAAATAGAATTTCTTGTAATTCTTAGTTGTTTGGATTGAGTGTTGTTCCAATTGATTGAAAATATCAAAATGAGTTCAAAGTTTAAATTTGAAGTGATTTGGAGTATATTTGAGCATGATTTGAGTTAAATTTCAGAAAAAACGCAAAGAAGAAGACGAAGCCAGTTTTTTGTATAATTATGTAAAATAGTGTATATGAGTGTATAAATACACTATTATACACTTTTATACACCTTTATACAAACGTCTGTAAACGAACTTCTTCCACGATTTTCAGTTGCAATTCCTGTTCAAACCTAAATCTTCATTAAATGACTCCAAATTTTAAATACAACCTCCTTATACTATTTCCAACAAGTCTAAATAACACCCACTCCAAATTTTTCACAAAATCAAATTTGAAATTTAAACCCACATATTTAAGCTTGTTAAAAATCTAATTTTTACCACCAAATATATTTGGTTTGGTGAACTAATATTTGAGTCACAATTACTAATTCGAAAATTAACTTAAAAGCTTAAGCAATCCTTTTTAAAAATTAAACGGTAATTTTGAAAACTTATTGGAGTTGGATGTTGAATCTTAGCCTATTATTTTTGGGCTAATTGGTTGTAAATTGAAATATGGGCTATAAAATTGAAAAATGGGGAGCTCACTTGTTCTTATGTGAAATTATCCCACAAGAATTACAAGAAAATACACATGACTTCACACCATAACAAAAAATAGCCTATGTTTTTAAGTTTTACCCTACCTAGCCTATATTGTACGTATTTTGAAAACACTAGTTCTTGCAAATTCAAAATATGTGTTCTTACAACCATTGCTTCTAAAAACTATAGAGTAAAATTTGTGTTCTCACAACTATTAATTTCACTCTATTCTTCTCACTCTTTTTACATATGCTTCAATGGGCCATCCGCCATTACTGCTTCTCCCCCCATATCACCTAATTGTAATGTAAAAAAGTTAAAGAGTAGAAGTCCACCATCAAAACGACATTCAAAGCTTTGCTTTAGAAAATAGAATTTCTTGCAATTCTTAATTGTTTGAATTGGGTGTTGTTCCAATTGATTGAAAACATCAAAATGAGTTCAAAGTTTAAATTTGAAGTGATTTGGAGTAGTTTGAGCAAGATTTGAGTTAAATTTCAGAAAAAACGCAAAGAAGATGAAGTCAGTTTTTTGTATAATTATGTATAATCTTGTATAATAGTGTATATGAGTGTATAAATACACTATTATACACTTTTATACACCTTTATACAAATGTCTGTAGACGAACTTCTTCCACAATTTTCAGTTGCAATTCCTATTCAAAACTAATCCAAATCACCATTAAGTGACTCCAAATTTTATATACAACCTCCTTATACTATTTCTAATAAGTCTAAATAACACCCACTCCAAATTTTTCACAAAATCAAATTCGAAATTTAAACTCACATATTTAAGCTTGTTAAAAATCTAATTTTTACCACGCAAATATATTTGGTTTGGTGAACTAATATTTGAGTCACAATTACTAATTCGAAAATTAACTTAAATGCTTGAGCAATCCTTTTTAAAAATTAAATGATAATTTTGAGAACATATTGAAGTTGAATGTTGAATCTTAGCCTATTATTTTTGGGCTAACTGATTGTAAATTGAAATATGGGCTATAAGTATTCGACCGTACGGGCTAATTCATCAACTAGGCCCATGACTGAAATCCGATGGCTTTACTTATGAATCCGGTAAACTCAGATTCAATTTTTAACCAATGCATTTTTACGTTTTTAAGTTCGAATTTATATACTTTTAGCTAAGCATGTACTGGTACTTCAAATTTAATTTCAAAGTTGTGCTAAATTCACACATTTTGATAAGCTAATGGAATTATTATGAAATTGCAAATGACCAGTTAATTAAGCTGTATGTGTTTTAACAGATTGAACCAATTTTTTTTAAAATTTTTTTTACCTAGTGAATTAGATTACGCAACTGCCAATGTTATAATTCCAGTTCTAGGTAGAGCCAAATACTATAATATTTCTATTTGATTGAGTGATTATTACTAGATAATTAAGCCTACATAGTAGGGCAACCCATACTTATTAATAAGATAAAATTGTTCAGTAACTTAACAATTTTTTAAACCAAACTAATGATGCATTGGTCATCACAATACAATAAATCCCCAATAGTTTCACTTTGAACAAGGAAATCATTATTAATTTAAACTATTATGCTAATCTATCTTGAAATCAACATACAACTAATATCCAAAACTAAAGTTCATATACATAACAATTAATGTTCCAATCAATTGAAAACAGTTTGAGTCCAATTATACATTCCAGATGTAATAATAATGCTTCAAGGCTAAATCACACAAAAAAAAAATCTAAATTGTAATTAACTAATAAAATAGTAGATATACAACAAAACCTGCTCTATTTTATTGCACTTTTAATAATGAACACTACATCAAAGCCAATCCTGAGATGTGTACCAGAAATTAAGGCGTGGTAAAGCAAAAGAGACTAATCATCAACATCACGACAGCTACAGGTAGCAAAATCACATTCAAGGAACCCAGGAATATGCAGCAGAGATATAACATCAAAACGACTTTAAAATAGAACAACTGAAGCCCAAAATTTGCTCGAAATTAATCCTAATATATTGCTGGAACTTTAACTAACAGAACAGTGCTAGGAAATCAACCAATCAATGGCTAAGATGGCAAATTCACCTAGACTTTTATGGGAAAAACAAGTAGTTTTAATTTTCTGCTCTTTCTCTCAATATCTCCGTGTGTATTAATCTCTAACCCTTTTTAAAGAGGCATTCAATAAGTGCATTAACAATTATCATCTTATCTCTTCAATTTTTAATCTATCTACTGACTTAATGCTGTTATTTAAATCCATTAGTGCTCCACTTATCTTTGCTAGCCGTCCCTATATCAATTATTGAGGTTTTAATTTCCCAAACTACCCCTTAAACTACTGGAAATTACTGCCTTAACTAAGTAAATCTTAAAATATGTTTATTTATATTATCTAAACATAAATTGAATTATGACCATTTGAATCAATATAGCTAATAACCAATTCTCAAGGGGTTCAAATGAAAACTAGAATCAATATAAGAAATGCTAATAATTGTTGGTCAGAACACTGTCCAAACTAGTATCAATCTTTAAAAAATGCATGATTATTTAACAGTGACAAAGGCCTAAAGATCAAAACATAATACATTCGATATAAAAATACTCGATGAAAATAATTGAGCTATAAATAAAACTAAACTAATTGATGATATATAACTAAACGATAGTATATAACAATTAACAAAAAATTCATTTGAAACAACCAATATATTTATCAAAAAAAGAGGATTGATCGAATAAAGCTCTGTTAAAGATGAACAGAAAAGGAAAGAAGAAATTTAAAAGAAATAAACTAAACTAAACATGTAACAAATACGAATAATGCATATAAACATCAGAAAAAGAATAAGAAATACCTGAGGCATTTAAAGAAAATCGATGACCCAAGCTTGAACCGGCATTGACTCCTTTTTGAGGTCAAATGGACCTTAATTAGGGTGTTCTCAGTTGAGAACACCTAGATTAAGGTATATTGAACCTCAATTTCCATCGAATTAGACAGGACCTCAAATTTTGGATTTTAAGGGTTTATACGGATGATTTGAGATTTGGGGTTTTGGGGTGAGATTTGAAGGAAACTATTGATGAATTGGGGGGGGGGGGGAGGGGTCAATGAGATTATAAGGTGTTAGTTTGGGATCGATTGGAGGCGGCACCCCCACAAGGATCTTGTGGCGGCACTAGGATTCTTTGTTACGAATGAAGATTTGAAGAGTTATGGTGAGATTCGAAGGAAGGGGTTTGGATATTCAGGAAGAGGAGGATGAGGTGGTTCTATGATGTCTTTTTGGTAGTCATCGGAGACTTGAGATTTTTGGCCGTTCTTCAATTGAAGATTCGAAGAACACGGCTAAAATTCAAGGTAAACCATGGCAATGGTTGGAATGGGGAGGTTGAGGGGAATTCGTGGTGTAAAAATGGGGTCGTTTGGCCAATTGAAATTGCCATGAGGCAAATTCCTGTGGGAAGAGTTATGGTGGTCTACGGCGGATAGTTCAGGAATGTCTCTAGGTTAGAGACGAAGGCAAAAATGGGGGTATGGCTTAGGAGGCTAGGTAAGGATTAGGAATATAGAGTATGAGGGAATATGATCCTGGACCGTTAGATCACTTAAGATCAACGGCCAGGATTAATTAAACTAAAACGGACGACGTCGTTTGGTCTAAATTGGGGCCGATATGGAACAGGTAATGGGTCGGTTGCAAGGAACGGGTAAGGGAAATATGATCCTGGCCGTTGATGAATTTGAGATCAACGGCCCAAATCAAGTATGTCCAAACTACGTCGTTTGGACATCTCTGAGGTCTGGTCAACTGGACCGGTTCAAGTGTAAAATTTGGGCTGGATTTGGTCAAATTTTGATGGCCCAGTCCGATTTTCTTACCATTTTTTTATTCTTTTCTTCATTTTAATTTCTAATTTAACACATTAATAACCTAGATTCGATAATAAAGAATCAAATTAACTTCTACTAATAATTAACACATAAAATAAAATACCAATTAAAATAAAATCAAACAACTAGACCTTTTAAAAAATCAAATTACGTTATTTCTTGCGATTCTTTACATTTTTGTAAAACAAATTACTTAATTAATCCTAACTTTAAAATTATACCAAAAGATGTAAATGTAACATATTTTTGTATTTTATACTAATTTAAATAAATAGACATGCACAAATAAATGCAAACAATAGCACAAAAATTCAAAACAATTGCAAACTATCAAAATTTATTTTATTTTGGATTTCTTTTGGAGTAATTCGTACAGGGCAAAAATCTCGTGTTCACAAGGATCACCAAATCATTCACCATACGCTGTACCCAACATGACTGCATAACTTACTCATAGGACCACAATAACATTTTCTGATTAACTTAGCCCAACTTCAACGAATTAGATGCTCCCATTGTGCCTCATAACCTACATAGGTTTTGCTCTAACCTTTATAACATTGACACGATGGAAGAGATGCATCGAAATTCATAACCAACTACCGAATCAACAAATCATTGAGTATATACCTCCGACAAGAATCATTACCACATTCTGAACCAAATCATGATCTTTGCTCCTTAATATACTTCGTATAATTAGATTGTACTGATCCTAAGTCCGATAATCTGGTCTCACCCAGTATGAACTGCTCAGGCAATAAGCTACCTCGGACACAATCACGAGTTCCATATGATGCCATAATGTGCCAATAGGCTACCGATTAGGATATGATACAAGAGGAAAACAAACTATGAAATGGAGATCTAATTACCCCGCTCGCGAATCATACTTGTGATGCAGGTTAACAACGTATACGAGTTTTCCTTAGAAAATGGGAAACATAACACCTAAAAGAAACTAGGGGGAAATTGTACTGAACATCACATTATTGCGGCGCGCAACCCGATCCAAACAACATAACTATGGTGGCGTGCCACCTGATCCACACAATATAACCATGGCGGTGTGCCACTCGATCCACACGTAGAACACACATAGGAGATATACATCGAGCTAAATCGCTCACCACATAAAAATACCAAATATAGGTCATAAACACGCTGAGGTGCCTAATACCATCCATGAGGAAACATATAGTGTTATAGGCTACAAAATTCAAGCACAACTGAGGTGTGATACATGATCAGAATCTCAAGAGCCATCCTACTCATGTAATATTACCGCTACGTGAAACCTCAACACATAATAAGTTTACCAAGCTGTTTCACAAATCATACGGTGCAATAAATCATTATCTGGAATAGCTGATGACATAATAACACCCCGACTGTTCCACATAGGGAATGCTCGTTGAAACAAACACAAAACTAGCCTGATATAAAGCTCTGTTAACATATAAATCAATTCACTGATCTCAAGTCAATTTCTGATTGCACCACTTGGATAATAACCTTTCAGATGTTCATAGTAACTCATTCTTCGTCATAACATATAAGAACAACCATTATGACTTGAGCAACCTCCTCCATTCATATCCCAATAAACAAAGTGGCCTCCAAGCCTAAATTCTCAAATCGATGATATTACCAAAATCATCATACTTGGTTTAAATCTCTAATCAATCAAGTGACTACATGCTACACTTATACAATCTTCCAGTGGGACACGCTCACAAAACCTTCCAAATTAATTAACGGGTCTGCACATCCAAACACTGATCAATGCTGAAAAGCGATCAAGAATTCTTAACCAGGACGTAAAGCCTTTCTCAGAAAACACTGATCTCAGGTGATACTGATGACAACACCAACTAACTCAAAGTACTGAAACTCCCTTCCCGCTCATCCGAGCTCGTGACATCATAGTCATTACCAAGATATAACCCTGATCCTCACTTCAAATTCCATGCCTCTCACTGCACCTAACGTGCCGATATACGATAGACACAATTTCCATCACAACCCTGGAACCACTGATAAACTAACACTTCATCATATAAAACTTTTCAGTTAACTCACTTCTGGAGAACTATAGCGACATACATGCAAATTCTCATCACCATCGAGTATACCAATCTCTAAGTAGTGGTCCAAACCACCATAACCTTTTTGAATCTGTTTCCCACATAACAAGCCATAAAAATAGAAGGCATCTGAATAACACCAATTCCAGTGACCGGAAAACCTTAATCGTACCGCCACAAATCATACACATAACTTGATTACGCTAAACTAATCTCAAATCCCAACAGGCCAAATTCAACTACGACTAATCAATCCCTTTCCTTCAAATTTATCCTTGAGTGCTTTGGCAATAGTACCAATTCTCTTCAACGTATAACACGCTCCATCTACACTCATCCTGAGTTACCTTGAACCACAAGACCATGCTGTCTCAACCCTTACGAACCATTTCATACTTCCCAATTGCTACATTACAAGCGAACCACCACAAAACATTCTGTGCCACTTCTCAAAAGCTGTTTTCCAAGCTTGATCCTTAGTTATGCCCATAAACTCGACATTATTAAGCACCACACTTTAGCTCTCAAATTTACTAGGACCGTTACGGAGAGCCACCTACTCTGATTTGGTCCCGAATATAATCGGCTACATAGATCTCATAACACAGGAGTACCCTCTAAATGAGGCGCCTAGCAGAATTACTCCATTTAAAACCCGCTTCCATACAAGGCACAAATTCCCAATCATTTCCCAAGTTTGAACATGGGGCCATAAGGCCAACCATAGCACATCTTTACTACTCATGGTAGTTTTTCGTAGCTGAGACAAACCCTCAGTATGCTATTAACCAGAAACTTCGCAAGTAGTTAACCATGAAGCCTAAATCATAAGCGGCGGGACTCTCCCCCTTAGCTTGAAGCTATTATTACAATACTCTGGAGGTCACCATTATTCTTAATCTCTCGTTGGCATAACCTTGCACAATCATCCGCCATAAATTATTAGAATTCTCATGTAAATCCACATTCATCATATTCTGAATCATCATCCACATTCGCATCGAGAATCATTAACATTCTCGATATCTTTCTGTTAAAAATCAATTTGATACTCTAAATCATCAGCACCATTCACACAATAATTCCATTTGTTGGATATCAAGAAGAACTCTTCACAGAAGCCTCGCCAACCACGCGACACCTAACCTGCTCGCCGGAATACCCCATCTGTAGAAATCACTCCATGGCCTCTTCTAATGCTTCTACATGGGGTACTATCATTACGACATCAATAACCCATCCTGAGTCCTAGCTCAGTCTCCAGCTGCATGAGTCCATTCACCCCTCGTGGACATCAAACAAATGTGCGACAACATCCTTTCACTTCAAAATTATGCTACCTCTTCCTTCATTTCAACCGCTCATTTCTGTTATATCCAATCTCCTGCCACATAACAATACCACACTTTGAATTAGTCTACTGACTTCTATTGACCGTCGTTAAAATCCCAGATCTTTCCAAATTATCCATAGACGCGTAGTCATCCTACTACTAGGCCCTATATGGCCCCGCCACTCTCCTACTTTGGGCAAACTCATTCCTTTAATCAACTGTTCGGCCTGCGCTCCCTGAGCCTAGCCTTTTTGAAGTTTAAAACTCCGCTTGACACTTCCCATACATCCTTTTCACCTTCTAACGCTCAGCTTTTGCCTTAGTAAAATCCACCTTCATAGCAACTGAATCCACAAATCGCCACTGCCTAAAACCCATCTGAAGGTCATCTTTATCGTACCGTCAACATTTGAAACACTGAATAAATCCTAAACCACCGCATCCCGCGATATCTGACGGTTTCATCTTCAATAGTATTTCACAATACCGCGGCATAAGGCGAATTATATTACATTATAACATCAACAAACGTAATATGTCCAATTAGGACAACATTACCCTAATAAAGAAGAGAACTCCTTCATGCTTGCAATACCACGTTTCATTACTTCCATTAATTCACGTCTGACCATCCTTGGTTCGACTGACTTTCCCCTACCGGGAAAAAAATGCTGAATGTCTTTGATTACACACTGAGTAAACCTCCCTTCAATTCATTCACTACATCGATACGTGGGCAAACCTCCTATCATCACAACAATGATGCGGCATAATCGCTCATAAACGTTATGGCAACCTGTTCCTAGCCTTAAGACTCTGAAAAGTTTTGTTACTGAGATGAAAGCAATGTAAGTTCCTTCCGTACTGTGACTATAATAGTCCAATCAACTACACCGGGAGAATCATCCCACACCACATTCGTAGTGCCATTACAATCTTTCAATTTTGATTTATAACTAGCGCTCGCGTCGCGTTAGATTGAGTGGAAAGAAATCAAAGGCATAAGCCTCAAAAGGAATGGAACCGCACGATAAGGAAATCAAGAAGGGAAGTACTCCTAACAGCCCTACAGCCTCCCGAGGATAAGTATAGACGTCGCCTCCTTCTGTTTTACATAAAATAAGATCATTTCTTGAATTCAAATTAAAATAATAATAATTAGTACAAGGATTTACTGAAACCATCCAAGAAACTGGGTGTCACAAGTGCATGAGCAACTACTGATAAAGACATAAAATACAACACAACATCCGTCCGAATACAATGGACAATGAGGAAATACAGTTACTAGAAAGAGACTTAAAAGAGCTACGGACCGCCTTGCATACTACAACTCACCTAGTCCCTGAATCGTCCATGTTGTTGCGTCCAATAGGTCGCTAATATATCAAGTACCTGTGCAATAAAAATGCACAGAAGTGTAGTATAAGTACATAATCAACATGTACTCAATAGGTATCCCGCCTAATACCTGAGGGGTAGAGATGAGATGGCCAACTTCAACACTCACTAGAGGTCAATTATCAATATTCTATAAGTGTGTGAATAATCATGGATTTATATGAAGGTCCTAACCGTGAAGCCAAATAAACAGGTAAACATCTTCAACAAGAAATCAAGGGCTTCCAAAGTCTATTCCTTATTATCTTATCAGTTTGCATCTAGCCACGTATGGTCAATACCATAATTTCAATTTTTATGTAACAAATAACATGCGCAAATCCTACCAAGGCAACGGCCCGCTCCAACAGGAATGTAAATTGTGTACTGCCAATGGTCGAGTGGCATGAACTATAGATGCATCTATTTTCACCGAGGCGTTTGGACTGTTCCATAAATAAACACATATACTGCTCGCAAATCATCAATGCGATGCTGACACATATAAAATACATGCTCAAATAGGAAATTAAGATCTTATCGAGGATAATCATCCAAATAAACAACTCTCTCTTTTTAACATTTCAGGAAAAATTTATATTAAATCTCTTTTTAAATTCCTTTACCAATTCAAGGTGATCTAAATAATTCAAACTATCATTTTCAGAGCAATCCAAATGTAACATGTTTTCGAGTCCTAGACTACCCGGACAATAGCATAATAGTAGCTACGCACCAATTCACATCACCTCGTGCGTGCGTAACCCCCACAGATAGGAGCACATGATCAGTTTGACTCACCTATGGGGTAACTTCCCCCTCGCAGAATTAGAAAGGAGACTTACCTCGCTCCGAAGACTCATAACCAGCATTTACATTCCTCCGAAGGCTTGAAATGACGTACAACGCTCCCAAAACTAACCAATGTTTGTGTAAATCCATTAATATATGCTAAGGTATTCATTATAATCTAATTTATAACAATTTCCAAACCCCGGACGAAAAGTTGACAAAAATGCACTCGGGCCCATGTGCCCGAAAATCCAAATTTTTTCGAAGATAAAGTTTACCCATGATCTTAGGAACTCAAATATATCTTTTTCTCTTAATTTCATACTCAAATTCGTGGTAAAAATCAAATAACAAAATATTTCTAGGTCTTCCTCTAACCCTCAAATTTCTACCCATTTTCATGTTAAAATCCATACATAATTGATATATATACTCAAAACTAGTAGAGATCACTTGCCTCATGCTTGGTGATGGAAATGGCTCTCCAAAGTCGGCTCCCATGGAAGAAATAAAGTGAAAAATGAGCCAAGTTCTATTTTTAAATAAACCTCTCTGCCTCCAGTAGTTTCCGCTTCCGTGGTCCCGCTTTTGCGGAAAAATTTCCGCTTCAGTGGACAAATCCCCGCTTCCGCATTCCTGCTTCCGCGGTCCTACTTCTGCGGTAGATTTGCGCTTTTGCGGTTTTGACATTACCAACACTTTTCTCGACATGGAAACAAGCATAACTTCCTCAAGAGATGTCCGAATTTGACGATACTTTTTGCTATGGCTCCGAAATGACGATACAGATCTAATGGTTTAATAAAAACTTAATTTGGAGCTCATTTGATTAATATTCTACCCCTTTATGTTCAAATAAACGGTGTTGAAACATCAAATAAGAGCGCAACACAACCCGAAACACACCCGAGGCCCCCGAGACCCCGACCAATAACACCAACCAGTCCCAAAACACATTAAGGACTTGCTCGAGGCGTCAAATCACATCAAACAATGCTAAAATCGTGAATCAACCTCCAATCCAAGCTTTATGAACTTTAGAACTTCCAACTTCTACTCTCGATGCTTAAACCTATGAAATCACGTCCAATTAACCTTAAATTTTGCACGCAAGTCATATTTGACATTATGGACCTACTATAGCTTTTAGAATTGAATTCAAACCCCAATATCAAAAAGTCCACTTTCGGTCAAACTTCTCCAAAACATTCCAATTACTATCTTTAGCCAAACGACTTCAAAATGACCTACGGACCTCCGAATTCACTTTCGATCACGCTCCCAACTCCAAAATCACCATACAGAGCTACTCCCAGTCTCAGAATCCCAAACAGACATTAATAACATTAAAATACACTTTAAGCCAAACTGCCGCAATTTATTTTAAAATGACAACTTCCACAATAGGCGCCAAAACGATCTCAGGTCATTCAAAACTCGATCTGAGCATACGCCCAAGTCCGAAATCATCATACAAACCTACTGGATCCTTTAGATCCCAATTACGAGGTCATTTACTCAAAATTCCAATCCTTGTTCATTTCTTCAAATTTAAGCTTTCAAAATTAGAATTTTCCTTCCAATTCCACTATGAACTTGCCGAAATTCAATTCCGACTATGCGTACAAGTTTATATACCATAAAAGAAGCTGCTCATGGCCTCAGACTGTGAACGAGACATTAGAGCTCAAAATGACCAATTGGGTCATTACATCTTCTCAGTGTCTAAATTGTTGTGATTTTCTACTTAGTTATCACGTGCCTTACATGTCTTGTCATTTTCACGACCCCAAAACCCGGTCGTGATGGCGCCCAGTACGTTGCTAGGCCAGCCCCACCAACCAACTATAAGATATAGCTATCAGCTCACACTTTACCCTTTTTAAGCAAAAACAATGATAGTATAATGAAATAACATCCTACACATTGGGATTAGACATCTCAAAACTAGTATAAACCTCCCACCGAATTAGGAGTCATAAGTCATGAGCCTCTACCAGAATTTATAAACTATGATAGTGTATACAATTGTGTACAAGTGTAGAATAAACTAAGAAAATAAGGATAGACTGGAGAGTCAGATCCTGCGGACGCTGGCAGCTACCACGACTGTCCAAGTAAAGCTCTCCGAGCAGCAATAGAATCAGCTCTGCTGTGATGTACTTGGATCTGCACAAAAGGTGCTGGAGTAGTGTGAGTATTACCAACTCAGTGGTAATAAGCAAGGGTAAGACAACGAAGGTAAGAAAATCCAATACAACACTACGTAAATCTATACAACAATATCTTGTATCAATTACCAACATGAGTAGTATCAGAAACCAGTAGTATCAGCTATCGGCATAACAGGTATAGCTAAATGCAATGCAATGCATGAATATGACCACTACAGCACGTAGCCCGATCCATTTGGGTACTCGTGCTCACTATGGGGGTTCAGACTCCGTAGGGGCTCCTAGAGCCCAAGCACAATATCATGATAAGCTGCGGCGCGGCAGCCCGATCCACTACCAGTCAGCTATAATGCAATGCAGCCTCACAGGCACAGAAATAGTATTTGAAATCTCTTTTTATAATATTTTCAGTAAAATTAGTGTTTCAGAAATTCTAGAGTTTTGAAAACCATTTTAGATAGTAATAGCTCAGGACTGGTATCAAAATAGCATGTCAATATCATAGAAACAGTAGCAACGATCCTCGAGGGATCCGAATAATTGGCTCATAGCCCAAAGATATCCACAACCATCCAAGTTGGAGGTTCAGCGGCTCAATAATAGCCAACAATGCAATATAATATCATCAGGTCGGACTAAGCCATAGTCCCCAATCACATTTGACACCGCACTCATAGGGGAGTACGTGTCTCACCTCAATACAGCTTCACATTGTGTTATACCAGGGTTTCGAACCCGCTGTTCATCACCCACACCCATTACTCACCTCGACTCAGCTCGAAGACTAGTCCACAATGCCCTTGCCACGAGAATCAGCCTCCATGGGTGTAGAATCTGATCAAAATCAATAGAAATGCATCAAAATAGGATAAAGGGACATTACACAATCAAAACAACTCGAATTACACCAAAAACCACAAAGTTGCAAAATACCGACTTTCGGTATGCTTCTCGAAAAATTACAAAAGATACATTTTTGGAATCCTTATCTCAACACAAGTCCATGCATATAAAGTTTATCGAAATTGGACTTCGTTTGCCCATTCAAATCAGTGATTTACCACAACCCAGACTTAGAGCAAAAATCCCTCATTAATCCTTCCATTTCAGTGAAATAGATGAAAATTCTAGTATAAAATCATGTATTTAGACAATAAAACTTAACTCCAATGGATTCTCGATGAAATCTCCTTCAAATCCCGTTACTTAGCTCTCAAGGAACTCAAAAATGGAGGAAATATACTATTAGTTCGCGACTGAAATGTTCTTGTTTAAACCCTTATTTCAGCCCAGTTATCTCTATGTAATCGCAGCCCTTGGCTTGCGATCGCAATGAACAAGTTTTAGCGGTCCTCATTTCCTTCTACGCGATCATGTGGACCTTTATGCAATCGCAATACCCTGCTGAATAGCACTACGCGATCGCGACCCTGCTACTGCGATCGCGACCCTGCTACTGCGATCGCGATGCACCCAATTCCCGCCGTACGCGATCGCACCCCACACTTCGCGATCGAGAAAAGTAAAAATTCCTAAGCTCTTCAGTAAGCTATGCGATCGCGTAACTACTATTGCGATCGCGATGAGTAAATGTCTGTTGCACTTATAACAGCAGACCTGATCCATCATTTAGCCAAAAATGGTCCGTTTGGACCCCCGAATTCATCCCGAGGACCCAGGGACCCCAACGAAAACCACCAACCTACTCCAAAACACGATACAACTTTTTTCCAATCATAAAACACACCCTTAAACATGGAAATTACCGAATCAAGGTGAATTCAAGCCTAAGTTTCAACTAGAACTTCCGAAACCAACATCTTATCAAAAACACGACCAAACGAAGTCTGAATGACTTGAAAATTTTCAGACATATCCAAAATCACCTAACGAAGCTACTGCAATTATCGGAATTCCATTCCAACTCCCGGATCAAAATCTCACCTATCTATCGGATTCCACCAAAATTCCAATTTAGCCAATTCAAGCCTATTTCTACATCGGACCTCCACATTCAATTTCGATTGCTCCCCTAAGTCACAAATCACCTCCCGAAACTAACCAAACCATCAGAATTCGATTCCGAGCCCTCTAACTACATAGTAACTCCAGGTTGACTTTTCATAAACAAGCTTCACTCAAAAAGGCTATATGCCTCATTTTCAGCCAGAATCACTCCCAATTCCCCTGATAGACTGTAACACAAATATAGAAACATGAAACACATAAATGAAGGGGTAACAGGGTGGGAATTCTAGTGGTAAAGGGCCCGGTCATCACATTCACCCCCACTTAAGCAAACGTTTGTCCTCGAGCGGGCCAAGAAATATACCTGGAGACTCTAATAAGTGAGGATATCTGCTCCACATCTCCTGCTCGATCTCCCAAGTGGCCTCCTCCACAGGTGAACCTCTCCACTTAACATTTACTGATGCAATGTCCTTGAATCTCAATCTCCTCACCTGATGACCCAATATAACTATAGGCTCCATATCTAGGTCAAGTCATCATCAAGCTGAATAGTTCTAAAATCCAATACATGCGATGTGTCACCAACATATTTCCGGAGCATACATACATGGAACACTAGATGAAGTCCTGATAGACTGGGTGGCAAAGAAAGCATATAGGCCACCTCTCCAATCCTCCTGAGGATCTCAAAAGGGCCAATGAATCTCAGACTGAGCTTTCCTTTCTTCCCAAATCTCATGACACTTTTCATATGCGAAACCTTCAGTAAGACCTTCTCTCCCACAGAATAAGACACATCCCGAACCTTCTGCTCCGCATAACTCTTCTAGCGAGACTGAGTTGTGCGAAGTCTCTCTTAAATCACCTTCACCTTATCTAAAGCATCCTGGACCAACTCTGTCCCCAACAACCTAGCCTAGCCGGGCTCAAACCAACCAACCGGAGATCTACATCGTCTCCCATATAAAGCCTCATATGGTGCCATCTGAATACTGGATTGGTAGCTGTTGTTATAGGCAAACTCTGCGAGAGGCAAATAATCAGCCCATGAACCACCGAAATCAATAACACAAGCTCTCAACATATCCTCCAAGATCTAAATAGTACGCTCGGACTGTCCGTCTATTTGAGGATGGAATGCAGTACTCAACACAACCTAAGAGCCAAACTTATGCTGAAATGTCCTTCAAAACTGCGAAGTAAACCGAGTACCTCTGTCTGATATGATAGAAACTGGAATATCATATCATGATCTCCTGAATGAATATCTGAGCTAACTGCTCCGAGAAGTACGTAGTATACAAAGGAATGAAGTGAGCTAACTTGGTCAACCTATCCACAATCACCCAAATTGAATCAAACTCCCTCGCTGTCCGAGGGAGTCCAGTAACAAAGTCCATAATGATCCTTTCCCACATCCACTCGGGAATATCAATATGCTGAAACACGCTACCGGGTCTATGATGCTCGTACTTGACCTGCTGACAGTTGAGGAACTGTGCTATATGTATCATAATGTCCATCTTCATCTTCCTCCACCAATAATGCTATTTGAAGTCCTGGTACATCTTCGCGGCACCTGGATGGATAGAATACCACGATCTATGGGCCTTCTCCAATATCAACTCACGGAGGCCATCAACATTAGGCACACATATCCGGCCATGCATCCTCAATACACCATCACTATCAATAGTGACATCTCTGGCATCATCATGATGAACTTTGTCCTTAATGACAAGCAAGTGTGGATCATCATACTGGCGCTCACGAATACGATCATATAAAGAAGACCGAGAGACAACACAAGCCAACACCCTGCTGGGCTCTGAGATGTCTAACCTCACCAACCGATTGGGTAGCGCCTTAACATCGTAAGCAAATGATCTCTCCCAAACTGGCCTTCCCCGGATGATATAGAATAGTAATGTCATAATCCTTGAGCAACTCAAGCCATCTCCGTTGTCTCAAATTAAGATCCCTCTATTTGAACAAATGCTGGAGACTACGATCATCGGTATACACCTCATAGGACAAGCCATACAAATAGTGCCTCCAAATCTTCAACGCATGAACTATGGCAGCTAACTCCAAATCATGAACAGGGTAGTTCTTCTCATGAGGCTTTAACTGCCGAGAAGCATAAGCAATCACACTACCCTCCTACATCAATACACAACATATCCCCACTCTTGAGGCATCACAATATACCGTATATGAACCTGAAGCTGATGGCAACACTAATACTGGAGTTGTGGTCAAAGCTATCTTGAGCTTATGAAAGCTCTCCTCGCACTCATCCGACCACACGAATGGCGCACCCTTTTGCGTCAAACTGGTCAAAGAAGAAGCAATGGATGAAAATCCCTCAACAAACCGGCGAGAATACCCCGCCAAACCAAGGAAACTCCTGTTCTCCGTAGTTGAGGACGGTCTAGGTCAACTCTGCACCGCCTCTATCTTCTTCGGGTCAACCTGAATACCATCACAAGACACCCCATGACCCAGAACAGCTACTGACTCGAGCCAAAACTCGCACTAGGAGAACTTAGCATACAATTTCTCCTCCCTCAACCGCTGCAACACAATGCTCAAATGCTGAGCGTGCCCCTCCTGGCTACGGGAGAAGACTAGAATTTCATTAATGAACACAATCATGAATGAATCCAAATATGGCCTGAACACACTGTTCATCAGATGTATGAACGCTGCTGGGGCGTTTGTCAACCCAAAAGACATCACAAGGAACTCATAGTGCCCAAATCTAGTCTTGAATACAGTCTTCATAATATCAAAGTATCTAATCTTCAGCTGATGATAGCCCGATCAAAGATCAATCTTCGAGAACACTCTCGCTCCCTGTAACTGATCAAATCAATCATCAATGCTCGGTAGGGGATACTTCTTCTTCACTGTTACCTTGTTCAGATGTCTAAAATCAATGCACATCCGCATAGAACCATCTTTCTTCCTAACAAATAACATGGGTGCACCCTACGGTGACACACTAGGGCGAATGAACCCCTTATCCAAAAGCTCTTAAAGCTGTTCTTTCAATTCCTTCAGCATAGCTGGTGCCATTTGATAAGGAGGAATAGAAATGGGCTGAGTGTCCGGTACCAAGTCAATACCAAAATCGATGTCCCTGTCCGGTGGAATACCCGGCAGGTATGATAACAATACATCTGAAAAGTCCCTCACAACAGGCACAAAATCAATACTAGGAGTCTCAGCTCCCATATCTCTCAAAAATGCCAAATACGACAAACACCCTTTTTCAACCATTCTCCAAGCCTTTAAGAATGAAATAACACGGCTAGGGACGTAATCAGTCGAACCCCGCCACTCGATCCGAGGAATACCAGGAATAGCCAATATATCTGTCTTGGTATGACAGTCCAATATAGCATGGCACGGAGACATCCAATCCATGCCCAATATCACATCGAAGTCCACCATACCTAACAATAACAGATCCACCTGGGTATCCATACCCCCAGTAGAAATAACACAGGATCTATAGACATGATCCACAATAATTGTATCACCCACCAGGGTGGATACATGAACAGGCAAATCAAGTCTATCACGGGTCGCACCCAAATGATGTGCAAATTAAGAAGATAAGTATGAATATGTGCACCCGGGATCAAATAAAATAGAGGCATCTCATTGAAAAACTGAAATGACACTTGTAATCACTGCATCAGAGGAAACTACATCACGCCTATCAGGGGGTGCACATAAATGTGCCTGCCCTGCCCACTCGATCGCTCCTCACCTCTGGGGCGACCTCGAGAAGACTGACCTCCACCTCTACTCGCCTGAGATGGTGCTGAAGAGGAAGGCTGATCCCTCTACTGAGACTTGTCCCTGCAAAGTCGAAGGCACTACCTCCTCATGTGTCCAAACTCGCTACACTCAAAGGGAACCCCTCACCGCAGATGAACTCTAGGCTGAAGAAATAGGTGTTGTACTCTGAGCTGGGAGGGCACTAAGTGAACACTGGCCCTACTGGAAACCCTGGCGGCCACGACCAGAAGAAGAAGCTCCACTATGCTCGGGGCGGCCTGACTGAGAAGGTCTAGATGAGCGACCTCTGCCCTGCTGAAACTACCCTCTAGATAGAGCACCACTAAATCTACCAGAACCTCGAGGTCTCTTGGCCTCCCGCTCCTCCCACTCACGGTGACGATCCGCCTCAATGGAGTGTGCCATATCCATAACCTGCTCAAAAGATGATGATAGTACTCTCTCTATGCTCATCAGAATGTGAATGGAATAGTTGAGGCCATCAATGAACCTCCTAATCCTCTCCCGATCTGTCGGGATCATCCATATGGCATGCCTAGTCAACTGAGTATATCTCAGCTCATACTCGGTCACTAACATGTCACCCTGTACTAACCACTCAAACTAGTGGCGTAGCTCCTCGCGACGGGACTAAGGCACATACTTCTCTAAAAAGACAGTAGAAAACTGCTTCCAAGTAAGGGGTGCTGCTCATGCAGGCATGCGCCTCTCAAACTTCTCCCACCAATCGAACGATGGACCAGTAAACTGGAAGGTAGTAAATGAAACCCCGCTGGACTCAAGAATCCCAACTGACGTAGCATTCATCCACTAGCACTTATCTAAGATACCCTAGGCATCCTCGCCCTTAGTACCACTGAGATGAGGTGAATGGAGTCTACCAAATCTCCCCAGGCAACGCTGCTCGTCGTCGGGCATCACCGGTACCACATGCTCTAGGGCTGGTGCAGCTGGAACAATCGGTGCAACTGCCTGAGCTGGGACCGCCTCTAGCGTCTGAAGTTCCTTTACCACCTTCTCAAGTGTGCGAGCTGCGGGGGTCTAATGACCACCCCCGGTCTGTGATGTTACTACTATAGCGGTAGCTGATACTACCTGAGCCAATCCGGAACGGACTGATAATATCCGGGCCAAAGTCTCCTAAAGGCCAGGAATGACAATAGACATCGTCGGTGCCTGAGCTGGTGCTACTGGACCATCAACCACTGGGGTCTGATCCTGAATAGGGACAATGGGTGGGTTAGCTGGCACTACCTCAGCTGCCCTACCTCTACCACGACCACGGCCTCGTCCACGACTTCTAGTAGGTGGCAATGGTGGTCGTCCACCTCGTCCTGAAGCTCGAGTTCTCGCCATCTGTGAGAGAATAGAATATAGAAGTTCAGTTCTCAGAGCAACGAAATCACACGACAGAGTTCAAGAAATATGAAGTGTTTCCTAAAGGTTTGAAGCCTCCCAAGGATAAATATAGGCGTCCACATATCGATCCACGAGACTCTATTAACCGGCTCAAGACTCATGAGGCCTAGTAGCCTAGGCTCAGATACCAAGTTGTCACGACCTCAAAACCCAGTCGTGATGGTTCCCAGCACGTTGCTAGGCCAGCCCGACCAACCAACTATAACACAGAGCTATCAGCTTACACTTTACCCCTTTTAAGTATAAACAATGATAGTATAATGAAATAACATCCTACACATTGGGATTAGACATCCCAAAACTAGTATAAACCTCCCACCGAATCAGGAGTCATAAGTCATGAGCCTCTACCAGAATTTATAAACTATGATAGTGTATACAATTGTGTACAAGTGTAGAATAAACTAAGAAAATAAGGATAGACTGGAGAGTCAGATCCTGCGGACGCTGGCAGCTACCACGACTGTCCAAGTAAAGCTCTCCGAGCAGCAATAGAATCAGCTCTGCTATGATGTTCCTGGATCTGCACACAAGGTGCAGGGAGTAGTGTGAGTACTTCCAACTCAGTGGTAATAAGCAAGGGTAAGACAGCGAAGGTAAGAAAACCCAATACAACACTAAGTAAAGCTATACAACAATATCCTGTATCAATTACCAATATGAGAAGTATCAGAAACCAGAAATATCAGCTATCAAAGTAACAAGTATAGCTAAATGCAATGCAATGCATGAATATGACCGCCATGGCGCATAGACTGATTCATTTGAGTACCTGTGCTCACTGTGGGGGTACAAACTCTGGAGGGGCTCCTACAACCCAAGCACAATATCATGATTTGCTGCGGCGCGCAGCCCGATCCACTTCCAATCAGCTATAATGCAATGCAGCCTCACAGGCACAGAAATAGTATTTGAAATCTCTTTTTATCATTTTCAGTAAAAACAATGTTTCAGAAATTCTAGAGTTTAGAAAAGCATTTTAGACAGTAATAGCTCAGGACTGGTATCAAAATAGCATGTCAATATCATAGAAACAATAACAACGATCCTCGCAGGATCCCAATAACCGGCTCATAGCCCAAAGATATCCACAACCATCCAAGTACGAGGTTCACCGACTCAATAATAACCAACAACACAGTATAGTATCATCAGGTCGGACTAAGCCATAGTCCCCAATCACATTCAACTCCACACTCACAGGGGAGTACGTGTGTCACCTCATTACAGCGTCACATAATGAAATACGGGGGTTTCAAACCCGCTGGTCATCACCCACACCCATTACTCACCTCGACTCAGCTCGAAGACTAGTCCGTAATGCCCTTGCCACACGGGTGTAGAATCTGATCAAAATCAATTGAAATGCATAAAAATAGGCTAAAGGGACATTACCCAATCGAAACAACTCGAATTACACCAAAAACCACAAAGTTGCCAAAATCTGACTTTCGGTACGCTTCTCGAAAAATTACAAAAGTTACATTTTCGGAACCTTATCTCAACACGAGTCCATGCATATAAAGTTTATCGAAATCGGACTCCGTTTGCCCATTCAAATTAGTGATTTACCATAACCAGGCTTAGAGCAAAAATCACCCATTAATCCTCTATTTTCGGTGAAATAGATGAAGATTCTAGGATAAATCATGTATTTAGATCATAAAACTTACCTCCAATGAACTCCCGATGAAATCTCATTCAAATCCCGTTACTTAGTGATAATAGGTGAATTTGACTATAACTATGCCCTAAATAATCGCACTTTGTTGTTGAATTGATATTGTTTATGATGACAAAATGCTTTGATTAGTGTTTATTGGTGTGTTATAGGTACACATGAACCATTGGATGCTAAAGGAGCTATTTTGGAGTCACATGTTGATGAAAAGGCCAAGTGAAGAGTTGAAGTGAAATGAGCTTGAAAAATTGAAGAAGAAACCGAAGTACTGTTCATCCGCGGTTCACTCGCGATCGCGGATGAACCTCGAAGAAACAAGCTCTCTGAACTTTTCGGAAGAATCAAAACACTGCTTTGTTCGCGGTTCGCCCGCTACCGTGGACGAACCGCGGAAGGCGCCGCACAGTACTTTCCTAGTTGTGTACAAATTAAGTTTTTAAGCCCTAAAATATCTATATAAACTCCTAGTTCGCCCAATAGAGACAAGTTTTTTATTTTTCACTACTTTTGCAAGACAATTAGTAAGAGAGAACTCTCTCAACTCATTCCTTTATTTTATATCAAGTATTTATTTATGAATTCAATTATTATTCTTGTTTCTTTGAGCATGAGTAGCTAAATCCTTTTCTAAGGTTTTGATGGAACCTATTGGGTGATGAACTTCTTGTTTATATGATTACAAATTGTTAGCTAGATTTTTATTTGTTCAACTTCATTCTTGTTGTAGTTAATTGGTAGGATCCCCAATTAGTTGTGCCTATTTAGTGTGCATAACTTGGAAAAGAGTGGATATTTAGGTATATTGTTGAACAACACCACACCTAGGTTATTGGAGGAATCTATAACTTTAGGCGTAAAGACAGGGTTAGGAATAACAAAGTCTTGGGGGCAATCTTAAGTGAACTATTCAAATTAAAGTTAGCTAGGGTAGCTCGGGAGAGTGCACTAGTAAATTATTGTAATTGCTCGGGAGAGGGTTACGGTACAAATTACGTTCATGATTGATAGAATATATTGACAATTTGTATGAGCATAACGATAAGGGATTCCATCAATAGGGGAAATCAATACCTTAGTCCTTCTCCATATTATTACTCAACATTCAATTCTTTCTTTTAAGCTTTTTAAATTCTTGCAAGGGTAGTTGTTCGAAAATCACACAAACATCGATTCGAAATTTTTGGAACTTGATTCGAAAGTGCTATTGGGTTGTGAAAGTGCAATTGGTAGGTTAATTCCCTGTGGGATCGATTCTGGACTTATTAGACCAGGTTATATTGACTACGACCATTACTTGGACGTGAATCAATTTTGGCACCGTTGCAGGGGAATTATCGGAATTATCAATTTCCATTGACAGAACTTCAAGATTTTTGTGTAGGCAGGTTCTTTCTACACTTTACATTGAATATTTTGACGGTTGTTGATTTGGGTACTTAGGTGCATGCCTAGAAAATCTGCAAGGACTGGAGAACTAATGGAAGGACTCTCAGACCCCGAGCAAACTTTCCAGGCACATAACAGGGCAATCAAACAAATTCATCAATCTCAGCAACCAATCAAACTAGATTTCGACATGGGTGACGTGAACGACCCAAACCAGCAAGCTGGGTTAAACATGCAAGAGGCGTAGGAGGCACAGGAAGGTGCAACATATGGCTGGGCACAACCTACAGCGGATAATTTGGCAACTGCCATCGTTGTGCCCGCGATTCAAGCTGAGTCTTTCCAGATTACTAACAACATGCTCCACCTGTTGCAAAACAAGTGATAATTCTCTGGGTCTCAAGCTGAAGATCCACTACAGCACCTGAAGAACTTTCTCTCGATATGCAAGATACAAAGGCAACCAAATGTGACTCCGGAAGCCATCAGACTATTGCTCTTTCCATTCTCAGTTACAGGGACTGTATAGGTATGGCTAAACTCACTCCCCATAAACTCTATTGCAACTTGGGATGAGTTAGTCAAGCAATTCCACAACAAGTTTCGGAAAGACTTCATGATGAAAGACTTGATATTGCGGAAATTTGATTTCCAAGACTTGTCCACCGCCTTACCTAGACTTGTAGTGCAGTGGTCTCTAGACCCATTGCTGAGAAGCTATCTGATCCAGGTAGCTTTACCATTCCATGCACTATAGGTAATTATGCCTTTGCAAAGGCATTGTGTGATTTGGGGCGGGCATTAATCTCATGCCCTTGGTTATTTATCAGAGGCTAGGCATTGGGAGAGCCAGGCCTACCTCTATGTTATTACAGCTTGCTGACAAGACGGTTTAGCATCCATTTGGTATTTTAGATGATGTGCTTATCTAGGTAGGGAAGTTCATGTTTCCCGCCGTTTTTGTGATTCTTGACTGCAAGGTGGATGAGGAAATTCCTATAATCTTAGGAAGACCATTCCTAGCCACCGGGAGAGCTCTAATTGATTGTGAGATAGGGGAACTCAAGATGAGGTTGAATGATGAGGAGATCATATTCAATGTGCAAAAATCCATGAGGTGCCCTAGTGAGTTCGCAAATTGCTCTCTTATTGATGCAGTTGATGTGATAGTGGAGACAGACGATGCAGAGTTGACCATTGAAGATCCACTTCAAGCATGCTTGGTGAACTTGGAAGAGGTAAATGGTGAAAGCCTAGCAGAATGGGTACTATCTCTTGAAGGCAAGGGGTTTTGGGAGAGAGATCTTGAATTCAAGCCTCTACACTTAGAAAAAAGAGAGTCCCCTCCCAAAAAACCATCCATAGAAGAGCCACCAAGGCTTAAGCTTAAACTACTACCATCTCATCTCAGGTATGAATTTCTAGGTCCTAACTCCACTTTACCTGTTATTATCTCATCTAGTTTGTTAGATGTGCATGCTCAAAAGCTTATACATGTACTAAAAGAATGCAAGACTACTACTGGGTGGACCATGGCAGACATAAAAGGGATCAGCCCCGCATATTGCATGCATAAAATTCTCCTGGAAGAGGGAAAAAAACCTTCCAGGGAATATCAAAGAAGGGTGAACCCAAAAGAAAGAGGTAATAAAGTGGCTAGACGCGGGAATCATTTTCCCAATCTCTGATAGCAGCTGGGTTAGCCCAGTTCAATGTGTGCCAAAGAAAGGTGGCATGATGGTGGTGAAAAATGAGAATAATGAGTTGATCTCAACTCGAACCGTCACCGGATGCAGAATATGCATGGATTACAGGAAGCTGAATCTAGCCACCCACAAAGACCACTTCCCTCTTCCCTTCATTGATCAGATGCTTGACAGGTTGGCAGGGAGGTCACACTTCTACTTTCTGGTTGGATACTCGGGGTACAATCAAATCTCCATAGCCCCCGAGGATAGAGAGAAGACCTCCTTCACATGCCCATATGGCAGTTTTGCCTTCAGGAGGATGCCATTCGGACTATGCAATGCACCTGCCACATTCCGAAGGTGCATGATGGCCATTTTCACCGACATGGTGGAAGACATTATGGAGGTGTTCATGGATGATTTCTCAGTGGTAGGGAATTCATTCGATGAATGCCTTGTCAATCTAAAAAGAGTACTGAAATGGTGCATGAAGACAAATTTAGTGCTAAACTGGGAGAAGTGCCATTTCATGGTACAAGAAGGTATAGTATTGGGGCATCGGGTTTCAAGCAAAGTCATTGAGGTAGACCAAGCCAAAGTTGATGTCAATGCAAAGTTGCCTCCACCAACATCCGTCAAGGCCATAAGAAGCTTTCTTGGACAGGCCGATTTTTACCGGAGGTTCATCAAAGACTTCTCCAAAATATCAAACCCTCTCTGTAAGTTACTTGAAAAATATCACTCCTTTATTTTTTCTGATGAATGCAGGATTGCTTTTGAGGAACTGAAGAAGAGGTTGGTCACAACACCCATCATTATTGAAAGACAAGCTGATGCATCCAATATACTATGCTAGTAGGATCTTGAGTGGAGCATGGCTAAACTACACAGTGACGGAAAAGGAGATGCTTGTGGTTGTGTTCGCGTTTGACAAATTCCGGTCCTATCTCTTAGGATCCAAGGTAATTGTATACATTGACCATGCAGCTTTAAGATTCTTAATTGATAAAAAGGACTCTAAGTCGTGCCTAATTCATTGGGTGCCGCTTCTCCAAGAGTTCGACCTTGAAATTTGTGATAGAAAGGGCACCGAAAAGCAAGTCGTTGATCATTTGTCACAACTTGAAGGAGCTGAAATTGTCAAAGAGAGTGGGGAAATTCTGGAAACCTTTCAAGACGAGCAGCTGCTCACCACCACTCTCCTTGAAGTGCCATGGTATGTAGATTATGCAAATTACCTGGCCAGCGGTATTGTTCCTCATGACCTCTCGTCGGTCCAGAGGAAAAGATTATTTCGTGAAAGCCAGCTTTATCATTGGAATGAACCCTATTTGTTTAGGATATGTCTCGATAACATGATCCGGAGATGCGTCCTCGAGATAGAACAATCTTCTATTTTGCAGGCTTGTCACGCTTCAGCATATGGTGGTCACTTTGGAGGAGTGCGTACAGCCGCCAAAATACTTGAGTTCGGTTTCTATTGGCCAATGGTGTTTAAAGATGCAAACTTGTGAGTGAAGGGTTGCAACGAATGTCAACGCACCGGGAACATCTCCCAGCGTCATGAAATGCCAATGAACCCAATCCAGCAAGTAGAAGTGTTCGATGTCTGGGGAATAGACTTCATGGAGCCCTTTGTCAGCTCATACGACAATAAGTACATACTTGTTGCGGTAGACTACGTGTCCAAATGGGTGGAAGCTATAGCATTACCCACCAATGATGCTAAGGTGGTGGTGGGATTTTTGAAGAAGAACATTTTCACCCGTTTTGGGACTCCAAGGGCTGTTATCAATGACGGGGCACACACTTTTGCAACCGGGTGTTTGAGAAATTATTGGCCAAGTATGATGTGAAACACCGAGTCGCCACTCCGCATCACCCGCAGACCAGCGGTCAAGTTGAGGTCTCCAACAGGGAGATAAAGAGTATATTAACAAAAACAGTGAACGCCATAATGACCGACTGGTCCAGGAAGCTTGATGACGCATTATGGGCTTACAGGACAACATTCAAGATACCAATCGGCATGTCACCATACAAATTTGTATTTGGGAAAGCGTGTCATCTACTTGTGGAAATAGAGCACAAATCATGGTGGGCACAGAAGCAATTGAATCTCAACTGGGATGAAGCGGTGAAATCTAGAATGACCGGGTTACATGAATTGGAAGAATTCCGGTATCTGGCCTTTGAAAGCACTAGACTGTATCGAGAACGGATGAAACAGATTCACGATCAGAATATCATTGAGCGGAACTTCAAAACCGGGGACAAGGTACTGTTATACAATTCGAGATTACGGTTGTTCCCGGGCAAATTAATATCAAGGTGGTCAGGACCCTTTCGGGTAATTGAGGCATTTGATTCAGGCGCTGTGGAAATTCAGACCATTGATGGTTCACGAACATTCAAGGTAAATGGACAGTGGTTGAAATCTTATGTTGGCATGAATGACATCGAGGACAAAGTGGAACTACGGTTAGATGAATCTTAAAGGTCTAGCGAGCCTTAAAATGCGCTAAGACGAGTCGTGCCGCGACGTTAAATCAGGCGCTACGTGGGAGGCAACCCACGAATGTGTTGTAATTATTCTCATTATAGTTAGTCTATATATAAAAAAAAAAATTATGACCAGCGAAAAAAAATTTCAGAGAAGGCCTCTGTTCGCGGTTCATCCGCGACCGCGGATGAACCGCTGAAAATTGCCCTCTTTTAAGTTTTACTGTTCGCGGTTTGTCCGAGACCGCGAATGAACCACGAACAACCGCGGTCGGCAGAAATTTTTTTTATTTTATTCTCCCCCCTCCCCCTTTAATAACCCTAAAACACTAACCCCCCTATTTCCCCATAACAGCCGCCTCATACCCTCCCAACCTCCTCTCTCTCTCACTAAAATTCTCTCTTCCTTCTCTCTACAATTCTCTCCTCCATTATTCTCCAAATAATTCCCCCTCTTCAATCTTACTCCTCTACTACTCTCAATAGTAAGTCTTCTTCTTCTTGTTCTTTTTATTTCTTTCTTCTTTTAGTTCTTTAATTTATATTATTAATTTGGTAGACTCAGTTAGTTAATTAAAGTTTAACTTGTATAATATGTAGTATATATTGCTAGTTTTAGAAGAATCCTTATATATTACTTGGTTTTTGTAGTAGAATGTTAGATGATTTTTTTTCGAACCTTGTGATATGGATGGAATTATGGTAGAGATTGTGTTGTTGGGTCTCCAATTTAGTTAATAATGCTAATTTTGTTGTTTTGGAGACCCAAAAGTGTTGGTGATTATATTTGTTGGTTGGTTGGCCAAGTTGGGCAATTGTTGTTGTAGTAGTTGATTATTGAATTTTTAGGGGAAATAATGCCCAAATAGTGAGTTGCTTGTTGTTGTATATTATTGGAGATGGTTTATGGTAATTGGGTCATGTTAGATTGCCAAAATAAATAAGTGTGGGGTGCTTGAACATGAATTGGTGAAATTGTTAGATAAGTGGTTAAGTATAGGAGTTATGGGATGATAGCACTAAAGAGACAATTTTGGTATTGCACGGATGGCGAAGTTTGAGTAGCCAACCGATGTTCTAACATTATGCAAATTTTTGGTTGTCTCTTTTGTGCAGGATCATGGCCCCAAAAAGATCAAGACAGGGTGCTAGCTCTTCTAGGCAACCTACATATGATGAGTCAAGGTTCGCCAGCGAGGAGGCGGAAGGTGATTTCCATGCCAAGGCGGCTATGTCCTGGCTCAAGGATGTTGAAGTTGACAGGTTGGCCCTGCGGTCTAAAAAGCCAGAAATATATGATGAAATTCGACGCCGTGAAATGGAGTTCTTATTTGACGCACCGCCCCTCGTGAACAAGATGCTTGTTAGGGAGTTTTATGCCAATGATCCATACAGTTTGGCTAGGGAGGTATTCCTCAGAGGTAAGTACGTCTACGCCTATGCTCATTCTATTAGATAGGCACTTAGACTGCAGAATCATACTAGTGACGTGGACTACTACCGCGATAGGCCGGGTGTCACCTGGGACATGATAATTGAGGCCTTATGTGTTGATGGCATCCCTATTTGGATACGAAATACAACACTCCATTCTAACTGCTTTACACATACTGCTAAATGCTGGTTTTCTATCATATGTAATCGGCTTTTGCCCTCCAGCAACACCACGTATGTCAATTTTAATAGGGCACTTCTAACATGGTGTGTTGTAACACAGTGGGATGTGGACATCGCCCGCTTAATTAGTGATGAGATGGTGCTGAGGGGTTCCCTCAAAGCCAAGGGTTTTTATTACCTATCTCTCGTTACTAATTTGTGTCTCAGCCATCATACCCCGGTCCTGGCCTCGGATGGTGATCTCCCACCAAAAGCTCCATTTAGAGCTTCTCAAATCCGGGTTAGCCGAGACAATGAGCTAATCAACTTGGATGCTGAGGTTGACCCTATGCCGGTTGCTCGGGCCAGGCACTCCACTGACTCAGTCGGACCTTCCAGGCATGCCCACCGTGGAGCGAGTATGTCTAGGTCGGAATCTACCCGACCTACGCTTAGGTCCATGGAGGAGGAGATTGCTGATCTGCGCACCTCCGTAGATGGCTTGCACACGCACTTAAACGCAATGTCACAGAGGCAAGCTCGGTCGGAAAGCAGGTTCATGGCATGGCTTCGAGCACTTGGTCGAGCATGTCATGTCGACCCAACTCCGACTCCGAGTGAGTCTCATGTAAGTTTTCTCGCCCCTCTCGAGCTACATATTTAATCTTTATGTCATGAGGACATGACATGATTTTAAGTGTGGGGTGGGTGACTTATCTTGTATATGTTGTATATATTAGTTGTAGTTGTTAATACAAATAGCTGGCTTGCCCCGATGATCGACACTTGGCGACGGGTTTCTTAAGGGTCCATGTCGGAATAAAAAAATACAAAAAAAATCAGAAAATTTAAAAATCCAAAAATATGAGTAGAGGACTCTTCCTGATGAAGGACTATTTAGGACAAGTACTCTTGAGGGAAGCAGTCCACGTAGGAGTTTTCTTTCTTTTATTTTCTTTTTCTAGGTAGTGTATCACCTCCCCCTTGGTTTTTATTTTGACCACGGTTCTTTTCCAAGGGTTTTTATTGAGGGTTAGGTAGATTTTTCTTTTCTTAGGATTAGAGGAAAAAGGTAACATGTAACCCCAAGTATGCACTTTAGGAAAGCTTAACTGAACTTGAGAATGTATTTTTGAAGCTTGACTGTAGAATCTAAATATGCCTTAAATTTGCACAATAATGCTTGCTTGAACATCGATAGGACTTTGTAGATGAACCGGATTCCAAATGAGTTGCATGCTATGTGTGTGTGAGGTTTTACTTACATTGTATGGTTTACATGATGCCTAGAACTTGCCATGTGTGTTTGCAAAGCGAAATAGAAGTTGTTTGGTTGTAGAAAGGACAGAGGCATTTCTTTGTGTAACCCCATAAATCAATAGACATCAATTCACCCATACATAATATCCTAGTTAACCCCTTTGAGCTTAAAGCCTATTCTATGATAACCCTTGAATATTCATCAAATTATTATATTGTTCTACTTTACCTCCTAGAAGCACTTGTATTGTAATGAATATGCAAAAGTCTAAGTGTGGGGTGAAGGGAAATTGAAAAAAGGAAAATCAAGAATGAATGGTAGAAAATAGTGAACTGGCCAAAAAATGTAAATGTGTTGCAAAGCAACGAGAAAAAAAAGGGAAAAGAAATTTTGAGAAAAAGAGCTATATCAATGTATATATGAAAATTAGAAAGGTCAGTTACACCAACAAAAGAAAAGTGGGTATTCAAAGTAAATAAAGGTGAAGGGATGTTTAGGGGAGACATAAGGAAGAAAACTAAAAGGGAAGTTATGAAAAGGAAAAGAAAAGTGCTTAGGGAGGCTAGCCACTATAACCAAAAGTATCCTACCCGTCCCGTAGCCAACATTACAACCCTTAAAGACCTCTTAATCTATGATTGAATAACTCGATTAGTGGAGTATTACACTAGGGGCAAGCCTATGGTGTGTCTGTATACATATGAATGTTCTTTGTTGAGAGTGAGTGAATTTTTTTCCGATACATATAAGTTCCATGTTCTAAATTGTTTATGTGTGGGAACTTCTCTCAATAAATTTTGTGAGAGCATGAAACTCAAGAGGAAAACGGTAAATTTGCAAGTTTTTTATAATAACTAGAGTAAGCAATAATGTGCTAGCATGAGAGTTTACGATTAGGTAAAGATTGTGCCTAGCTTAGGTTAATCATGAAAAATAGCTTTTGTGATATAATTTGGGGGAGACATAAATAAAAATGGCCTAAAGTGTGATTAAGGTTGCTCGAGGACGAGCAAAGGTTTAAGTGTGGGGTATTGATAATAGGTGAATTTGACTATAATTATGCCCTAAATAATCACACTTTGTTGTTCAATTGATATTGTTTACGATGACAAAATACTTTTATTAGTGTTTATTGGTGTGTTATAGGTACACCTGAACCATTGGATGCTAAAGGAGCTATTTTGGAGTCACATGTTGATGAAAAGGCCAAGTGAAAAGTTGAAGTGAAGTGAGCTTGAAAAATTGAAGAAGAATCCGAAGTACTATTCATCTGCGGTTCACTCGCGACCGCGGATGAACCGCGAAGAAACAAGCTCTCTAAACTTTTCGGAAGAATCAGAACACTGCTCTGTTCGCGATTCGCCCCCGACCGCGGACGAACCGCGGAAGGCGCCGCACAGTACTTTCCTAGTTGTGTACAAATTAAGTTTTTAAGCCCTAAAACCTCTATATAAACTCCTAGTTCGCCCAATAGAGGCAATTTTTGTACTTTTCACTACTTTTGCAAGACAGTTAGTAACAGAGAACTCTCTCAACTCATTTCTTTATTTTATATCATGTATTTATTTATGAATTCATTTATTATTCTTGTTTCTTTGAGCATGAGTAGCTAAATCCTTTTCTAAGGTTTTGATGGAACCTATTGGGTGATGAACTTCTTGTTTATGTGATTACAAATTGTTAGCTAGATTTCTATTTGTTCAACTTCGTTCTTGTTGTAGTTAATTGGTAGGATCCCCAATTAGTTGTGCCTATTTAGTGTGCATAACTTGGAAAAGAGTGCATATTTAGGTATATTGTTGAACAACACCACACCTAGGTTATTGGAGGAATATATAACTTTAGGCGTAAAGATGGGGTTTGGAATAATGAAGTCTTGGGTGCATCTTAAGTGAACTATTCATATTAAAGCTAGCTAGGGTAGCTCAGGAGAGTGCACTAGTAAATTATTGCAATTGCTCGGGAGACGGTTACGGTCCAAATAGCGTTCACGATTGATAGAATATATTGACAATTCGTATGAGCATAACGAGAAGGGATTCCATCAATAGGGGAAATCAATACCTTAGACCTTCTCCATATTATTTATTAACCATTCAATTCTTTCTTTTAAGCCTTTTAAATTCTTGCAAAGGTAGTTGTTCGAAAATCACACAAACATCTATTCGAAATTTTGGGAACTTGATTCGGAAGTGTTCTTGGGTTGTGAAAGTGCAATTTGGTAGGTTAATTTCATGTGGGATCGATTCTGGACTTATTAGACCAGGTTATATTGACTACGACTGTTACTTGGACGTGAATCACTTAGCTCTCAAAGAACTCAAAAATGGAGGAAATATACTATTAGTTCGCGACTAAAATGTTCTGGTTTAAACCCTTCTTTCAGCCCAGTTATCTCTATGCGATCGCAACCCTTGGCTAGCGATCGCAATGAAAAAATTTTAGCGGTCCTCATTTCCTTCTTCGTGATCGCGTGGACCCTTATGCGATCGCGATGCCCTGCTGAATAACACTACGCAATCGCAATCGCGACCTTGCTACTACGATCGCAATGCACGCAATTCCTGCCTTATGCGATCTCACCCCACACTTCGCAATCGTGAAGAGTAATGTTCCTGAGCTTTCCAGTACTCTATGCGATCGCATAACTACTATTACGATCGCGATGAGTAAATCTCTACTGCACTTATGACAGCAGACCTGATCCCTGATTTAGCCAAAAATGGTCTGTTTGGACCCCCGGATTCATCCCGAGGCCCCAGGACCCCAACAAAAACCACCAACTTACTCCAAAACACGATACAAAATTGTTCTAATCATAAAAACACACCCTTAAACACGAAAATCATTAAATCAAGGTGAATTCAAGCCTAATTTTCAACTAGAACTTCCAAAACCAACATCCAATCAAAATACCGACCAAACGATGTCCGAATGACCTGAATATTTGTAGACATATCCAAAATTACCTAACGAAGCTACTACAACCGTCAGAATTCCATTCCAACTCCCGGATCAAAATCTCACCTATCGATCGGATTTCGCCAAAATTCCAACTTAGCCAATTCAAGCCTATTTCTATACCGGATCTCCAAATTCAATTCTGATCGCTCCCCTAAGTCACAAATCACCTCCCGGAACTAACCAAACCATCAGAATTTGATTCCGAGCCCTCTAACTATATATTCAACTTCGGGTAGACTTTTCATAAACAAGTTTCACTCAAAAATGCTATATGCCTCATTTTCAGCCGGAATCACTTCCAATTCACCTGATAGAATCCAACACAATTATAGAGACATGAAACACATAACTAAAGGGGTAGTGGGGTGGCAATTCTCGTGATGACGGGTCGGGTCATCACAATTATTTTTGAAAAGGTTGTTGTGTTCCTTAATTTTTACGTGGTTCTTTTGTTGCCGTGTACTTGTACCTTGGTTGTAGAAATTCCTTTAAATCAAATTATTGAATTTTTGCTATTGATTTAAATTATGGAAAAGACCTAAAAATTCCACTCAACTTTCACAAATGGTCTATCTATGCCATCCTTTAAAAAATTGCTCTATTCATGCTACTGCCGTAACACATTTGGTTCATCCAAGTCATTATTGAGTAACGGCTCAATTTTTATTTGGCTCATCCATGCCATTGACGTTAGTCAATAATGGCATGGATGAGCAAAATATGTAATGGTAGTGGCATGAAATGAGTATTTTTTTAACGGATGGCATGGATAGATCATTTCTAAAAGTTGAGTGATATTTTTAGGCCTTTTCCGTTTAAATTATTGCACACCACAATAGGTGAAATAAGGGAGGTGATGAAATCGGGGAGAATATTTATATTGTGATATTGTTATTGTACAGTGAGATCGGGTTGTACGCCGCAAAAGGTAAAATAAGGGTGGATTATCATAGTGAATTTAGGGTGAATTATGATATTCATATTATATAGTGGGATCGGGTTGCGCGTCACAATATATTATGTTTATTGTTATGATATTGATATTATGGGATCAGGTTGAATGCCACAATAGGTGAAATAAGGTGAATTGATATGGTAGAATAATGGTGAATTATAATATTGATATTATATGGTGGGATCGGGTTGCACGTCGTAATTTATTTGTGTATTTTGTATCCCCTGTTTTATTGTATTGGCTTCAGTTCCTTCATACAAGTTTTTGAGAATACGTATTTTTTAGTATTCATTATCTCATGAGGATTTAGTTACTATCATTGACATTATTGCCTTGCCGTCATTGCCTGAGCTCTTTTCTTAGTACTATTATTCTGGTAACTTGATCTTCAAGGTGAATTTACTACACTGAGCCATTACCTCCCGCACAGCTACTATATGGTTAGTAATATAGTGATTTAAAATAAAAACAAATTATATCATGCTACCTTGTGTGACTTTTGAGTTAAAACTCGCTGTATATTTGAGTATTACTAATTTTAATAATTGTTATATTTTATTTCACTTGATTTCTCAACTTAATCTCCTTAACCTCACTGAGGTTTGTATTTTCCTTAAAAAGGAATTGTTGTTAGGCTTAAATTTAATAAAATATTTGTTAACTGCAATAGCTCATTCGATGTTGTATTTTTATTAGAAAATGTTATTTTGTTCTTCACTCAAATGATTTATAAAATAAATTCATCTTTCTCGCTAATTTTTTATTTGGTCTAGAAAATGTAAATTACTTTATGATATATAAATGGAATTTCTTGAATATCTAAATTAGCATTTGACATGGATATTATGTACCGAGTAGCAAAAAAGATGTGGGCACAAGGTGCCAAGTGTGTTTGTGATCTATGGTCTGAGATTGTCGAGAATTGGGATTATTGGAATCGTGTATTAGAAACGATTTGATTTGTTAAGTTGACATAGTTTTTGTCACGACTCCAAATCTGGTCGTGATGGCGCCCAGCACATTGCTAAGCCAGCCTGACCAATCAATATCAACAACGGAGCTAGAAGCTCTCTTTAACCCATTTAAGCATATTAATTCAGGAAGCAACAATGATACATATAACGAAAACGGGGAACCCAGTCCCATAATACATCAACTCCCATAGACCAAGGGTCAAGAGTCATGAGCCTCTACTGAACATAAGTGTATAAAGGTTTACAAGATACCAAGTGCGGAAAGAAAAGTTACTACAAAATCAAGAGACAGTGAGAAGGAATATCGGGTCCTGCGGACTCTGCAGCTACCTCGAATATCCACAAATGTCGCCTCGCACAGCCTACTGGATCACTGCTGAGAGGTACCTGGATCTGCACACAAGGTGCAGGGAGTAAAATGAGTATCGCCAGACTCAGTGGTAATAAACAAGGGTAAGACAGCGCAGATAAGAAATCCGCAATAAAGCACTATGTAAAGCCGTAATCAAATACCCTGTCACAGAATCAATATCAACTGTACCTGTACCAACAAGTACCAGCAAAACAGTATAACAGCTAGCAGATGTAGCTAAATGCAATGCAATGCATGATATGACCGCTACGGCGCGTAGCCCGATCCAATTTGGGTACCCGTGCTCACTCTGGGGGTTCAGACTCCGGAGGGGCTCCTACAGCCCAAGCACAATATCACTGCGGCGTGCAGTCCGATCCAACATATATACTGCTGCGGCGCGCAGCCCGATCCACTACCAGTCAGCTAATATGCAAATACAGCCTCGCAGGCTCAAAAGTAGTTTTGAAAACCTTTTTACCATTTTTCAGTTGGAAAACAGTAATACCAAGTTCCAGAGATTGGAAATAGCATGATAACAGAAATAGCTACGGACCGGTAGTAACTAGCATGTCAATATGATAAGACAATGATAACGATCCTCGCGGGATCCAATAACCTGGCTCACGGCCCACAAGTATACTCAACCACCCAAGAAGGGGGTTTAACGGCTCAAGAGTAGCCAATATCAGAGTATAATATGCAACCATCCGAGAAGGAGGTTCGACGGCTCATGAATAGCCTAATATCATAACACAGTATCGGCAAGTCGGACTAAGCCATAGTCCCCAATCACAATCGACCCCGCACTCACATGAGAGTACGTGTCTCGCTGCTATACAGCGTCACAAAGTGGTATACCGGGGTTTCGAACCCGCTGGTCATCACCCACATCTATTACTCACCTCAATACGGCGCGATGACTACTCCGCAATGCCCTTGCCACGAGAATCAAGCTCCGCACGCATAGAATCTGATCAAATACAGTAGAAATACAACAAATTAGGCCAATGGGACGAAACCCAATCAATACAACTCAATTTACATCAAAATTCCCAAAGTTGTCAAAACCCGACTTTCGGTACGCTTGTCGAAAAATTACAAAAGTCACATATTCGGGATCCTCATCTCGATACGAGTCTAGGCATATAAAATTTACCAAAATCGGACTCCATTTGCCCACTCAAATCAGTGTTTTTCTTCAATTTAGGCCTAGGGCTCAAACCCACCTTTAATCTTCCATTTACAGGGATTTAACCAAGGATTTCATGTTAAAATGACGTAATTAAGCCACAAAACTTACCTCCAACGAAACCCCGATGATTTCCCAGAAATATCCCGTCAATTTCTTCTCTTGGAACTCAAAAATGGGGGTTTTGGGTATTAAACCCGCGACTGATCAGTTCTGGTTTTTAATTCACTGCCAGCTTATTTCCTTCATCGCGTTCGCGACGCCACTCACGCGAACGCGATGCCTTTTTCCTCTTCCTCATCGCGAACACTGCACACCTTCACGCGGCCGCGATGGTCAACTTCCCAGCTCCGGATTTTTACTCTACACGAACGTGTAGTCTCCCATGCGAACGCGTGGCCTCGCCAAATCCTTCTTCGCGAACGCGGCCTAGACCCACGCGAACGCGATGCGTTCCAACTCCCTCATACGCGAACGCGACCTTCACCCACGCATTCGCGATGCTTCCCAGCCTTTCCAATATGCGAACGCGATACCTCCCTCGCAAACGCGAAGCGTGCTAAACCTGGCCTACGCGAACGCAGGCCTTGCCCTCGCCAACGCGAAGGCCAAATCACTGCCCAGTGATCTGCAGATTACAGCAGGTCACTTCTTGCTTCCAAATGCCGGATGATGGTCCGGATTCACCCCGAGGCCCCCGGGACCCCAACGAAAACCACCAACATACCCGAAAACACGATACAAACTTGTTCCAATCATAAAAACACCATCCTAAACATCAAAATCACCAATTACCCACGGATTCAAGCCTAAATTTCGTATAACTTTCCGAATTACACATTCCATCAAAAACCCGACCAAACGACGTTCGAATGACCTAAAATTTTGCAGGCACATCCAAAATCACCTAACGGAGCTACTGCAACTGTCGGAATTCCATTCCGACTCCCGGATCAAAATCTCACTTACCGTTCGGATTTCGCCAAAATTCAACCTTAGCCAATTCAAGCCTATTTCTACACCGGGCCTCCAAATTCAATTCCGATCGCTCCCCTAAGTCACAAATCACCTCCCGGAACTAACCGAATCATCATAATCCGATTCCGAGCCCCCTAACCAAATAGTCAACTCCGGGTTGACTTTCCTTATTCAAGTTTCCTTCAAAAAGGCTATATGTCTCATTTTCAATCCAATTCACTCCTAACTCACTCGATAGACTCTAACACTGATATAAAATCATAAAACATGTATTTACAACATAACGGGGTGGTAAATTCTCGCAACGATGGGCCGGGTCGTCACATTCTCCCCCTCTTAAGCAAACGCTCGTCCTCGAGCGGGTCAAGAAACATACCTGAAGTCTCAAACAAGTGAGGATATCTGCTCCGTATCTCCCGCTCGATCTCCCAAGTGGCCTCCTCCACGGGTCGACCTCTCCACTGAACCTTAACTGATGCAATCTCCTTAGACCTCAATTTTCTTACTCGACGTCCCAAAATGGCAATAGGCTCCACATCATAGGATAGATCACCATCAAGCTGAATGGTGCTGAAGTCTAATACATGAGACGGATCTCCAATGTACTTCCGGAGCATAGACACATGGAATACTGGATGAACGCTGGATAAGCTGGGCGGCAAGGCTAACTCATATGCCACCTCTCCAACCCTCCCGAGTATCTCAAAAGGACCAATGTACCTAGGACTCAACTTTCCTTTCTTCCCAAACCTCATGACACCCTTCATAGGTGAAACCTTCAACAATACTCTGTCACCAACCATGAAAGACAACTCTCGAACTCTACGGTCCGCATAACTCTTCCGACGAGACTGTGCTGTACGAAGCCTCTCCTGGATCAACTTTGCTCTATCCAGAGCATCCTGGACTAACTCAGTCCCTATCAATCTAACCTCACCAGGCTCAAACCATCCCACGGGGGATCTACACCGCCTGCCATACAATGCCTCGTACGGGGCCATCTGAATACTCGACTGATAACTGTTGTTGTAGGCAAACTCAGCTAGTGGTAGGAACTTATCCCACGAAACACCAAAGTCAATCACACAAGCTCGCAACATATCCTCCAAGATATGAATAATGTGCTCAGACTGCCCATCTGTCTGGGGGTGAAATGCAGTACTCAACTCAACCCGCGTACCCATCTCTCGCTGAAATGCTCTCCAAAACTGAGAAGTGAACTGAGTACCCCCGTCGGATATGATAGACACTGGGACTCCATGCAACCGAACAATCTCTCGAATAAAGATCGCTGCCAACCGCTCCGATGAGTAGGTAGTACTAACCGGAATGAAGTGAGTTGACTTGGTCAGTCTATCCACAATCACCCACACAGAATCAAACTTCCTCGCCGTCCGAGGGAGTCCAGTAACAAAGTCCATAGTGATCCCCTCCCATTTCCACTCAGGAATAACAATGCGCTGAAATACACCACCGGGCCTCTGATGCTCGTACTTAACCTGCTGACAGTTGAGGCACCGTGCTACATGTCCGACAATGTCCATTTTCATCTTTCTCCACCAATAGTGCTGTTTCAAATCTTGATACATCTTAGCGGCTCCTGGATGGATAGAATACCGCGAGCTATGGGCCTCCTCCCGAATCAACTCACGAAGGCCATCAACATTGGGCACACATATCCGGCCCTGCATCCTCAATACGCCGTCACTATCAATGGTGACATCTCTAGCATCATCATGCTGAACCCTGTCCCTAAGGACAGCCAAATGTGGGTCATCATACCGGCGCTCACGAATACGATCATATAGAGATGACCGAGATACAACACAAGCCAATACCCGGCTGGGCTTCGAAATATCTAACCTCACTAGCCGATTGGCTAGCACCTGAACATCATGAGCAAATGGCCTCTCCTCAGCTGGAATATATGCCAAGCTCCCCATACTGACCGCCTTCCGACTCAAAGCATCGGCCACCATATTGGCCTTCCCGGATGATATAATATAGTAATGTCATAATCCTTCAGCAACTCAAGCCATCTCCGCTGTCTCAAATTAAGGTCTTTCTGTTTGAACAAGTGCCGGAGACTACGATGGTCGGTATACACCTCACAAGACACACCGTACAAATAGTGCCTCCAAATCTTCAATGCATGAACAATGGCGGCTAGCTCCAAATCATGAACAAGATAGTTCTTCTCATGTGGCTTCAACTGCCGAGAAGCATAAGCAATTACCTTACCTTCCTGCATCAACACACAATTTATCCCCACTCTCGAGGCATCACAATAAACAATATATGAACCTATAGCTGATGGCAATACTAACACTGGAGCTGTGGTCAAAGCCTGTCTTGAGCTTCTGAAAGCTCTCCTCGCACTCATCCGACCACACGAATGGTGCACCCTTCCGGGTCAATTTAGTCAATGAAGAAGCAATGGATGAAAATCCCTGAACAAACCGGCGATAATACCCCGCCAAACCAAGAAAACTCCTGATCTCTGTAGCTGAGGTCGGTCTAGGCCAACTCTGCACCGCCTCTATCTTTTTCTGATCAACCTGAATACCATCACGAGACACCACATGTCCCAGAAGTGCTACGGACTCGAGCCAAAACTCGCACTTGGAGAATTTAGCATATAGCTTCTCCTCCCTCAATCTCTGCAACACAATACTCAAATGCTGAGCATGCTCCTCCTGACTACGGGAGTAGACTAGAATGTCATCAATGAACACAATCACAAATGAATCCAAATAAGTCCTGAACACACTGTTCATCAGATGCATAAATGTTGTTGGGGCATTGGTCAGCCCAAAAGACATCACAAGAAACTCATAATGACCATATCTAGTCCTGAATGCAGTCTTCATAATATCCGAGTCCCTGATCTTCAGCTGATGATAGCCTGAACGAAGATCGATCTTAGAAAACACCCTCGCACCCTGTAACTGATCAAACAAATCATCTATGCGCGGTAGAGGGTACTTGTTCTTCACCGTCACTTTGTTCAATTGCCTATAATCAATACACATTCGCATGGAACCATCTTTCTTTTTAACAAATAATACCGGCGCACCCCACGGGGACACACTAAGGCGGATGAAACCCTTATCCAGAAGCTCCTGAAGTTGCTCTTTCAGTTCTTTCAACTCAGCTGGTGCCATCCGATAAGGAGGAATGGATATGGGCTGAGTGCTCGGCACCAAGTCAACGCCAAAATCAATATCCCTGTCCGGCGGCATGCCCGGCAGGTCTGAGGGGAATACATCTGGGAAGTCCCTCACAACAGGTACAGAATCAATGCTAGGAGACTCAGCTCCCACATCTCTCACAAAAGCTAAGTACGATAGACACCCTTTTCCAACCATCTTCTGAGCTTTTAAGAATGAATAACACGGCTAGGGACGAAATCGGTCGAACCCCGCCACTCGATCTGAGAAATACCAAGAATGGCCAACGTAACTATCTTAGCATGACAGTCCAATATAGCATGGTACGGAGATAACCAGTCCATACCCAATATATGTGACGACCCAAAGAGTCATCACTTATTTTATTAATCATTTTGAGCTTCTGAGGCCTTGAAAACCTCATTCCATGTTGCCTCGATTTACGTGCACAATCCGAGCATGTAGCTGAAAGATTTTGTGATAGAAAATATGAATTCTATGAGAAATTTGGATAAAAATGATATTAACATTGATATGGTTGACTTCGGTCAACATTTTTGGTAAACGGATTCGGACCCGAGATTGGATGGTCCCGAGAGGTCCGTAGGAAAATATGGGACTTGGACATGCGTCCGGAGTCGAATTTTGAGGCCTAGAGCCCAAGTTATGAAATTTTCTATGAAATTGTTTTTGATGTAATTGTTAAAGGAAATGAATTAATTGACCTTGGTATCGGGCTCGTATTTTGGTTCCGACGCCCGGTACAAGTCTTAAATATTATATATGTGATTTCTGTAAAGTTTGGTGACATTCGGATGTCATTTGAGATGTTTTGGACCTTGAGTCCCAAGCTTGAAAGTTTTGAAAACCAAAGGTATGAAAATCATGAATTCGAGGCTTGATTTGATGAAAACGAGGTGATATTGGCGATGTGATCGCACGAACAAGTTCATAATGTGTTTTTGAGGTTGTGTACATGTTTGGTTTGGAGCCCGGGGGGGCTCGGGTAAAGATTTGATAGGCCGTTGGATTAAATTCTGAAATGTTGCACTGCTGGTTTTTCACCCAGCTGTTGGCTTCGCAATTACGAAGTATTTCTCGCAATTGCGAAGGGGGCAGTACAAGGCAGGGCTCGCAAATGCGAACCCTGATCGCAAATGCGAAGCCCCATTGACCCAATCACAAATGCGAACAATTGTTCGCAAATGCGAAAGTCCCCAGGGCCTGCCTATGTTCGCAAATGCGAACAAAAGTTCGCAAATGCGAACATTTCCTATACTGCCTTGGTTCGCAAATGCGAACCATTGTTCGCAAATGCGAACACTGCCCTATACAGCCTATGTTCGCAAATGCGAACATTAGTTCGCAAATGCGAACATCCCTTTGTCTGCCAGTGTTCGCAAATGCGAACAAATGTTCGCAAATGCGAACTTCCCAGCCTTAGCTTATTTTTCAAACTCCGGAAATTGGTCGGGGTTCGCAATTGCGAACCCATGTTCGCAAATGCGAACACAGAGACCTGTAAAACACGATTTTAAGTTCATTTCTTCACTTTTTACAAAACAAAAACAACCATTTGCGATTCTTCACGGATTCCTTCTTCATCAAAACAATTGTAAGTCACTTTTTACTTAATTCTTTCAATTCCTAACATCATTAAACATGTTTTTCATTAGAAATCAAAGGTTTTCATGGTAGAATTTCTTGTTTTTGTTAGAATATAGGGTTTTTCATAAATTGGGAAATTGGACCTCGAATTGAGGTCCGATTTTGAAACAAATCATATACATGAACTCGTGGGGGATGGGTAACCGGATTTTGGTCCTAACCCCGAGTTCCGACCATGTGGGCCCGGGGTTGAAATTCACTATTCCGGGCGGAATGTTGTAAAAGTTGTATTTGGTCTTAAGAATTAGTTTGTTGAGTAGTATTGATGATATTAAATCAATTGTGTATAGATACGATTGGATGGGAGCCAAAAATTGAAAGAAAAAGACATTTCCACGGATTGAATTGTTCATAAACATTCGAGGTAAGTGTTTGTTCTATCCTAGCTTGAGGGAATAGGATTATGTGTTATGTGTTATGTGATCGAGTGCGGTGTATGGGCTGTGGTGACGAGCATCCATACACCGGCGTCTAGTATGACCGTGAGTCGTTGAAAATGCTTATTTTGAGATATATTTACAGATGAATTGTTGAACCTTTGTCAGGTTGTAGAATTGTTATGGTTCTCCCTTGTTGAGACTTGTTGTGAAGATAACTATTGATTGCCCTTGTTGGGACGGTTTATGAATTATGTTTCTTTCTTTGCCCTTAACTGTGATTGTTATTTGGGTGAGGAAGAGTGATAATGCACGAAGGGTGATGCCGTGCCATGTTTATTTATTTATGCACGAAGGTTAATGCCGTGCCATGTTTTATTGATTATGCATGAAGGATCATGTCGTGCCCCTGTTATTGAACCATGTACGAAGGATCATGCCGTACTATGCATGTGAGGATGAGAGTAAAAGCACGAAGGGTGATGCCGTGTACTTTATTTGCTTATTTGGTGAGGATGAGAGTAAAAGCACGAAGGGTGATGCCGTGCAACTGCTTGCTATTCCTTGACTTGATATTTCTTGTGTTTCCATTATACCTTGTTTTTCCTTGTGAATTTATTAACTGTTGTTAATTGTTGAATTCTTTGAGATATTCCTTATTGTGTTATTACCGGGTTATTTCTTATTATTCTGTGGTATACATATATATTGAATTGCACAGGTTTATGTGGGTGTCTGGTCCTAGGCTTGTCACTACTTCGCCGGGATAGGCCAGGCACTTACCAGCACATGGGGTCGGTTGTGCTGATGCTACACTTCTGTGCGTTTTTGCATAGGTCCAGGTTACGATCAGGAGCAGCAGCAGTGAATCGATTGCGTGGGAGTTGATCACATTTGAGACCGAGGTAGCTTGCAGACGTCCGTAGGCCCGACGTCTCTCTCTTTATTTATGTTACTAGCTGTAGTCTCTTTGTTCCGAGACAAACAGAATTATGTTATATTTCCTTCCAACTTTTATGTGTAGTATTCTATAGTAGTTCGTGAGTTGGTGACTCAACGTCTTGGGTAGAGGATTTCAGTATGATTTTCACCTTGTAATTAGTTATTTCTATTTCGATAATGTATTCCGCATTTATTTAATTAAAATTGTGTTAAAAACAGGATGGTATGAATTCAGTGGCTTGCCTAGCTACCACGAGTACGCGCCATCACGATCCCGATGTTGGGGGAAAATCCGGGTCGTGACAAGTTGGTATCAGCGCTCTAGGTTACATAGGTCGCACCACTCACGAACAAGCTTAGTAGAGTTTGAAAGGTAGGTATGGAGACGTCTGTACTTGTCCTCCAGAGTCTATTGAGTTAGGAAAGAGTCTCTCATTTGTTCTTTCTTGTCGTGCGACTTGTTCCTCAATTACTGATTGAATTTCTATTCTGTCCTTTCGTAGATGGTGAGGACACGCGCTTCTTCGTCCGATGACCAGCAGCCCGAGCCCCAGGCAGCTCCCGTGAGGGGCAGGGGCCAAGGCCGTATCAGAGGCCGTGGTAGGGGTAGAGCTCAGCCCCAGGCAGCTACTCCGGAGGTGGAGCCTCATATTGAGATTGACGAGGAGGTTCCGATTCCAGCAGCTCCAGTGGGCCCAGCTCAGGTCCCAGGAGAGGCTTTATTTACCCCGGATCTTCGGGAGGCTCTGGTCAGGATAGCGGGATTTATGGACAGCATTGCCAGAGCGGGCTTATTACCAGTTGCACCAGCCGTTTCTCAGGCTAGAGGAGGGGCCCAAACTCCTATTGCTCGTACTCCGGAGCCAGTAGTTCCTCAGCCTCAGGCACCAGTGGTTCAGCCAGCTGTGGCCACTCAGTCGAGTACCACGGCTCATGCCGGAGATGGAGCGGCCATGACTTCTGATTCCTTATGGAGACTTGATCGGTTCTCCAAGCTATTTACCACTACATTCAGTGGAGCCACATCAGAGGATCCTCGGGACTTCTTATTCAGCTGCCATGAGATTCTCAAGACTATGGGGATCGTGGAGTCAAATGGAGTTGACTTCTGTACATTCAGACTTGCAGGATCCGCCAAGACTTGGTGGAGAGATTATTGCTTGACTCGACCAGCAGGGTCCCCAGCTTTATCATGGGACCAGTTTGCGGAACTCTTTATGGAGTCGTTTCTCCCTGCTACTCAGCGGGATGTACTTCGGAGGCAGTTTGAGCGCCTCCATCAGGGCACTATGACGGTTACACAGTATGAGACGAGATTTGTCGATTTGGCTCGTCATGTAGTGGTGATACTTCCCACCGAGCGGGAGAGGGTCCGTAGGTTTATAGATGGGCTTAATCAGCCGATTAGACTCCAGATGGCTATGGGCGTGGGGAGTAACATATCATTTCAGGAGGCAGCCAATACAGCACGCAGAGTTGAGATGGCTCTTGCTAGGGGAGGCGGTTATTCTTCAGATAAGAGGCCTCGTCATTCAGGCAGGTTTGGTGGTTCTTCCTCCGGTGGCAGAGAATCCTTTGATAGAGGCCAGTCCTCCAGGCCTTTTCATTCCGCCCTTCAGGCTTCACAGGGTGGATCAGGTGATCGTGGTTCTCGGGGGCATTATTCAGACCAGTCTCCTATTAATGCTCAGCCTCTTCAGAGTGTTCGTGGAGGCCATTCAGGTCGTCAGGGCCAGCAGCCCTATCAGTCCAAGAGTTGCTACGGTTGTGGTGACCCAGGTCATTTTATCAGGAATTGCCCTCTAGCAGCGGGCAACTCTCAGCAGCGAGGTCCTCGTCCTATGATTTAGGCCCCAGCTGACCCTCAGCCTGCCCAGCCAGCCAGAGGCGGGGGTAAAGATTATAGAGGTGGAGGTCGAGACCGTAGAGGTGGAGACCGTCCAGCCAGAGGTAGAGGTCAGCCAGTTGATGGTCGTCCTAGAGACGCAGCTCAGAGGGGAGGTGCAGATCCCCGATTCTATGCTTTACCAGCTAGGCCGGAGGCAGAGGCATCAGATGCCGTGATTACAGGTACTATTCTTGTGTGTGGCAGAGGTGCTTCAGTATTATTTGACCCTGGATCTATATATTCCTATGTGTCTTTCTACTTCGCACCATATTTGGTCGTGCCCAGCTATGCTCTGGATATTCCAGTTTATGTGGCTACACCAGTGGGTGACTCCATTGTAGTCGATCGGGTGCATCGTCCGTGCGTAGTTATATTTGGGGGTCTTGAGACCCGTGTTGATCTGTTGCTTTTGGATATGGTAGATTTTGATGTCATATTGGGGATGGACTGGTTGTCCCCATACCATGCTATTCTTGATTGCCATGCTAAGACTGTGACCTTGGCCTTGCCAGAATCACCCCGACTAGAGTGGAAAGGTACCTCAAGCCACTCCGTTCGCACCGTTATTTCCTATGTTAAGGCTCGACGCATGGTCGAGAAAGGGTGTCTAGCTTATCTGGCTTATGTTCGTGATTCCAGCGCAAAGGTTCCTTCTATTGATTCAGTCCCTTATTGTACGGGAGTTTTCTAAGGTTTTCCCTTCAGACCTGCCGGGCATGCCACCCGACAGGGATATTGATATATGTATTGGCCTGGCACCGGGCACTCGGCCCATCTCTATTCCACCCTATCGTATGGCCTCGCCGGAGTTAAAAGAGTTAAAAGATCAGTTGCAAGACCTTTTTAAGAAGGGCTTTATCAGGCCTAGTGTTTCCCCCCGGGGAGCACCTGTATTATTTGTAAAGAAGAAAGATGGCTCGATGCGGATGTGTATTAATTACCGGCAGTTAAACAAGGTGACTATCAAAAATAAATATCCACTTCCGCGAATTGATGATTTATTTGACCAGCTTCAGGGTGCCAAGGTATTTTCAAAGATAGACTTGAGGTCAGGCTACCATCAGCTGAAGATCAGGGCGGCTGACATTCCTAAGACAGCCTTTCGCTCTAGATATAGGCATTATGAGTTCTTGGTCATGTCCTTCGGGTTGACCAATGCCCCGGCAGCATTCATGGAATTGATGAATCGGGTATTCAGGCCTTACTTAGATCTGTTCGTGATAGTCTTTATAGATGACATCCTGGTGTACTCCCGCAGCCAGGAAGAGCACGAGCAGCACCTCAGAGTGGTTCTTCAGACTCTGAAAGATAACCAGCTATATGCCAAATTTTCGAAAGATGTGAGTTTTTGTTGAGTTCAGTGGCATTTCTGGGTCACATTGTATCAGTGGAAGGTATTCAGGTAGACCCAAAGAAGATTGAGGCAGTCCAAAATTGGCCTCGACCAGCTTCAGTGGCTGAGATCCGGAGTTTCTTGGGGTTAGCAGGTTACTACCGTCGATTTGTAGAGGGGTTTTCTTCTATTGCAGCCCCGATGACCAGGTAAACCCAGAAGAGTGCCCACTTCCAGTGGTAAGATGAGTGTGAGGCGAGATTTCAGAAACTCAAGACAGCTTTGACTACAACACCAGTGCTGATACTACCTACGGGTGCAAGGCCTTATACAGTTTACTGTGACGCGTCCCGTACAGGGCTTGGAGTGGTATTGATGCACGATGGTAAGGTTATTGCGTATGCTTCGAGGCAGTTGAAAATACATGAGAATAATTATCTAGTTCATGATCTTGAGTTGGCAGCGGTGGTTCATGCCTTAAAGATCCGGAGGCATTATCTATATGGTGTGACATGTGAGGTGTACATTGATCAAAAAAGCCTACAGTACTTGATAAAGCAAAAGGAGTTGAATTTACGATAGTGGAGATGGATTAGAGTTGCTAAAAGACTATGATGTTACTATCTTATATCATCCAGGTAAGGCCAATGTGGTGGCCGATGCTTTGAGTAGAAAGTATGCCGGCATGGGTAGTCTTGCATACATTCCGGTCAGTCAGAGACCATTAGCTCTAGATGTCCAGGCCTTAGCCAACCGGTTCGTGAGATTAGACATTTCTGAGCCTAGCAGGGTGTTAGCCCGCACGGTCGCTCGTTCTTCTTTATTAGAGCGTATCCGTGAGAGGCAATTTGATGATCCTCATTTGCGTGAGTTGAGAGATACGGTACAGCGGGGAGGTGCCACACAGGTAAATCTAGATGATGATGGGGTATTGAAATTGCGGGGTCGAGTTTGTGTGCCCAATGTCGAAGGGATTCGAGAGTTGATCTTAGCGGAGGCCCACAGTTCGCGGTATTCTATTCACCCAGGCGCCGCGAAGATGTACCAGGACTTACGGCAACACTATTGGTGGCGCGGAATGAAGAAAGATATCGTTGCGTATGTCGCTCGGTGTCTAAATTGTCAGCAGGTGAAATATGAGCACCAGAGACCTGGTGGTGTATTCCAGAGGATTGAAATTCCCGAGTGGAAATGGGAGCGGATCACTATGGACTTCGTTACTCTGGACTTCCTTTGACTCGGAGGAAATTTGATGCTATTTGGGTCATTGTTGATAGGCTGACCAAGTCAGCACACTTTATTCCAGGATCTGTCTCCTACTCGTCGGAGAGGTTAGCGGAGGTTTACATTAGGGAGATTGTTCGTCTCCATGGAGTGCCGTATCTATTATCTCCGATCGGGGTACGCAGTTTACCTCGCGGTTCCGGAGAGCGGTCCGAGCAGGAGTTAGGCACCCGGGTTCGGTTGAGTAGAGCATTTCATCCTCGGACGGATGGCCGGTCGGAGAGGACTATTCGGATTCTCGAGGACATGCTTCGAGCCTCGTGTTATTGATTTCGGAGGCTCGTGGGACCGGTTTCTACCATTAGCAGAGTTCGCCTACAATAACAGTTACCAATCTAGCATCCGGATGGCTCCGTATGAGGCGTTGTATGGTAGGCGATGTCGATCACCGGTTGGATGGTTTGAACCGGGAGAGGCTCGGTTGTTGGGTACAGACTTAGTTCAGGAGGCCTTGGATAAGGTCAAGACTATTCAGGAGAGATTGCGTTCAGCTCAGTCCAGGCAGAAGACTTATGCGGATCGTAAGGTTCGAGATGTAGGTTTCATGGTTGGTGAACGAGTATTTCTCCGAGTGTCGCCTATGAAGGGCGTGATGAGGTTCGGGAAGAAGGGCAAGCTCGGCCCTAGGTATATTGGTCCATTTGAGATTCTAGACAGAGTGGGAGGGGTGGCTTACAGATTAGCTTTGCCGCCTAGCTTATCAGCCGTGCATCCAGTTTTTCACGTATCTATGCTTCGGAGATACCACGGCGATCCCACACATGTGTTAGACTTCGGTACTGTCCAATTGGACAATGATCTATCCTACGAGGAGGAGCCGGTGGCTATTCTAGACCGGCAGGTTCGACAGTTGAGGTCGAAGAGTTATCCTTCTGTGCGTGTTCAGTGGAGAGGTCAGCCTCCTGAGGCATCGACCTGGGAGTCCGAGTCTGATATGCGGAGCCGTTACCCACACTTGTTTCCTGACTCGGTACTTCTTTCTTTTGTCCGTTCGAGGACGAACGGTTGTTTTAGAGGTGGAGATTGTGACGACCCAAAGGGTCATCACTTATTTTATTAATAATTTCGAGCTTCTGAGGCCTTGAAAACCTCATTCCATGTCGCCTCGATTTACGTGCACAATCCGAGCATGTAGCTGGAAAGATTTTGTGATAGAAAATATGAATTCTATGAGAAATTTGGATAAAAATGATATTAATATTGATATGGTTGACTTCGGTCAACATTTTTGGTAAACGGATCCGGACCCGAGATTGGATGGTCCCGAGAGGTCCGTAGGAAAATATGGGACTTGGACATGCGTCCGGAGTCGAATTTTGAGGCCTAGAGCCCAAGTTATGAATTTTTCTATGAAATTGTTTTTGATGTAATTGTTAAAGGAAATGAATTAATTGACCTTGGTATCGGGCTCGTATTTTGGTTCCGACGCCCGGTACAAGTCTTAAATATAATATATGTGATTTCTGTAAAGTTTGGTGACATTCGGATGTCGTTTGAGATGTTTTAGACCTTGAGTCCCAAGCTTGAAAGTTTTGAAAACCAAAGGTATGAAAATCATGAATTCGAGGCTTGATTTGATGAAAACGAGGTGATATTGGCGATGTGATCGCACGAACAAGTTCATAATGTGTTTTTGAGGTTGTGTACATGTTTGGTTTGGAGCCCGGGGGCTCGGGTAAAGATTTGATAGGCCGTTGGATTAAATTCTGAAATGTTGCACTGCTGGTTTTTCACCCAGCTGTTGGCTTCGCAATTGCGAAGTATTTCTCGCAATTGCGAAGGGGGCAGTACAAGGCAGGGCTCGCAAATGCGAACCCTGATCGCAAATGCGAAGCCCCATTGACCCAGCCTTATTCGCAAATGCGAACAATTGTTCGCAAATGCGAAAGTCCCCAGGGCCTGCCTATGTTCGCAAATGCGAACAAAAGTTCGCAAATGCGAACATTCCCTATACAGCATGTGTTCGCAAATGCGAACATTAGTTCGCAAATGCGAACATCCCTTTGTCTGCCAGTGTTCGCAAATGCGAACAAATGTTCGCAAATGCGAACAAATGTTCGCAAATGCGAACTTCCCAACCTTAGCTTATTTTTCAAACTCCGGAAATTGGTCGGGGTTCGCAATTGCGAACCCATGTTCGCAAATGCGAACACAGAGAGACCTGTAAAACACGATTTTAAGTTCATTTCTTCACTTTTTACAAAACAAAAACAACCATTTGCGATTCTTCACGGATTCCTTCTTCATCAAAACAATTGTAAGTCACTTTTTACTTAATTCTTTCAATTCCTAACATCATTAAACATGTTTTTCATTAGAAATCAAAGGTTTTCATGGTAGAATTTCTTGTTTTTGTTAGAATATAGGGTTTTTCATAAATTGGGAAATTGGACCTCGAATTGAGGTCCGATTTTGAAACAAATCATATACATGAACTCGTGGGGATCCGGGTAACCGGATTTTGGTCCTAACCCCGAGTTCCGACCATGTGGGCCCGGGGTTGAAATTCACTATTTCGGGCAGAATGTTGTAAAAGTTGTATTTGGTCTTAAGAATTAGTTTGTTGAGTAGTATTGATGATATTAAATCAATTGTGTATAGATACGATTGGATTGGAGCCAAAAATTGAAAGAAAAAGACATTTCCACGGATTGAATTGTTCATAAACATTTGAGGTAAGTGTTTGTTCTATCCTAGCTTGAGGGAATAGGATTATGTGTTATGTGTTATGTGATCGAGTGCGGTGTATGGGCTGTGGTGACGAGCATCCATACACTGGCGTCTAGTATGACCGTGAGTCGTTGAAAATGCTTATTTTGAGATATATTTACAGATGAATTGTTGAACCTTTGTCAGGTTGTATAATTGTTATGGTTCTCCCTTGTTGAGACTTGTTGTGAAGATAACTATTGATTGCCCTTGTTGGGACGGTTTATGAATTACTGTTTCTTTCTTTTCCCTTAACTGTGATTGTTATTTGGGTGAGGAAGAGTGATAATGCACGAAGGGTGATGCCGTGCCATGTTTATTTATTTATGCACGAAGGTTAATGCCGTGCCAAGTTTTATTGATTATGCACGAAGGATCATGTCGTGCCCTGTTATTGAACCATGTACGAAGGATCATGCCGTACTATGGATGCGAGGATGAGAGTAAAAGCACGAAGGGTGATGCCGTGTACTTTATTTGCTTATTTGGTGAGGATGAGAGTAAAAGCACGAAGGGTGATGCCGTGCAACCGCTTGCTATTCCTTGACTTGATATTTCTTTTGTTTCCATTATACTTTGTTTTTCCTTGTGAATTTATTAACTGTTGATTAATTGTTTAATTCTTTGAGATATTCCTTATTGTGTTATTACCGGGTTATTTCTTGTTATTCCGTGGTATACATATATATTGAATTGTACAGGTTTATGTGGGTGTCTGGTCCTAGGCTTGTCACTACTTCGCCGGGATAGGCCAGGCACTTACCAGCACATGGGGTCGGTTGTGCTGATGCTACACTTCTGTGCGTTTTTGCACAGGTCCAGGTTACGATCAGGAGCAGCAGCAGTAAATCGATTGCGTGGGAGTTGATCACATTTGAGACCGAGGTAGCTTGCGGACGTCCGCAGGCCCGGCGTCTCTCTCTTTATTTATGTTACTAGCTGTAGTCTCTTTGTTCCGAGACAAACAGAATTATGTTATATTTCCTTCCAACTTTTATGTGTAGTATTCTATAGTAGTTCGTGAGTTGGTGACTCCACGTCTTGGGTAGAGGATTTCAGTATGATTTTCACCTTGTAATTAGTTATTTCTATTTCGATAGTGTATTCCGCATTTATTTAATTAAAATTGTGTTAAAAACAGGATGGTATGAATTCAGTGGCTTGCCTAGCTACCACGAGTAGGCGCCATCACGATCCCGATGTTGGGGGAAAATCCGGGTCGTGACAATATAACATCAAAGTCCACCATCCCCAACAATAACAAATCTGCCTGGGTCTCCAGACCCCCAATAGATATAACACAGGATCTATAGACATGATCCACAACAATCGTATCACCCACGGGGGTGAATACATGAACATGTAAATCAAGACTACTACGAGTCGCACCCAAATGATGTGAAAAATAAGAGGACACGTATGAATATGTGGACCCTGGATCAAATAGAACAGAGGCATCTCCGTGACAGACAGAAATGATACTTGTAATCACTGCATCGGAGGCAACTGCATCACGCCTGTCGGGAAGTGCATAGAATCGCGCCTGGCCTCCACCGGATCTCTCCTCGCCCCCGGGGCGACCACGAGAAGGCCGACCTCCACCTCTACTGGACGGAGATGGTGCCGAAGATGAGGGTTGATCCCTCTCCTGAGTCTTGTCCCTGCGGAGTCGAGGGCACTATCTCTTCATGTGGCCAAACTCACCACACTCATAACATGCACCTGGTGCTGGAGAAGGGGACTGAAGGGAACCCCTCACCGTAGAAGAATCCTGGGCTGATGAAGTAGGTGCTGCACCCTGGGCTGGAAAGGCACTAAGCGATGACTGACCCTGGTGAAACCCCTGTCGACCACGACCATAAGAACCTCCGCTCTGCTCTGGGCGGCCTGAATGAGAAGGTCTAGATGAGCGACCTCTGCTCTGCCGGGAATGCCCTCTAGATGGAGCACCACTGAAACTGCCCGAACCACGAGGCCTCTTGGCCTCCCGCTCCTCTCTCTCTCGGCGACGATCCGCCTCGATGGAGCGTGCCATATCAACAACCTGCTCAAATGATGATGACAAAACTCTCTCTCTGGTCATAAGAATGCGGATAGAGTAGTTGAGGCCATCAATGAACCTCCCGATCCTCTCCCTATCATTAGGGATCATCCATGTGGCATGCCTAGCCAACTGTGTGAATCTAAGCTCATACTGAGTCACAGACATGTCGCCCTGAATCAACCACTCGAACCGGCGACGTAGCTCCTCGCGACGAGACCGAGGTACATATTTCTCTAGAAAGAGAGTAGAGAACTGCTGCCATGTGAGAGGTGTCTGCTCCTGCGGGCCTACGCCTCTCAAACTCTTCCCACCAATCAAATGCGGGACCGGTGAACCGAAAGGTAGTAAATGAAACTCCACCTGGACTCGAGAATACCGGCCGTCCGCAACATCCTCCGACAACTTGTCCAAGAAACCCCGGGCATCCTCGCCCTCCACGCCACCGAAATGGGGTGGCTGAAGTCTACCAAATCTATCAAGACGACGCTGCTCGTCGTCGGGCATAACTTGAACCATATGCTCTGGAGCTGGAGCTGGTGCAGCTCTGGAGGAATAACCGGTGCAACCACCTGAGTGGGGACCGCCTCTGGCGTCCGAAGTCCCCGAACAACCGGGTCGGTGTGCGAGCCGCAGGGGTCCGCCGACCACCCCCTGACTGAGATGTCGCTACGGTGGCGGTAGGCCGAAACTACCCGAGCCAAACCGGAACACACCGATAATATCCGAGCAAGAGTCTCCCGAAGACCGGGAATAGCAATAGATACGGTCTGGCCCCGAACTCGGGGCCGCCGGAGCATCGACCACCGGGGGTCGCTCTCGGATCGGTACAACGGGCGGGTCGGTCGGCAGCGCCTCGGCCGCCCTACCTCTACCTCTAGCACGATCGCGCCCACGGCCTCTAACAGGTGGCAATGGAGGTCGTCCACCTCGTCCCGATGCTCACGTTCTCGCCATCTGCGAGAGAATAGAATATAGAAGTTCAGTTCTCAGAACAACAAGATCGCACGATAGAGTTCAAGAAAAGTGAAGTTTTCCTAAAGGTTCGCGGCCTCCCGAGGATAAGTACAGGCGTCCCCGTACCGATCCACAAGACTCTACTAACCGGCTCAAGACTCATGAGGCCTAGTAAACCTAGGCTCTGATACCGACTTGTCACGACCCCAAATCCGGTCGTGATGGCGCCCAGCACATTGCTAAGCCAGCCTGACCAATCAATATCAACCACGGAGCTAGAAGCTCTCTTTAACCCATTTAAGCATATTAATTCAGGAAGCAACAATGATACATATAACGAAAACGGGGAACCCAGTCCCATAATACATCAACTCCCATAGACCAAGGGTCAAGAGTCATGAGCCTCTATTGAACATGAGTGTATAAAGGTTTACAAGATACCAAGTGCGGAAAGAAAAGTTACTACAAAATCAAGAGACAGTGAGGAGGAATACCGGGTCCTGCGGACTCTGCAGCTACCTCGAATATCCACAAATGTCGCCTCGCACAGCTACTGGATCACTGCTGAGAGGTACCTGGATCCGCACACAAGGTGCAGGGAGTAAAATGAGTACTGCCAGACTCAGTGGTAATAAACAAGGGTAAGACAGCGCAGATAAGAAATCCGCAATAAAGCACTATGTAAAGCCGTAATCAAATACCCTGTCACAGAATCAATATCAACTGTACCTGTACCAACAAGTACCAGCAAAACAGTATAACAGCTAGCAGATGTAGCTAAATGCAATACAATGCATGATATGACCGCTACGGCGCGTAGCCCGATCCAATTTGGGTACCCGTGCTCACTGTGGGGGTTCAGACTCCGGAGGGGCTCCTACAGCCCAAGCACAATATCACTGCGGCGTGCAGTCCGATCCAACATATATACTACTGCGGCGCGCAGCCCGATCCACTACCAGTCAGCTAATATGCAAATACAGCCTCGCAGGCTCAAAAGTAGTTTTGAAAACCTTTTTACCATTTTTCAGTTGGAAAACAGTAATACCAAGTTCCAGAGATTGGAAATAGCATGATAACAGAAATAGGTACGGACTGGTAGTAACTAGCATGTCAATATGATAAGACAATGATAACGATCCTCGCGGGATCCAATAACTGGCTCACGGCCCACAAGTATACTCAACCACCCAAGAAGGGGGTTCAACGGCTCAAGAGTAGCCAATATCACAGTATAATATGCAACCATCCGAGAAGGAGGTTCGACGGCTCATGAATAGCCTAATATCATAACACGGTATCAGCAAGTCGGACTAAGCCATAGTCCCCAATCACAATCGACCCCGCACTCACATGAGAAGCCCCAATCAAGTGGACCTGGGTGCCTTTCATTCCCACGTGTTACCCCTGTGTTGATTATTTATCATTAACCAAATACCTTACCAATTATAACTGATTTCACAATATACAAACATAACCATACGAGTGATTCATTAACAAGTTTACAGTTTTTACAACGCCCAACATAATATATACATGAGCCTCGAATCCCACAGTTTACATGTCTACGGAACCTCTAGGATACAAAGGACGATACAATACTTGCCCGTAACAAGGCTCCGGCTATACCTTACACAAAATCAAAATAAAGTCTAAACAAGAGTGGCATGAGCCACGTAGGGCCCCGAAAGGAAAGGGGCTCACCAAAACGGGCAGTGGAAGATGAAGGATGCTACTGCCGATGAGCTGAAGTACCTGCTACTGATTCACCTACAATCATGATACGAATGTAGCGCCCCCGGCAAAAGGGACGTCAGTACACTTGAATTGTACTGGTATGTATGGACAAACTTTGTCCCAAGTAAACTCAAGCCATTAAATTACATCAAAACTAATCAAGCCAGCCAACCATGTTTTCCACCTTTTACTCATTTCAGATAAGCCTCAACACAAACACGTTCAAGGTAAACAAATAGAACAACAAGCAATCAACCACACAATTGCAAGTAGTCAAACATAGGGGCAATCAGTGCCCCCCAGGTTGCAAACTCTCCTGCTGTCTCCTTTCACAATTTCACATCTTTGATTTTTGTATCAATTTTCAATAGCGATTTCGATCGCTTTTCATCCTTATTGCCCCTGACCACCCTTATTACCTCGGCCACCCTTATCACCCCAACCCACACCTTATTTCCTCACGTTGCGGCGCGCAACACGACCCCGCCTTACAGCTTAAAACACAACAATTTCAAACAGCAGATAAGGTACTACACACAATTTCAACAAGTTCAAATAAGCAACTTGCACATTGTTCCATGTTCTCAATTACTTATCAAGCCAATATCACAACCAAGTTACAATATTTCCATAATCAAAAATATTCACACAAGTATGTTCAACAATTTTCCACAATTCAAGTGCTTCGTCTCTTTCCACAATAAACCAATTCTCAAGTGTTTCTTTTCTTTTCCACAAGGTGCCATAAAGGCCATCATAACCATTATTCACAATTCTTCACCAATTCCAATTCCCTTGTTATCTTTCAATTCATATTTCATACCACACCACATGTAGTTTAAGATCAATTAGATACCCAACAACAAAATCAACAAATTACACACAATCTCTCAAATTAACACATGCCAAACGAATTGCACACATAAGGGCGATTTCACAAGAATCAAAGTTAGCCATACATACCTCGATTGAGCTTTCCTTAAGTTACTACAACACTCCAAAAACTCTAGCAATTCCAATCTACTATGAAACATAACAAAATTAAACATATATTAGAAAGATATTCATGAAACTAGCTCATTTGAACAATTTATCAAACACTAGTTGAGCATCTTGATTTCGAATCCCCTTTTTAAGACTTCCTTCATTCCCTAACCCAATCTTTAGTTATTTATGTTCATCAATCTTCCCACAACTCTATTTGCACAAGCATGCATACATAACACTACCATACCAAGAATCACACCTCAATAACACATCTCACAACCTCTACAATACTAACATAACCTAGGTTAGGAACCCATGGCTCCCAATCACCCTCCCATGAGTTCTAATGTATGTATCTTACATAAATAATCACCATAGAGTAGTTGGAGATGATAAACATACCTCTTGTAGTAAGAATTTTAAGAATCTCCACTTGAGGTGTTCTTGAAGAATTCAAGAATTAGAAGGAAAATCTAAGGATTTTGAAGATTAATCCTTGTTAGTATAAGTGCTTAAGGGGTAGAAATTACTCAAAGAACTATAAAAATCTTACCTTAGATCATAGGGATGGAGTTTGGGATGAAACCCTCTTGAGAGAGAAAGTCAAAACCCCAAAAATGAGTTGGGAACACTCTAGGCCGGTCTTTGGGGTATTAAAACTATCCAGGTGCGCGAAGTGTTGCCCATATGCGCGAAGTGTGCAAGCTTCGCGCATGACTTCGCGCATTTTCCTGAGCATTCTGCCTAAGGTGCGCGAAGTGTGCGCGAAGTCCACTTCGCGCAGGACTTCGCGCATCTGACACCTGACGAGTAAAATGATCATAACTTTCTGTATACACCTCCGAATGACGAACGGTTTGTTGCGTTGGAAACTAGACTCAAAGGGCTTTAATTTGATAGGTTTATCCTCACACAACTCCTTATATAACCGGAGATATGATCATTCAAAGTGAGGTCTTGTGCGCACTCTTTTACAGATTTCGTCTAATATGCAATTTTCCATCTTGGATTAGGCTTAGGCCTCTCCTTAGATCCCAAATCACTTATAATAAGACTTATACCCTTATTAAACTATCTAATTAGTATCCATAATATTATGAATCCTTATTTGCACACGAGATAAAACAATGTAGCCTACATTAGCACGACGAAATCTTAAATAACTCGAAAAAAATTTTCGGGGCCTTACAGGACTAAGCCATAGTCCCCAATCACAATCAACCCCGCACTCACATGAGAGTACGTGTCTCGCTGCTATACAGCGTCACAAAGTGGTATACCGGGGTTTCGAACCCGCTGGTCATCACCCACATCTATTACTCACCTCAATACGGTGCGATGACTACTCCGCAATGCCCTTGCCACGAGAATCAAGCTCCGCACGCGTAGAATTTGATCAAATACAGTAGAAATACAAAATATTAGGCCAATGGGACGACACCCAATCAATACAACTCAATTTACATCAAAATTCCCAAAGTTGTCAAAACCCGACTTTCGGTACGCTTGTCGAAAAATTACAAAAGTCACATATTCGGGATCCTCATCTCGATACGAGTCTAGGCATATAAAATTTACCAAAATCGGACTCCATTTGCCCACTCAAATCAGTGTTTTTCTTCAATTTAGGCCTAGGGCTCAAACCCACCTTAAATCTTCCATTTACAGAAATTTAACCAATGATTTCATGTTAAAATGATGTAATTAAGCCACAAAATTTACCACCAACGAAACCCCAATGATTTCCCAGCAATCTCCCGTCAATTTCTCCTCTTGGAACTCAAAAATGGAGGTTTTGGGTATTAAACCCGCGACTGACCAGTTCTGGTTTTTAATTCACTGCCAGCCTATTTCCTTCATCGCGTTCGCGACGCCACTCACGTGAACACGATGCCTTTTTCCTCTTTCACATCGCGAACGCGGCACACCTTCACGCGTCCGCGAATGTCAACTTCCCAGCTCCGGATTTTTACTCTACGCGAACGCGTAGTCTCCCACGCGAACGCGTGGCCTCGCCAAATCCTTCTTCGCGAACGCGGCCTAGACCCACGCGAACGCGATGCGTTCCAACTCCCTCATACGCGAACGCGACCTTCACCCACGCGTTCGCGATGCTTTCCAGCCTTTCCAATACCCGAACGCGATACCTCCCTCGCGAACGCGAAGCGTGCTGAACCTGGCCTACACGAACGCGGGCCTTGCCCTCGCGAACGCGAAGGCCAAATCACTGCCGAGTGATCTGCAGATTACAGCAGGTCACTTCTTGCTTCAAAATGCCGGATGATGGTCCGGATTCACCCCGAGGCCCCCGGGACCCCAACAAAAACCACCAATATACCCCAAAACACGATACAAACTTGTTCCAATCATAAAAACACCATCCTAAGCATCAAAATCACCAATTACTAACGGATTCAAGCCTAAATTTCTTAAAACTTTCCGAATTACACATTCCATCAAAAACCCGACCAAACGACGTCCGAATGACTTGAAATTTTGCAGGCACATCCAAAATCACCTAACGGAGCTACTGCAACTGTCGGAATTCCATTCCGACCCCCGGATCAAAATCTCACTTACCGTTCAGATTTCGCCAAAATTTTTCCCTACTTGAGCACCTTTATACTTATTTGTATCCCAATCATGTTGTTGTTTAATCACTTGGCTATTTCTTGTTTTCATTTGTGTTCTCCTTGTCGCTACTACAGTTTGTAATATGATTTCTTTCTACTATAGGTATTGCTTTGATATTCCTTCCTTGTTAGATTTATGTTATATCCTGCACAAATTTATATGTTCGGTAGGTGTCTTGACCTACACGTATCACTACTCTATCAAGGTTAGGCTTGATACTTACTAGGTACCACTGTGGTGCTCTCATACTATACTTTTGTACATCATTTTATGCAGAGTGATGTACTTCAGATCGAGTGGGTTTTGAGACTTATGCATGGTGAGGCTGGAGACTTCAAGGTACACATGTCGTGCATTCGTAGGGTCTAAAGTCACCTTCTACTACATTTATTTCCATTATTTCCTTTAGTTCCAAAACAATGATATACTCATTAGATATAACTACTCCTAGAAGGGCTTATGACTTGTACTATCGGTTTTGGGATTGTAAATTGTATAGAGATTTTTATTTCGAAATTCTTCGATGTTCGTATATATTGTCATTATTTATGTTAATGTTAGGCTTGCCTAGTTTTAGAGACTATGTCTCTTTCGAATGAATTTTGGGGTGTGACAATTATTAAGGATAAGAGTAGATTAATATGCATAAACATATATTGAATTAAACTTTTCAGTCTTTAGCCCATTATTAAAGACATACTTCTAGGGTTTTTTTTTAATTTTTTTCTTTCGCAGCTTACTCAATCTCTCTTCACTCACCTCTCTCTTCCTTCTCCCTAAAAATTACAGAATTTTCTTGGACACACTCGTGATAATCCTCCCATTCTATGTCAATTAGATTTCGATTTTGAGTTAATTGAAAAAAAAAATATTAAGGAACCACAATAAAATTTGGCATATCAGTCCAAAAACTATCAAATCTGGCCTAAAACTCTCAGATCTTGCCTAAAAGAACATCTCTGGCGATCTCGTCTCATATTTCTTATTTTTTTGAGTTTTTGTTTCATCCTTTGCTACTGGTGAAGCCCAAATTTGAATGCCAAAACCTCGCCGGAAAAATTCATCAACACGAACCACCGAAAACTGTAATGTGGTGATGGACTGAAGGTGTTTTCTGGTGTAAACTTGTATAGATAGTGTTTATACAAACTCATACAATATTGTATAAATATGTATAAGTATGTATATATGCGTACAATGTTGCATAATTAGATGTATTTTAAATGTATAAGTGTGTGTGTATATATATATTGTACGTGTATAGCAGGCATCCATGGATGTTTGACACTTTCTTCTTTTCTTCTTCTTTGTCTTATTTTTCTGATATACATTATTAGAGATTGTATATACAAGTTTATACAAAGTTATACATTATTATACATTTAATACACATGTGTAGTTAAATCTAAAATTAAAATTTATATGTTCAATCTATGTATAAATCGACCTTTTTTGTTAATTTATTTGCAAAATCATGAACGTGCAATAATTTTTTCATTTTAATTTTATATTTATGCATTTGGAAGTTGGAAAAAAGAAAACTTAAGGTTTTCAAGTTACATTATATATGAATTTGAAACTTTTGTAGCCAGAATAAGAATATATACAAACTTAGGGAAGAGAATAAAATATCACTAAATTTTCGTGCTTGAAGATCTACGGAATGAAAAAACAAAGAAAGAAACACTTATTTTTCAAACGTTAGTCTATTATTAATGAACTACAAATTTGTAAAGTTGTAACTGGGTTATTCTGTTGTAATATATATAGGTGACAATAACTCTCCATATATGTATACTCATAACAATGTAGTCGCATTTGATCTACGTAATATAATTTTTAGGTGAAAGGTGTTATTCTTCCACGAACTATAACTCGAGCTCTGTGTATACTCATAACAATGGAATCACATATGGTCCATTCGTTTTGTCCTAATATTAAAAGGGCTTAGTGCTTTTCTGATCTAGCAATATTATTTTGGGATGCTTGTACATTCCACTACCACGTGCTTAAAGTACTTACTTTTTTTCTAGTCTTAGTTAAAAGCCAACTTGCTAACAAAGGTTTAGACTCTCGTCCACACTATAATATAGGTTTCCAATATTATAGAAACAAGAAGTACTATAGCTCTCTTCCACTTAATTTCAAATGGAGTTATAACTCATTTTGTAATATAAAACATGTCAAATATGTTACATAATATAAATGTGACGAATAATATTATAATGAAATTTAATTAAGCTAATCATCACGCATATTTATAACGTACTACAATTCTCTTTCACTTAATATTTTTAAAGGGAAAATACCTTAGCACCCCCCTAAACTATGTGAGATTTATTACTTTCCTCCCTAAACTATCTCTGGTTCGAATTACCCCCCTCAACTTGGCCTTTTGAGAATAATTACCCTCTAAATGCTTATGTGGCAAAAAGTGTGGGTACACTCACCTGCCATGTGGATTTTTCGTCCATGTGGCATTTTCGTAAATTTTTTTTTCTTTTTAAGAATATTATTTTTTAGATAATTTTTTTAAATACAATTTATAATAAAAGTTGGACAGAACGACATTAGTTATGCTAAATATTTTTATTTGTACAAAAATAATAAAATTTTAGTTAATCTTTTTTTGAATATTACTTGAAAATAAAAATTTATACAATTGAAATAAATAGTCAAGACATCTAAAAAGTTATAAAAAATACATAGTTGAAATAAATAATCATTGAATCAAAGAAGAAATAAAAAGAGTGTACAATTGCACTTGTAATTTCTTGTAATTGTATACTCTTTTTATTTATTCTTTTGCGATGCAATGACTATTTATTTCAATTGTGTATTTTTACTTTTTTTAGGTAAAATCCGTAAAACAAAATTGGAGCACCGTAATTTAGAGATATATAAAAAATTATAGCCAAAATAATTAATTTCAAACTATATTTTATAAATTTTTAGATGCATTGACTATTTATTTTAATTGTATAAATCTTTATTTTCGGGACAAATTCAAAAAAAGATTAACTAAAATTTTATTATTTTTGTACAAATAAAAATATTTAGCATAACTAATGTCGTTCCGTCCAACTTTTATTATAAATTGTATTTAAAAAATTATCTAAAAAATAATATTCTTAAAAATAAAAAAAATTCACGAAAATGCCACATGGACGGAAAAATCCACATGGCAGGTGAGTGTACCCACACTTTTTGCCACATAAGCATTTAGGGGGGTAATTATTCTCAAAAGGCCAAGTTGAGGGGGTAATTCGAACCAGAGATAGTTTAGGGAGGAAAGTAATAATTCTCACATAGTTTAGGGGGGTACTAAGGTATTTTCCCTATTTTTAAAGTATCACGCATTTGTAATATAAAACACCATATATTAATAACATACCATAGGCACCTGCATTCTATACTGTATAGATAATCGATGCCCTAAAATCGTGTTATATCAAACTGTAGAAACACACAGAGGCGAAGCTACAGCATATCAAAGGATTGACTACCCTTCGTCGGAAATTATATTATATATACAAATAAAATATTAATTTTTAGAGGTATATAACATATACTGAGTAGTCTTTATCGTACTTCTTTCAAGCTTGAACACCCTTTGACAAATTTTTAGTTACAGTATCATGAGGACACCATTCACATTAGATATATTCATATAATTTGTTATTGTTTCTATTCGCATGACATTTATAAAGGCTACAATAAGGATGGTTTGGTCGGAGGGATTAGAAGAAGAAAAAACAGCACAATAATAACCTCTCCATAATTAACATGGGAACTAAAAGAATGTGGAATTAAATAATACCAAACTATGCTAAGATAAATGAAGTGTTTGGTACGCCGGGTTAATTATAACGGGATAAATTATCCAATATCATCAACCAAACGATCCTAAGTTAATTGTGGGAGAATCTATAAATTATTTTATGCGAGATATATGGAATAAGAATAAATATACTGATAATAGGTAAACATGACTATAATTAGGCCTTAAAGAACCATATTTTTGTACAGCTTTTACGATAGAAAATGATAACAAACTGCTCAGATTAGTGCTTTTCATACTTTGCAGGCTATATGCAATAAAAGAAGTTTGTGGAGTACTTTTGGGGTCAAATACGGAGAAAAGGAGGTCAATCATACAATATCCACAAAGTGCACCAAGCGAAGGGACAAAACCAGAGATGAAGCTGGTCTGCCACTGTCCGGGCATAACCGCGGTAGGACCGCGGCAGAACACTGCTGCAGAGTCTGATGGCCACTCTGGCTGCGGTCCTGGCGTAACCACAGTTGGACCGCGGAAGGACGCGTAAACTTCAGGAACTAAAGTGCAAAATACGAAATTTTAAGCCCTAAACCCTATATTAAACGAAAGAAGCCGACCAAGAAATGTGGGAACGTAATTTTGGAGAGAAAACAAAGGCACAAAACACTTGGAAGCACGGCTGGAGAAATTCTTCCATACCTTTTCTAGTAATCATTGATTTGATGCTTGAAAATATTATTTTTGATGATTGTATGAACATGCGTGGCTAAGAACCCTATTTTCCTAGGGCCATGGGTGAAACATAAATGTTGTGGTTCGAAGTTTAATTTGACGAAGTTGGTTTTATCATATTGGATTGTTTATTTAATTCTGATTTTAATTATTTTGTTGAGTAGCTAACAGAGAAATACTATCTACAAATATTTAGTTCAACGCGAAAGTGGGAACTTTAGATTGCATATAGAAATAAATAGAGCAAGTTCATGAACTGGGGCATCGGAGAACGGATTCGCAATTAGGATAGACATATACCTAATTGCTTTACTTGGTTGGAATATAGGAATTGTAAATGCATTCTTGTTAATCTTAATTCCATAGACATATTGGCATTGAGTTAGCTTGAATAGGCGAGTAAGAACTCGACAGATTCTTATGAGCAATATCAACCCTATCAATCAACAATCCAGATAAATCAATTAGCCATTTTAAGCCAAGAACGCAACACGATTGTTAGCTAATCTGTGACCCAGAATATCATCTCATACTAATTGTTATTCGAAATTGCTGGTTGTTTGGTTAATTGTGACGACCCAAAGGGTCATTACCTATTTTCCTCACTTGTTCCGTGCTTCCGAGGCCTTGAAAACCTCATCTCATGTTGCCTTAATTTACGTGCATAATCCGGGCATGTAGCCGAAAAGATTTTTGTGCTAGAATATGTGAATTCTATGAAAAATTTGAAGAAAAGTGATATTAATATTGATATAGTTGACTTCGGTCAATATCTTGGTAAACGGACCCGGACCCGAGATCGGACGGTCCCGGAAGGTCCGTAGGAAAATATGGGACTCGGGCATGTGTCCGGAGTCAAATTCTGAGGCCTAGAGCCCAAGATATGAATTTTTGTGTTAAACTGTTTTTGCTGAAATTATTAAATGAAAATGGATTAAATGACCATGGTATTGGGCTCGTATTTTGGTTCTGACGCCCGGTACAAGTCTTAAATATTATATAAGTGCTTTCTGCAAAGTTTGGTGACATTTGGATGTTGTTTGATGTGTTTTGAACCTTGAGTTCCAAATTTGAAAGTTAATGAAGTTAAAGGAAGATAATCATGAACTTGAAGCTTGATTTGATGAAAGCGATGTTATATTGGTGATTTGATCGCACGAGCAAGTTTGTAATATGTTTTTGAAGTTGTGTGCATGTTTGGTTTGGAGCCCGAGGGCTCAGATAAAGATTTGATAGGCCGTTGGAGCAAATTCTAAAAAATAACACAGCTGGTATCTTCGCAATTGCGAAAAAATTCTCGCAATTGCGAGAAGACTCAGCCTTGGCCTTGGTTCGCAAACCCGAACCAATCTTCGCAAATGCGAAGATTTCAGGAAAATACACAGCCTCGCAAATGTGAGAAGAATATCGCAAATGCGATGAACCCAGAAATCACCCCAAGCTCGCAAATTCAAAGGAAGTCTCGCAAATGCGAGACTGGCAGACCTTGGGCCAGAGTTCGTAAATGCAAACTTGTTCTCGCAAATGCGAGAGCAACAGTCCCCAAACCTGCTATGTTCACAATTGCGAACAAACGTTCGCAATTCCCACAACCGCAGCTGTGCAATCTGATACTTAAACGAATTTTTCACCTCTTTTCCTCATTTTTTCAAAACCCAACACACCACACACGATTGTCCAAGAGCAAAATCACTCCAAAACGCTTGTAAGTTACTTTTTACTTAATTCTTTCAATTTCTAACATCATTAAACAAGTTTTTCAAGAGAAATCAAAGGTTTTCATGGTAGAATTCTTTTTTTTGGGTAGAACCTAGGTTTTTCATGAATTGGGGAATTGGACCTCGATTTGAGGTCCGATTTTGGAACAAATCATATATTTGAACTCGTGACGGAATGGGTAACCGGATTTTGGTCCGAACCCCGAGTTCCGACCACGTGGGACAGGGGCATTTTGGGAAATTTTGGATAAACTTTGAGAAGACCATTTTTAAGCATCCAAACTAAGTTATATAGTATTTATTAATGTAATTGAATCAACTGTGATTAGATTCGAGCAAGTTGAAAGCTGAAATTCAAGGTAAAGTTATAGTTGGAGGATAAATTGGACTTCAAGGCTAGAGGTAAGTGTTTGATCTATCCTAGCTTGAGGGAATAGGATTTATGTGCTAATTGCTATGTGATCGAGTGTGGTGTATGGGCTGTGGTGACGAACATCCATACACTAGCGTCTAGCATGACCATGAGTCGTCTGTCGATATCTATTGTGGGATGTTTTTAAGATGAAATCTTGAACCCTTGCCGGGTTGTGAAATTGATCATTGTTTTCCCTTGCCGGGACTTTATTGTGAAGTTGATTGTTATTTCCCTTACCGGGATCTTGTTGTGATGATTATTGTGTCCCTTGCCGGGATGGTTCATGGTTATCGTTTTTCATTCTTTTACCCTTAACTGTGATTGTTATTTGGGTGAGGAAGAGTGATAATGCATGAAGGGTGATGTCATGCCTTATTTACTGATTTTGCACGAAGGGAAATGATGTGCCTTATATTATTGATTATGCACGAAGGGTAATGTCGTGCCTTGTTATTGATTTTGCACGAAGGATCATGTCGTGCCGTGTAATATTGATTATGTACGAAGGAACATTCCGTGCCATTGTTATTTGAACCATGCACGAAGGATCATGCTATGCCATGGATGTGAGGATGAGAGTAAAAGCACGAAGGGTGATGCCGTGCAACTATTTGATATTCCTTGTTTGACATTAACTGTTTCCATTATACACTGATTTACATTACTGATTTAATATATGTTACTGATTGTTGGGTTTTCCTCTATTATGATACTTCTTGTTGAATTTGTTACTTGGAATTCCTGTTATCTTCTGGTGTACATATATAGAACTACACAGATTTATGTGAGTGTCTGGTACTTACGAGCAAATGGGGTAGAATTGTGCTAATACTGCACTTCTGTGTGTTTTTGCATAGGTCCAGGTTTCGAGCAGGAGCAGCAGTAGCAGTAGAGTATTCGTAGGAGTCGAGCATTTCGAGACTGAGGTAGCTTGTAGGCATCCGCAGGCCCGGCGTCTCTTCTATTTACTTATGCTATTTGCTATGGTCTCTTTGTTCCGAGACAGACATATATTTATTTGCTGTGGTCTCTTTGTTCCGAGACAAACATATATTTATTAATCTTGTTCGTGAGTGGTGAGACCTATGTAACCTAGAGCTCTGATACAACTTGTGACGACCCGGATTTTCCTTTCAGACGATTATGTGTTGTATTCTTTAGTAGTTCGTGAGTTGGTGACTCCACGTCTTGGGTAGAGGATTTTATCGGTATTTTACGCTATTATTATTCATCTTTATTTAGAAAAACTTCTGCATTCACTAATTGAGTAATTATTTCTCTTGTTATTAAGTATGAGTATAAAAATGATGATATGAATAGGATAATATGGAATGAATTGGCTTGCCTAGCTACCACGAGTAGGCGCCATCAGGATCCCGGTGACGGGGGAAAATCCGGGTCGTCACAAGTTGTATCAGAGCTCTAGGTTACATAGGTCTCACCACTCACGAACAAGATTAATAGAGTTTGAGGGGCAGGTACGGAGACGTCTGTACTTGTCCTCCAGAGTCTATTGAGTTAGGAAAGAGTCTCTCATTTGTTCCTTCTTGTCGTGCGATTTGTTCCTCGAATATTGATTGAATTTTTACTCTATCCTTTCGAAAATGGTGAGGACATACGCTTCTTCATCTGCTGATCAGCAGCCTGAGCCCCAGGTAGCTCCCGTGAGGGGCGGGAGCCGAGGCCGTATAGGAGGCCAAGGTAGGGGCAGAGCTTAGCCCTAGGCAGCTATTCTAGAGGTGGAGCCCTATGTTAAGGTTGGTGAAGAGGTTCCAGCCCCAACAGCTCCAGTGGGCCCAACTCAGGTCCCCGGGGAGGCCTTATTTACCCCGGATCTTCGGGAGGCTCTAGTCAGAAAAGCGGTATTTATGGACAGTGTTGCCAGAGCAGGCTTATTACTAGCTGCACCAGCCGCTTCTCAGGCTGGAGGGGGGTCCACACTCATGTTGCACGTACTCCAGAGCCAGTGACTCCCCAGCCTCAGGCACCAATGGTTCAGCCAGCTGTGGCCACTCAATCAAGTACCACAGCTCAGGCCGGAGATGGAGCGGCCATGACTTCTGATTCACTATGGAGACTTGATCGGTTCTCCAAGCTATTTACCACTACTTTCAGTGGTGTCACATCAGAGGATCCTCGGGACTTCTTATTCAGCTACCACGAGATTCTAAAGACTATGGGAATAGTGGAATCCAATTAAGTTGACTTCTGCACATTCAGGCTTTCAGGATCTGCCAAGACTTGGTGGAAAGATAACTATTTGACTCGATCAGCAGGGTCCCCGGCTTTATCATGCGACCAGTTTGCAGAGTTATTTCTGGAGAAGTTTCTCCCTGTTACTCAGCGAGAGGCACTTTGGAGGCAGTTTGAGTGCCTCCGGTAGGGTACTATGACTGTCACTCAGTATGAGACGAGGTTTGTTAATCTGGCGCGTCATGTGGTTATGATACTCCCCACAGATTAGAGAGGGTCCGCAGGTTTATAGATGGGCTAAATCAGTCGATTAGACTTCAGATGGCTATGAGAATTGAGAGTGATATATCTTTTTAGGAGGCAGCTAATGCAGCTCGTAGAATGGAGATGGCTCTTGCTCGGGGAGGTGGTTATCCTTCAGACAAGAGGCCTCGTTATTCCGGCAGATTTAGTGGTTCTTCTTCTGGAGGCAGGGAGTCTTTTGATAGAGGCCAGTCTTCCAGGCCTTTTCAGTTAGCCCTCCAGGCTTCGCAGGGTGGACAAAGTGATCGTGGGTTTCATTAGCAGTATTCAGACCAGCCTCCCACCAGTGCTCAGCCTCTTTAGAGTGTTCGTGGGGGCCATTCAGGTCGTCAGGGCCAGTAGCCCCATCAGCCTAAATGTTGTTATAGTTGTGGTGACCCACTTCATCTTTACATGTTTTTCCCTCGAGCTACGGGCAACACTTAGCAGCGAGGTCCTCGTCCTATGATTCAGGCTCCAGCTGACCCACAGCCTGTCCAGCCAGGTAGAGGCAGTGGTAGAGATCGTAGAGGTGGAGGTCGAGACCGTAGAGGTGGAGACCGTCCCACCAGAGGTAGAGGTCAGCCGGTGGATGACCGTCCCAGAGACATAGTTCAGAGAGGTGGTGCCGATCCCCGATTTTATGCTTTACCAGCTAGGCCAGAGGTAGCGACGTCAGATGCTGTGATTACAGGTACCATTCTGGTTTGCGATAGAGATGCTTCAGTATTATTTGACCCTGAGTCTACATATTCATATGTGTCTTCCTACTTTGCACCATATCTGGTCGTGCCTAGCTATGCCTTGGATATTCCAGTTTATGTGTCTACACCAGTGGGTGACTCTATAGTAGTCGACCGAGTGCATCATTCATGCGTAGTTACATTCGGGGGTCTTGAGACCCGTGCTGATCTGTTACTATTAGACATGGTGGATTTCGATGTCATATTGGGGATGGACTGATTGTCCCCATATCATTCTATATTAGATTGTCATGCCAAGATAGTGACCTTGGCCTTGCCATATTCACTCCGACTAGAGTGGAGAGGGACCTTAGGCCACTCCGTTTGCACTGTTATTTCCTATGTTAAGGCTCAACGCATGCTAGAAAAGGGGTGTCTAGCCTATTTGGCATATGTTCGTGATTCCAGCACGGAAATTCCTCCTATTGATTCAGTTCCTATTGTACGGGAGTTTCCCGAGGTTTTCCCTTCAGACCTGCCGGGCATGCCACCCTACAGGGATATTGATTTCTGTATTGATCTGGCACCGGGCACTCAGCCCATCTCTATTCCACCCTATCGTATGGCCCCACCGGAGTTAAATGAGCTACAAGATCAACTGCAAGACCTTCTAGAAAAGGGCTTTATCAGGCCTAGTGTTTCTCCCTGGGGTGCACCTGTGTTATTTGTGAAGAAGAAGGATGGCTCGATACGGATGTGTATTAATTATCGGTAATTAAACAAAGTGACGATAAAGAACAAGTATCCACTGCCGAGGATTGACGATCTGTTTGACCAGCTCCAAGGAGTGAGGGTGTTCTCAAAAATAGACTTGAGTTCGGGCTACCATCAGCTGAAGATCAGGGCAGCTGACATTCCTAAGACAGCCTTCAGCACTAGATATGGGCACTATGAATTCTTGGTCATGTCCTTCGGGTTGACCAATGCTCCAGCAGCATTCATGGAGTTGATGAATCGGGTGTTCATGCCTTATTTAGATCTGTTCGTGATAGTCTTAATAGATGACATCCTGGTATTCTCCCGTAGCCAGGAAGAGCACGAGCAGCACCTCAGAGTTGTTCTTCAGACTCTGAAAGATAATCAGCTACATGCCAAATTTTCAAAATGTGAGTTCTGGTTGAGTTCGGTGGCATTTCTGGGTCATATCGTATCAGTGGAGGGTATTCAGGTGGACCCAAAGAAGATTGAGGCAGTCCAGAATTGGCCTCGACCGGCTTGAGTGACCGAGATCCGGAGTTTCTTGGGGTTAGCAGGTTACTACCATCATTTTGTAGAGGGGTCATCTTCTATTGCAGCCCCGATGACCAGGTTGACCCAGAAGGGTGCTCAGTTCAGGTGGTCAGATGAGTGTGAGGCGAGCTTTCAGAAGCTCAAGATGGCTTTGACTACAACATCATAGTTGATATTACCTACGGGTGCAGGGCCTTACACAGTTTACTGTGATGCATCCCGTAAGGGGTTTGGAGCGGTATTGATGTAGGATGGTAAGGTTATTGCTTACGCTTCGAGACAATTGAAAATACATGAGAAGAATTATCTAATTCATGATCTTGAGCTGGCAGCAGTGATTCATGCCTTATAAATCTGGAGGCATTATCTATATGGTGTGGCGTGTGAGGTGTACACGGATCACAAAAGCCTACAGTACTTATTCAAGCAAAAGGAGTTGAATTTGCGACAGAGGAGATGGTTAGAGTTGCTGAAGGACTATGATGTTACTATCCTATATCACCTAGGTAAGGCCAATGCGGTGGCCGATGCATTGAGTAAAAAGTCTGCCAGCATGGGTAGTCTCACGTACATCCCGGTCAGTCAAAGACCACTTGCTCAATATGTCCAGGCCTTAACCAACCAGTTCGTGATACTTGACATTTCTGAGCCTAGCAGAGTATTAGCCTGCACGGTCGCTCGTTCATTTCTATTAGAGCGTATCCGTGAGAGGCAATTTGATGATCCTCATTTGCATGACTTGAGGGATACGGCACAGCGGGGAGGCACCACAAAGGTAACTCTAGATGATGATGGAGTATTTAGGTTGCAGGGACAAGTTTGTGTGCCCAATATTGAGGGGATTCGAGAGTTGATCCTAGCGGAGGCCCATAGTTCGCGGTATTCTATTCACCTGGGCGCCGCGAAGATGTATTAGGATTTACGGCAGCACTATTGGTGGCGAAGGATGAAGAAGGACATCTTTGCATATGGCGCTCGGTGTCTAAATTGTCAGCAGGTGAAATATGAGCACTAGAGGCCTGGTGGCATATTCCAGAGAATTGAAATTCCCGAGTGAAATGGGAGCGGATCACTATGGACTTTGTTACTGGACTTCCTTTGACTCAGAGGAAATTTGATGCTATTTGGGTCATTGTTGATAGGCCGACCAAGTCAGCACACTTCATTCCAGTATCTGTCTCCTACTCATTGGAGAGGTTAGCAGAGATTTACATCAGAGAGATTGTTTATCTTCATGGAGTGCCGGTGTCTATTATCTCAGATCGGGGTACGCAGTTTAACTTGCATTTCTGGAGAGCGATCCAGCAGGAGTTAGGCATCCAGGACTAGTTAAGTACAACTTTCCATCCTCAGACAGATGGTCAGTCCGAGAGGACTATTCAGATCCTAGAATACATGCTCCGAGCCTGTGTCATTGATTTTGGAGGCTCGTGGGACCAGTTTCTACCATTATCGGAGTTCTCCTACAACAATAGCTATTAGTCTAGCATTCAAATGTCCCCATACGAGGCGTTGTATGGTAGGCGATGTCGGTCTCCAGTCAGATGGTTTGAGCCAGGAAGAGGCTCGGTTGTTGGGTACATACTTAGTTTAGGAGGCCTTGGACAAGGTCAAGACTATCCAGGAGAGATTGCATTCAGCCTAGTCCAGACAGAAGACTTATGCGGATCGTAAGGTTCGAGATATAGATTTCATGGTTAGTGAGCGGGTATTACTCCGAGTGTCACCTATGAAGGGCGTGATGAGGTTCGAAAAGAAGGGCTAACTCAGCCTTAGGTATATTGGCCCATTTGAGATTCTGGACCGAGTGGGAGGGGTGGCTTACAGACTAGCTCTGCCACCTAGCTTATCGGCCGTGCATCCAGTTTTTCATGTATCGATGCTTCGGAGGTACCACGACGATCCCACACATGTGTTAGACTTCAGTACTGTCCAATTGGACAATGATTTATCCTACAAGGAGGAGCCAGTGGCCATTCTAGACAGGCATGTTCGACAGTTGAGGTCGAAGAGTTATCCTTCTGTGCGTATTCAGTGGAGAGGTCAGCCTCCTGAGGCATCGACCTGGGAGTCCGAGTCTGATATGCGGAGCCGCTACCCACATTTGTTCCCCGACTCAGGTACTTCCTTCTCTTGTCCGTTCGAGGACGAATGGTTGTTTTAGAGGTAGAGGATGTGACGACCCAAAGGGTCATCACCTGTTTTCCTCACTTGTTTCGCACTTCCGAGGCCTTGAAAACCTCATCTGATGTTGCCTCGATTTATGTGCATAATCCGGGCATGTAGCCGGAAAGATTTTTGTGCTAGAATATGTGAATTGCATGAAACAATTGAAGAAAAGTGATATTAATATTGATATAGTTGACTTCTGTCAATATTCTTGGTAAACGGACCCGGACCCGAGATCGGATGGTCCCGGAAGGTCCGTAGAAAAATATGGGACTCGGTCATGTGCCGGAGTCGAATTCTGAGGCCTAGAGCCCAAGATATGAATTTTTCTGTTAAATTATTTTTGCTGAAATTATTAAATGAAAATGGATTAAACGACCATGGTATCGGGCTCGTATTTTGGTTTTGACGCCCGGTACAAGTCTTAAATATTATATAAGTGCTTTCTGCAAAGTTTGGTGACATTTGGATGTCGTTTGATGTGTTTTGGACCTTGAGTTCCAAATTTGAAAGTTAATGAAGTTAAAGGAAGATAATTATGAACTTGAAGCTTGATTTGATGAAAACGATGTTATATTGGTGATTTAATCGCACGAGCAAGTTTGTAATATGTTTTTGAAGTTGTGTGCATGTTTGGTATTTTGAAGTTGAGGGCTCGGATAAAGATTTGATAGGCAGTTGGAGCAAATTCTGAAAAATAACACAGCTGGTATTTTCACCCAGCTAGTATCTTCGCAATTGCGAAGAAATTCTCGCAATTGCGAGAAGATAGCCTTGGCCTTGGTTCGCAAACGCGAACCAATCTTCGCACCACACACGATTCTCCAAGAGCAAAATCACTCCAAAATGCTTGTAAGTCACCTTTTACTTAATTCTTTCAATTTCTAACATCATTAAACAAGTTTTTCAAGAGAAATCAAAGGTTTTCATAGTAGAAATTCTTGTTTTTGGGTAGAACCTAGGTTTTTCATGAATTGGAGAATTGGACCTTTTGAGGTCCGATTTTGAAACAAATCATATATTTGAACTCGTGAGGGAATGGGTAACCGGATTTTGGTCTGAACCCCGAGTTCCGATCACATGGGACCAGGGGCATTTTGGGAAATGTTGGGGTAAACTTTGAGAAGACCATTTTTAAGCATCCAAACTAAGTTATATAGTATTTATTAATTTAATTGAATCAATTGTGATAAGATTCGAGCAAGTTGAAAGCTGAAATTCGAGGTAAAGCTATAGTTGGAGGATAAATTGGACTTCAAGGCTAGAGGTAAGTGTTTGATCTATCCTAGCATGAGGGAATAGGATTTATGTGCTAATTTCTATGTGATCGAGTGCGGTGTATGGGCTGTGGTGACGAGCATCCATACATTGGTACCTACATGACCGTGAGTCGTTTGTCGATATCTATTGTGGGATGTTTTTAAGATGAAATCTTGAACCCTTGCTGGGTTGTGAAATTCATCACTATTTTCCCTTGCCGAGACTTTATTGTGAAGTTGATTGTTGTTTCTCTTGCCGGGATCTTGTTGTGATGATTATTGTGTCCCTTGCCGGGATGGTTCATGGTTATTTTTTTTCATTCTTTTACCCTTAACTGTGATTGTAATTTGGGTGAGGAAGTGTGATAATGCACGAAGGGTGATGACGTGCCTTGTTTACTGATTTTGCACGAAGGGAAATGTCGTGCCTTATATTATTGATTATGCACGAAGGGTAATGTAGTGCCTTGTTATTGATTATGCACGAAGGATCATGCCGTGCCTTATGATATTGATTATGCACGAAGGAACATTCTGTGCCGTTGTTATTTGAACCATGCATGAAGGATCATGCCGTGCCATGGATGTGAGGATGAGAGTAAAAGCACGAATGGTGATGCCGTGCAACTATTTGATATTCCTTGTTTGACTTTAACTATTTCCATTATACTTTGATTTACATTACTGATTTAATATATGTTGCTGATTGTTGTGTTTTCCCCTATTATGATAAGTCTTGTTGAATTTGTTACTTGGAATTCCTGTTATCTTGTGGTGTACATATATAGAACTGCACAGGTTTATGTGAGTGTCTGGTCCTAGGCTTGTCACTACTTCGCCGGGATAGGGCAAGCACTTACCAGCACATGGGGTCGGATTGTGCTGATACTGCACCTCTGTGCGTTTTTGCACAGGTCCAGGTTTTGAGCAGGAGCAGCAGCAGCAGTAGAGTATTCGTGGGAGTTGAGCATTTCGAGACTGAGGTAGCTTGCAGGCGTCCGCAGGCCCGGCGTCTCTTCTATTTACTTATATTATTTGCTGTGGTCTCATTTTTCCGAGACAGACATATATTTATTATTTCCTTCAGACCATTATGTTTAGTATTCTTTAGTAGTTCGTGAGTTAGGGACTCCACGTCTTGGGTAGAGGATTTTATCGGTATTTTACGCTATTATTATTTATCTTTATTTAGAAAAACTTCGCATTCATTAATTGAGTAATTATTTCTCTTGTTATTAAGTATGAGTATAAAAATGATGATATGAATAGGATAATGTTGAATGAATTGGCTTGCCTAGCTACCATGAGTAGGCGCCATCACGATCCCGATGACGGGGGAAAATCCGGGTCGTGACATTAATTGTTCTAGTAAGTTATTACTTGATAGTTTAGGTAGTAAATTAGTTAAATATCTATTTTGTGAAAAAAAACCTCTTGGATAGATAATTTAACTGAGTTTGAATTAGTCAACAATTAATCACAAGTATTCGTGGGAACGATGCTCTACTCATTACTTTATTACTTGTCGATCATGTGCACTTGCGTGAGTATTTTTTGTCGCAATAACTTTTTGGCACCATTGCCGGGGACTTAGAAATTAGCTACCTGAGTGAACTGAGCTTTTATTGTTTATTTATTCAAGTTTTAATTTTCAGTTCACTTTGCTTGTGCTAATATAGGATTTTCTCTTGAATGCGAAGAAATAGAAGCACAAACAACCTCCTTCCTCTTGATCCCGAAATTGAACGAACACTTCAAATAGTGAAGAGAGAGGTGGACTCTAGAACCAGAATTGAAAGAGAGTTGGACATCATAGTTCAACCACAACAAATTGAGATGGCAGGTAATGAGGAACGTGCGGTAATTGAAGCCGCAAGGCCTAGTCTGGTTAATATGACTCAGGCGATAGTGAAGCCTGATATCACTAGGCACTTTGAACTCAAACAATACATGGTGCAATTGATCCAGTCCACATGACAGTTTTTGGGTTTACCTCATGAAGACGCGCAGAGGTACATTCAGAGTTTCCTGGAAATTACGGATACTTACAATTATTCGAACGTTTCTAAGGACTATGCCAGGCTGACACTTTTCCCATTTTCACTGATGGAAGCTAATAAGTGGTTGAATAAGGAGCCAGCGAATTCAATTCGCACTTGGGATGATCTGGCACGAAAATTCTTAATCAAATTTTTTCCCCACTAAGAAAATAAAGATATTGAGGAGTCAAATTCTTGGGTTTGAACAACGAGTTGGCGAGACACTTCGTCAATCATGGGAAATGTACAAGAAGATGCTTAGAGACTGTCCATATCATAGTCAGACGAACGAGGTATTGGGTCACACTTTTGTAGATAGGTTAGATGATGCATCAAAGATGAATCTTGATTCAACTTGTGGGGGTAGCTGCATGGCCAAACCATACTGTGAAATTGAGCTATGATAGAATAACTTCACGGCTAATGATAATAATTGGCAATGTGAGGGTGATTCATGAAAGGCAATTAAGCAAAAAGCAGTTGGATTACTTGAGCTCGACATTTGTCAGCCATGAGAGTCGATATTGCAAAGCTGGTCAAATGAATAGGATGACAATGCAGAAACCACAAATAATGAAACATGTGCACCAAATGGCTATTTGCCGCGAATTATGTGGTGACAATCATATGAATGACATGTTCCCTTTGAATCCAGAATTCATCTATTATGTGGGGAAACAGAATAGAGGTTCACTGAACTATCATGCACAATATGTAAATTCTTACAGTGCAAATTGGTTGAATCATCCCAACTTCTCACTGGGTGGAAATCAGCAGAATCAGAATCAGCATAGACCCCAAAGGGGTTTCAATCAGCCTCAAAAGACACCCCAACAAATGGAAGAGAATACTAATGATTTGCTGAAGAAGTTGGTGATTGACAATCAACAGCTCAAGACCGATTTCAGAAATCTTGAGAGGAAAATGGGGCAGTTAGCAACAAGTCAAAACACTAGACCTGCAGGCACTCTCCCAAGTGCTATAGAGAAGAACCCTAAAGTGAATGTTGTTACACTTATAAACGGGAAGGAGCTAGAGTAAGTGCCAAAGAAGAGAAAAGAAAGCTCTTACCTTAGGGGGAGTGGATCCCTAAAGTGACACTCGAGCCAAAGCATGCTGCTAAAATTCCATAGTCAGTGGAGGCCCCAAGGCCACCACCCCCTTTCCCCCATAGATTACAGAAAAAGAATGATGATTGCATGTTCAGCAAATTTCTCTCTATGTTGAGCCATGTTCAATTGAATATCCCACTTGTTCATATGCTTCGTGAAATTCCTAAGTCTGTTAAGTACATAAAAGATATAGTGGCTCACAAGATATACTGAATTTGAGACAGTTGCACTTACTGAGGAGTGCACTTCAAGGATCCGAAATAAGCTCCCTCAAAAGCTTAAGGATCCAATAGCTTTACCATGCCTATGCGAATTGGTAATATTGATGTGGTTCATGCTCTTTGCAATTTGGGGGTGAGCATAAATATGATGCCTTTATCTTTGTTCAAGCAATTGGGCATGGGAGCTCCAAGGCCAACTACTGTGATGTTGCAGCTGGCTGATAGGTCGATAGCTCACCCTGAGGGTGTGATTGAAGACGTGTTGCTGCAAATTGGAAAGTTTATCTTCCCTGCTGACGTCATTATCCTTGATTATGAGGCTGATAAACTGGTTCCAATCATATTTGGGCAATGTCTCTTGGCTACTGGTGATGCAATTATCAAAGTAAGAGAGGGAAAAATGATCTTGAGGGTAGATGACGAGGAAGAAGTTTTTAATGTATACAAAGCAATCCAACTGCCCCGCCACTATGAGGAGCTCTCAATAATATCTATTGTTGAGGCTGATGAGAAAATTCATGACCCAAATATGTATCTAGATGATTCTCTAGAGAAAGAACTTATGCTTTTTGATAGCCTGGGGAGTGATGATGAGGTTGAGGAGATGATGCACATCTTAGATACATCTTGTGCGTACATGCAAGGGATACACCCTTTTGAGCCGTTGAATAGGCCAGAAGGACCTCCTCCAAAGCCGTCCATTTAAGAGGGTCTAGAACTGGAGATTTAACCTCTCCCTCCTCACCTTCAATATTCTTATTTGGGTGACTCTGACACGTTACCTATTATTATTTCTTCTGACTTGTCTAAATTGCAGGAAGAGAAGCTGTTGAGAGTGCTACGTGAGCATAAGCGAGCACTTGGGTGGATGACGTCTGACATTAAGAGCATTAGTCCAGCCTTTTGCATGCACAAAATCCTCATGGAAGATGCATACAAGCCCAGTGTGGAGGAACAACGCCGACTAAATCCAATCATGAAATAGGTGGTAAAAAAAGATGTGATTAAGTTGCTTGATGCATGTATTGTATTTCCTATCTTAGACGGCAAATGGTAAGCCCCATTCAATTTGTACCCAAGAAAGGGGGGATGACTATAGTGGTTAATGAAAATAATGATTTGATCTCCACAAGAACTGTCACTGGGTGGAGGATTTGCATTGATTATAGATAATTGAACAATGCCACACGGAAAAACCACTTCCCCCTCCCCTTTATTGACCAAATGCTTGATAGATTAGTTGGCCAGGAGTACTACCGCTTCTTAGATGGTTACTCGGGGTATAATCAGATTGCTATAGTCCTAGACGACCAAGAGAAGACCACATTTAAGTGCCCCTATGGCACGTATGCATTCAATCGAATGCCTTTCGATCTTTGTAATGCACTTACAACTTTTCAAAGGTGTATGATGGCCATTTTTACTAATATGGTTGAGAGGTTTGTGGAAGTATTCATGGATGATTTTTCTGTATTTGGATGTTCTTTCGATAAGTGTTTGATGAATCTTGATAAAGTGCTTGCTAGGTGTGAAGAAACTAACTTAGTACTGAACTAGGAAAAGTGCCATTTCATGGTACATGAAGGTATAGTTTTGGGGCACAAAGTGTATAAAAATGTTTTGCCGGTGGATAAGGCAAATGTGGAACGATTGAAAAATTACCCCCACTGACGTCTGTCAAAGGCATTCGTAGTTTCTTGGGCCATGTAGGTTTATATCGTCATTTCATTAAAGACTTCTTAAAAATTTCACCTCTCTTGTGCAGGTTGCTTGAGAAAGATGTCTCCTCCAAATTTAATGATGGCTGTCTGAAAGCATCCGAGGAGCTGAAGGGAAGGTTAGTGACTGCACCAATAATAATTTCTCCAAATTGGGAGAAGCCATTTGAGTTGATGTGCGATGCGAGTGACGTGAATATTGGAGTGTGACGACGCAATCTCATACTAGGTCGTGATGGCACCTCTCGTGAAGACAAGGCCAGCAAACTAACCTAATTCATTTCTTTAACACTTACTAAACATAAATATATGGAAAATGCAACTTAAAGAATATTAATTAACAACATTATAGCCTAACTCAGCCCGACCGGGGTGTCACAAGTCATGAGCATCTAGGAGGATCATTATTACAATTTCAAAGTCTATAATACATAGAATAAAATTTGGAAATCAAAAAGAAGGAACTCGGTGCCGCGAATGCCGGCGGATACCTTGCTTAGCTACGATAGCAATACCTTCAATCCGTTATTAACCCTCTACCGGGTGAACCATACCCGCAACTGAACACGAGGTGTAGGGAGTAAAGTAAGTACTTCTAACTCAATGGTAATAAGAGCGAATAATATCTGAGCGATAAGAAAACACGTATGAGTACTCCAAAATGCTATAAAAGACAGTACAACCCTTTGAGAGAAACCGTAACACTGTGAAAATCCTTTAGAAAATCTCAACATCAATTAAGAATCTCTTTTACAAAAATCCATTTTCCATTAGTCAAGCATATGAATGCTATATCAGATAGTGCAAGTCAGCACATAAATTATCCCCTTGGGCACATCACTCCTTGACATATAACACCAGGGTATCTTGTTAATAAGCCAAGTAATAGCATATATGCAAATTATATGTGAGTGCTAAATGTCATGCCACGTAGTACAAACATGAACGAATGCATGAATGCATTGCAATGCAAATGACCGCTGTGGCGTGCATCCCAATCCACTTGGGTACCCGTGCTCACTGGGGGTGTGTACAGACTCTGGAGGGGATCCTACAACCCAACTGCAACATCATCATAGCATCGCTACGAATGCAGCCCAATCCATCCTTTGTCCAGAACCTGCAGTTGAGCCACTTGGGCAATGTCAAGTAATATCTTTCTAATTCAAAATATCAGAAAAATGCAATTTGAGCCTTTAAACTTTAGCAATATGACTGCACATTTTTAAATAGTGTTTAACATAGGACTGAAATCATTTAATGTGTCATGAAAACTGTGATATAATCACTATAGGGGTTCAAATAACCGGCACGAAGCCCAAAATATGGCAATCAGCCCAATTAAAGATATCATCAAGCAAGTTTCATACAATTACGCTGTAAAATCCACAACTGGGATGAACCAAGTCATAATCTCCAATGGTGCTCTATCCCACGCTCATACCTGGCGTGCAAGTTACCACAATACATCACTATGATGCGCAAATCCGAGTTTCAAACCCTCAGGATATCATTCACAAGTATTACTCACATCGAACCGGTAAAATCTCAAGCCTGCGATGCCTCTGCCCCTAAAATCGACCTCCATGCAAGTTGAGTCTAGCCAAAAACAGAGTAAATACATCAGAATATGCAAATGGGACAATACCCAATCGAAAACAAACGAATTATAGCAAGAAACTCGAAACTAGCAAAATTCGAGCCCCAAGTCCGCTTCTCGAAAAATTACGAAACTTATATTACCGGATTCCTCGTCTCGCCACGAGTCTGTACATACCAAGAACTCCCAATTCCTAGCTCAAATGACCTATAAAATCCTAATTTGAAATATCAAAAACCCAAGCCCCAACTTTACCCCTTTTTTGGCGAATTTCAACCAATTTCCATGTTAATTCTACCATAGACTTTAATAATTAGGCCAATGAACTTACCTCCATGCAATCCTCCATGAATCCCTCTTCAAAATTGCCACCAAGCTCTCAAAATCGCTCCACAAAGGAGGAAAAATGACATAAGCTCGCGGATGGATTAATGATATAAACCCTTCTGCCACAGCGATTTTTCGCTTCTGCGGTTCTCAAAATCCCTTCTACGCTATCGCTTCCGCGTCCAAATATCTGCTTCTATGGTTTTCACTTAAATTTCCCCACGACCACTTATACGACAAGAAACTCACTTCAACGGATACCCAAGTCCGCTTTTGCGGCCAAAAGTCCGCTCCTGAGGACATGCTAATGCGGACCAGGTTCCGCTTCTGTGGAACTTCACAACCCATACCAACATTGCTCCTGCACTCCCTCACCCCCTTCTATGAAACCGCTTCTACGGTCCCTTTCCGCAGAAATGGAAATACCAGATGATAGAAATCACAGACCTGAAGTAAACTTCAAAAACACACATTTTTAACACTCGATCGTACCCCAAGGCCCCCAGGACCTAAAACAAAAGTACATACATGATCTAATACCCAATCCAAACTTGCTCGAATCATCAAATCACAATAGTTAACATCAAAATCATCAAATTTCACCAAATCAAAGCCTAAGTTTCTTAAAAACATCCGAATTGCACATTCAATCAAAAACCCAACAAAACGATGTTCGAATGACCTGAAAATTTGCAGACTTATTCAAAATTACCTAACGAAGCTACTGAAACTCTCAGAATTCCATTCCAATCCTCGGATTAAACTCTCACATATCAATCGGAATTCGCCAAAATTCAAATTTCGCCAAATCAAGCCTAATTCTTCACCGAGCCTCCAAAATCAATTATGATCGCACTCCTATGTCACAAATCATCCCCCGAAGCTAACCAAATCACTAGAATTCACATCTGAGCCTTCTAACTATATAGTCAACTTCCGGTTGACTTCTCCAAATCAAGCTTCCTTCTAAGAGGCTAAGTGCCTCATTTCCAATTAAAACCAATTCAATTCTATCCGATCAACTCAAATCTGACATCGAAACACAGAGCAACATAATATGGGGGAAACGGGGCTGTAACTCACGTGACAACGGCTGGGTCGTCACATCCTCCCAAAGTTGTCCTAAATGCCAACCAATAGCTAAATGACCTTACAAAGCATATACCCGGGTGATCCCTCGTCACCCTATCTCTTATAAGTCTGACAACACGACATGGCTGAAATTACCCAATCCTGTCTAGCCCATAATTCATAGAACTACTTTTTTATTTCTGAAACCATCAATAGGATCAAACCTCGCACCTATACTTTGAATAGTCCCGAACCAGCTGTAATAACTCATACTCACATCCTCAAATGAAATTTCATGATATAGCACATAATCTAGCACCAGAAACGATAACTTCTATTCACAGCAGCTGCCCACAACAACCATATACTGATAGAAACCTCTCAATGGCTAAAGCCCCATTCCAACACTTCATATCTTATCAATGAAAATGAAACTCACAACAAACCTTAGCCATATCTCAGATGAACCATTCATGAAACCACTCCCTTTTTGACTAATACCAGAGTAGATTTCCGATATCATACTCAAAATCAGAACCTCGCGTCAATAACAAGAATAAAATCGAACCTTAATATTATTCTTCCAACAAGCTGTAATCAAATATGTCCGTGTCCATTAATGACTCCAACGATCGCCTCGAATTCAATGCACCACTCGGATGATATGACAACTCATCATAGGCCTAAGCCACAACTTGCATAATTCATGCACCAATGATAAGCATTTTGAACATACTCAAATCATGACAAATGACTCAACGAAAGAGTTGTAGCTCAAACTCCTCATTACCATCACAAAACAAGGTTAGGACCCCGTCCCACATCATAGAAATAGAATACCTGAATCTACCTTGAAGGTTCTAATCACCACGTAGCCTTGCTACCATGCGCAATCTTATCCCAATACTGTTACACATGAAGCACCTCAAGTTGTTATGCTCAAAATAGACAGCCACGCACAGATTCATGTCTAAAACTAAGAAATCCATCATACCCATGGTGTGGCAAGACATACCAAGTAACATATGGAAAACTATTCTCAACATCACACGGTTGCGGCGTGCAACCCGATCCTGATATCATACCTGTGGCGGCGTGCCACCCGATCCACACAAATATCTCACATATGGAGATACAAGTCGAGCCAAATTTTGCTCATAATAACAAAATACCAAGTGCATATCAATATCTACATATAGCATTATAAGCTACAAAACTCAAGCATAATCCAAAAATCATAGCGCCTCACAACACCGAAAAAGCATCTCATAGGTCTCCCTAGATCGCTAACAAGAACAATAACGAGAGATTAAACTTATCCCTCAACAATACATATCAGGGCCAACCAAGCCATCTCAATCTTAATACGTAGCCACATCGGCCTGCCAACGAACTCAATGCCAAGAATCATGAAGCTGCTCCTTCTACTTTTTATAACTCCTGCTGGAGCCATACGATACGGTGCCCAACACCAAATCAATACCAAAATCCACAATCTCGCTCGGCGACATGCCCGGCTATAAGGAATGCATGCAAAGCAAAGTCCTTCAATACCAAAACTGAATCAATGGTAGAAACATCTATACTGACATCCTTCATAATGGCCCAATTAAGGAAAGAAAACCTTCCAAACCATCCGTTGATCTTTGGAATACCAACCACTCTGCTATAACATAATCCGATGCACCTCGCAATGCAACCGATCGCATTTTATGACATAGCCCATAACACAATAGTATAGAACAACCCACATTGAGACAACCAGTCTACAGATCAACATCACATACAAAAATCTAACATACCAACAAAGAAGGACCCGCTCGGGCCTCTAGTCCCAATAG
>JASVEL010012812.1:0-32979 GCA_032618575.1 Nicotiana noctiflora
ATCCTAGCTTGAGGGAATAGGATTATATGTTATGTGTTATGTGATCGAGTGCGGTGTATGGGCTGTGGTGACGAGCATCCATACACTGGCGTCTAGTATGACCGTGAGTCGTTGGGAAAATGATTATTTGAGATATATTACAGATGAATTGTTATTGTTCTTCCTTGTTAGGACTTGTTGTGAAGAAAATTATTGATTGCCCTTGATGGGACGATTTAAGAATTACTGTTTCTTTCTTTGCCCTTAACTGTGATTGTTATTTGGGTGAGGAAGAGAGATAATGCACGAAGGGTGATGCCGTGCCATGTTTATTATTGATTATGCACGAAGGATCATGCCGTGCCATGTTTATCATTGATTATGCACGAAGGATCATGCCGTGCCATGTTTATTATTGATTATGCACGAAGGATCATGCCGTGCCCTATTATTGATTATGCACGAAGGATCATGCCGTGCCCTATTATTGAACCATGTACAAAGGATCGTGCCGTACTATGGATGTGAGGATGAGAGTAAAAGCACGAAGGGTGATGCCGTGCAACCGTTTGCTATTCCTTGAATTGATATTATTTGTGTTTACATTACACTTTGTTTTTCCTTGTGAAATTATTAACTGTGGTTAATTGTTGAATTCTTTAAGATATTCCTTATTGTGTTAATACTTGATTATTTCTTGTTATTTTGTGGTACACATATATATATTGAATTGCACAGGTTTATGTGGGTGTGTGGTCCTAGGCTTGTCACTACTTCGCCGGGATAGGCCAGGCACTTACCAGCACATGGGGTCGGTTGTGCTGATGCTACACTTCTGTGCGTTTTTGCACAGGTCCAGGTTACGATCAGGAGCAGCAGCAGCAGTAAATAGATTGCGTGGGAGTTGATCACATTTGAGACCGAGGTAGCTTGCGGACGTCCGCAGGCCCGGCGTCTCTTTCTCTATTTATGTTAATAGCTGTAGTCTCATTGTTCCGAGACAAACAGAATTATATTATATTTCCTTCATACTTTTATGTGTAGTATTCCATAGTAGTTTGTGAGTTGGTGACTCCAAGTCTTGGGTAGAGGATTTCAGTATGATTTTTACCTCGTGATTTATTATTTCCATTTCGATAAAGTATTCCGCATTTATTTAATTAAAATTGTGTTAAAAATAGGATAGTATGAACACAGTGGCTTGCCTAGCTACCACGAGTAGGCGCCATCACGATCCCGATATTGGGGGAAAATCCGGGTCGTGACTCTGGCCTGGCTGGTAAAGCATAGAAACGGGGATCTGCACCTCCCCTCTGAGCTGCGTCTCTAGGACGACCATCAACTGGCTGACCTCTACCTCTGGCTGGACGGTCTCTACCTCTACGGTCTCGACCTCCACCTCTAAAATCTCTACCCCCGCCTCTGGCTGGCTGGGCAGGCTAAGGGTCAGCTGGGGCCTGGATCATAGGACGAGGACCTCGCTGCTGAGAGTGCATCTCGTACAGGGCTTGGAGCGGTATTGATGCAGGATGGTAAGGTTATCGCTTATGCTTCGAGGCAGTTAAAGATACATGAGAAGAATTATCCAGTTCATGATCTTGAGTTAGCAGCAGTGGTTCATGCCTTAAAGATCCGGAGGCATTATCTATATGGTGTGACATGTGAGGTGTACACTGATCACAAAAGCCTACAGTACTTGTTCAAACAGAAGGAGTTGAATCTACGACAACGGAGATGGTTAGAGTTGCTAAAAGACTATGATGTTACTATATTATATCACCCAGGTAAGGCCAATGTGGTGGCCGATGCATTGAGTAGAAAGTATGCCAGCATGGGTAGTCTTGCATATATTCCGGTCAATCGGAGACCATTAGCTCTAGATGTCCAGGCCTTAGCCAACCGGTTCGTGAGATTAGACATTTCTGAGCCTATCAGGGTGTTAGCCTGCACGGTCGCTCGTTCTTCATTATTAGAGCATATCCGTGAGAGGCAATTTGATGATCCTCATTTGCGTGAGTTGAGAGATACAATACAGCGGGGAGGTGCCACTCAGGTAAATCTAGATGATGATGGGGTATTGAAATTGCGGGGTCGAGTTTGTGTGCCCAATGTCGAAGGAATTCGAGAGTTGATCTTAGCAGAGGCCCACAGTTCGCGGTATTCTATTCACCCATGCGCCGCGAAGATGTACCAGGACTTACGGCAACACTATTGGTGGCGCAGAATGAAGAAAGATATCGTTGCGTATGTCGCTCGGTGTCTAAATTGTCGGCAGGTGAAATATGAGCACCAGAGACCTGGTGGTGTATTCCAGAGGATTGAAATTCCCAAGTGGAAATGGGAGCGGATCACTATGGACTTCGTTACTGGACTTCCTTTGACTCGGAGGAAATTTGATGCTATTTGGGTCATTGTTGATAGGTTGACCAAGTCGGCACACTTTATTCCAGTATCTGTCTCCTACTCGTCGGAGAGGTTAGCGGAGGTTTACATTAGGGAGATTGTTCGTCTCCATGGGGTGCCAGTATCTATTATCTATTATCTATGATCGGGGAACGCAGTTTACCTCGCGGTTCTGGAGAGCGGTCCAGCAGGGGTTAGGCACCCAAGTTCAGTTGAGTACAGCATTTCATCCTCAGACGGATGGCCAGTCCGAAAGGACTATTCAAATTCTAGAGGACATGCTTCGAGCTTGTGTTATTGATTTCGGAGGCTCGTGGGACCAGTTTCTGCCATTAGCAGAGTTCGCCTACAATAACAGTTACCAGTCTAGCATCCAGATGGCTCCGTATGAGGCGTTGTATGGTAGGCGATGTCGATCACCAGTTGGATGGTTTGAACCGGGAGAGGCTCGGTTGTTAGGAACAGACTTAGTTCAGGAGGCCTTGGATAAGGTCAAGACTATTCAGGAGAGATTGCGTTCAGCTCAGTCTAGGCAAAAGACTTATGCGGATCGTAAGGTTCGAGATGTAGATTTCATGGTTGGTGAACGAGTATTGCTCCGAGTGTCGCCTATGAAGGGCGTGATGAGGTTTGGGAAGAAGGGCAAGCTCAGCCCTAGGTATATTGGCCCATTTGAGATTCTAGACAGAGTGGGAGGGGTGGCTTACGGATTAGCTTTGCCGCCTAGCTTATCAGCCGTGCATCCAGTTTTTCACGTATCTATGCTTCGGAGATACCACGGCGATCCCACACATGTGTTAGACTTCAGCACTGTCCAATTGGACAATGATCTATCCTACGAGGAGGAGCCGGTGGCTATTCTAGACCGGCAGGTTCGACGGCTGAGGTCGAAGAGTTATCCTTCTGTGCGTGTTCAGTGGAGAGGTCAGCCTCCTGAGGCATCGACCTGGGAGTCCGAGTCTGATATGCGGAGCCGTTATCCACACTTGTTTCCTGACTCAGGTACTTCTTTCTTTTGTCCGTTCGAGGACGAACGGTTGTTTTAGAGGTGGAGATTGTGACGACCCAAAGGGTCATCACTTATTTTATTAATAATTTCGAGCTTCCGAGGCCTTGAAAACCTCATTCTATGTTGCCTCGATTTACGTGCACGATCCGAGCATGTAGCCGGAAAGATTTTGTGATAGAAAATATGAATTCTATGAGAAATTTGGATAAAAATGATATTAATATTGATATGGTTGACTTCGGTCAACATTTTTGGTAAACGGATCCGGACCCGAGATTTGATGGTCCCGAGAGGTCCGTAGGAAAATATGGGACTTGGACATGTGTCCGGAGTCGAATTCCTGAGGCCTAGAGCCCAAGTTATGAATTTTTATGTGAAATTGTTTTTGATGCAATTATTAAAGGAAATAAATTAATAGACCTTGGTATCGGGCTCGTATTTTGGTTCCGACGCCCGGTACAAGTCTTAAATAGTATATATGTGATTTCTGTAAAGTTTGGTGACATTTGGATGTCGTTTGAGATGTTTTGGACCTTGAGTTCCAAGTTAAGAAGTTTTGAAAATCAAAAGTATGAAAATCATGAGTTTGAGGCTCGATTTGATTAAAACGAAGTGATATTGGCGATATGATCGCACGAACAAGTCCATAATGTGTTTTTGAGGTTGTGTACATGTTTGGTTTGGAGCCCGGGGGCTCGGGTAAAGATTTGATAGGCCGTTGGATGAAATTCTGAATTTTGAACTGCTGGTTTTTTCACATTGTGACGACCCAAAGGGTCATCACTTGTTTATTTAATCATTCCGAGCTTTTGAGGTCTTGAAAACCTCATTTATAGTTGCCTCAATTTGCGTGCACATTCCGGGCACAAAGCTGGAAAAGATTTATGTTGAAATATGTGAAATATGTGAAAAAGTAGAAGAATTTTGATATTAATATTGATATGGTTGACTTTGGTCAACATTTTTGGTAAACGGACCCGGATCCGTGATTTGACTATTTCAGAAAATCCGTAAAAAAATATGGAACTTGGGCATATGTCCGGAATTGAAATCCGAGGTCTAGAACCCCAGTAAAAGAATTTTTCTGTTAAATTGTTTTCTGAAAATGTTTAAGGAAAATGAAACTGAATTTTGATTAAAAAGTACTGGTATCGGGCGTCGGGCTCGGGTTTCACCAACTTCGTGTTACTGGGTGTTTTTCGAGTTCTTTCTATTGGGTTATGTTCCACTAGTATATTTTAATGTATCCCTTATTATATTATTTAAATTGGTACAAGTTTGAATGATATTATGGGGTATGTTTGTATGCTTGGTTGAGGTCCCGGGGGCCTCGGGTGTGTTTCAGATGCTCTACGGGTCATTTCTTCCTATTTTTGAACTGTTGTTGCTGCGCTGGTATGGCTTCTTCGCATTCGCGTAGCTTTGACCTCCTTCTTCATCGCGCTCGTGTGGTCTGTCACATGTTCGCTTAGTATTGCTAGTCGCTTCTTCGCCTTCGCCTTCGTGTTCTACATGAGTATATCACAATTTCCCGAACGTTCTGGATCACAATTTCACTTTTGGATTGTATGGCAACGTATGATTGGGTACATTGTGTCATATAATTGTCATACCTGATCCCAGTCTCCCAACACCGAAATTAAAAAGTTAAAATAGGATAAAAACATGCTATGGGGGGAGTAAAATTTGAATATAAAATTCATCAGTATAATTAAGAAACAGGTCACTGTAGACGCGTGATTTTTGCCCCTCCCCGAGATTTTTTATATTTTTGGCGTAAAATATTTAGTCTAGGCCTAATATAGCTATCTCAATTATTTTTGACTATTTTACTTTATTTTTACCTAAAAATAAAAAATAGCCAAAAATATAGTTTTATTAATGTTTTGTAGTCATTTTAAACTTGAAAAATACAAAAATAATACTTTATATTTTATTTTAATATAAAAACGAAAATTTTTTTAAAAAAAATATAGTTTCATTAATATTTTGTAGTTACTTTAATTTTGAAAAAAAATATAAAAGTAGAAAAAATAGAGAAAAAAAGAGAAAAAAAGAGAAAAAAAGAAAGAAAGTCAAAAAAGGAGGAAGAAAAAATGGAAGAAAACAAAACAAAAAAGTCAAAGAAAAAGACAAAAAGAAGAAAAAAAAGACTAAACAAGAGAGAATCTGAAGTTGAAAAAAAGGTTGTAAAAAATACTGTGAAAAATAAACAGAGGGGTCGCGTTTTGGAGAGAGGGAGAAGATTTTTGGACTATATCTTCTTCTTCATCAAAAACACCATAAAAAGGCTGAAACTTCCTAACTAAACTCTAACATCCATTAACGTCCAGCCCCGCCAAACGACCACCATAACAAGCGACGTACACCAACCAGTCGTCCTCGTTCGTCCAGCCCTACGACACAGCCCGTTGAACGCAAAACACTCGTCTTCTTCGTTCCAGCATCCATACACGCACACACAGAACCACATCCCTCATTTTTTACTTTCCGGCGAGTTTTGAATCTTCCATATCGAGTTTGTCGATTGAGGTTTTGTCTTTCGGCAATGTAGCGCATCCGAATGTTCTGAGATCTGGAGTTGAGTCAAATCCGACGAGAAATCCGCGAGTTTCAAAATCTAGGCGTAGCTCTGTTTGAGGTCCGGTGCACCAAGGTGGTCAACAATTTAGCTCTGGCCGGATGTTTTCGTGTTCATTGTTTCAAAAATATATTGCAGCTATAAAAGGTCCACTTCTAAAACTTTATTTGCAAGAACTATTTTGCTAATGCTATGAATGAAATCCCGATTTGGTTTGCCCGTTTTTTTGTTCTTGATTGAGACTGGATTCGGAAATGGTACTCATAAATGTGATTTATGTACTGTGTAGTAAAATTAGCCAAAATTGATTGGATACCTACGCGTGCATTTCGGTCCTTTAAACTAGCAGTTCTATATATGTTGTTATATTTGTTTCTATTATTAATTAGTTCAACTTAATTTGTGTAATGAAAGGTTAAAAAGTGACCAATTATTTTGGCAGTATCAATTATTTTATTATCCATGTGAGTTCACTTATAATTGAACGTTAATAGAAGTACACCAAAATAGTTAAAACAATGTGACAATGTTGTTTTACCTTGAATTCTTATGGTTTTTTTTTGTTAGTAGCTATTTGCTGCATTTCATTTTTGTTCATGGATACTTTAGATCATGTTAGTTAGTCTATTCATCCCAATAATCTCAAAGTAGTCTAGAAAAATAATTCATGAATATTTGTAATTTATTTTAGTTAAATAAAGCCCCTTTTGAAATAATCTGAGGATTGCCATGCCAAATAAAACTCCTTAAAAATTATGTTTAGGAACATGAGAATTAATTTGCAATATGAATTTGCGTTTCGAATTAGGTAGCGGGTTCAAACTAAAAGGGTCTTCCCTTTTGTTTGAATTCGAACTTGAATTTGGGGCTCGAATTTATTTTTTGTAAGTTAATGACCTTTTAGAGACAAATAATAAAAATAAAAAATCTTAGTTGCTTTAGGTTGTCCTTCTAATAATAAAAAATGAGACGAGTCTCGCCGAACAAAATATACAAAATGCGGAGCCCTCATTAGTTACTTAATAAAAAATACTTAGCATTTGGAGCGTGTCGTTTAGTTAATTTTCACTGCCTTCTCAAAATAATAATGCGTTAGAAGCTTTAAGCACGTATTTAATAATTTTATTTCCCTAAACTCGGGTGCACATTTATGTGACCCAAATCCAAATCTCAACAAAGTCGAAATGTGTCAATAATCACGGGTACATTGATGACGTGGTTAGAAATACGTTTTCACGACGTTGTAATTCTTCGTTAAAATAACAATAATAATAATAATAGTAAAAGCGGTAAAAGATCTAGTTGCGTATAATTTTTATAAGTGTTTTAAAAATCAAATAAATAAGCCGAATATGATAATTGAGTGCGACCGTGCTAGAACCACGAAATTCATGAATGCCTAACACCTTCTCCCGGGTTAACATAATTTCTTATCCGGATTTCTAGTTCGCGGACTTTAATACATAGTCAATCTTTTCCTCGATTCGAGATTCAACTGGTGACTTGGGACACCATAAATCTCCCAAGTGGCGACTCTGAATCTTTAAATGAATCCCATTTTGGTTGTCCTTTAATTGGAAAAACTCCCTTTTATATCCATCGCGCCCTCGCGGGCATGCGTAAAAACGAGGTGTGACAGTCACAACAAGTGAGTGTTGGGCAAGTGACAACGCCGACCAGACTTTAGTGCTCCCTTTACGTTTCCCCCTCCTCAGCCCAGTTGTCCACTCGTGTAAGCCAAGTCTAGAACAATAAACCCAGGTTTTAAACCTAGACTAACAAAGCCTCATGCCGGATCCCTAGTAGGAACGTTTGTTTGCATCATGTTGCATTTGACTTAGGGGAAAGGCTGGCTTTGCATAAACGGCCACTTTTGATCATTTTTAGGATTTTTGGTCAATTAGCTAATGCAGCCTTAAAATCATCGTCCCCGAGGTGCTGAAAGACCGTGTTTACAAAATCATGTATATTATTTAATTTGAAAAAAAATAAGAAAAAGAGTTAGTGGCAAGTAAATGCCGTTTGAATTTTCGGTCAAAATAAGTCAAGCTAGTTTCGGCGGTGTTTTAAACCGTTCTTGCAGGATAGCCTTAGAGTACGTTTCATTTGTCGAAAGGCTATTTTTGTAAAAGAACGGACAAGTTTGCAAATTAATCCTCCCCAACCTCAAAATTCATGTGAAAATTGGGAAGGGGCCACGCTTGCAAAAAATAGCCATTTAAAATTGGCAAATAGTGAAAGGAAGTTGGCCATTGTTTTGAGTTTGTAATTCTCTTGATTAGAGTATGTCTGCTATTTAATTTTCGAGTCTGTAGGTTGTCTTTTCGTCAAAGTCTTTTAGTTTTTTCAGTTTTTAAACCTTTCTTTTAAAATCGATGTTTGTTTTATTATGAAAAAACTGAAAATTCCAAAAAAAAAGTGTTTTATTGATTGTTTGCCATTTATCAGCGCGAACTACGCATGGTCTGATTCATGCGGGGTCATGATACGTAGGCAATCTCCATAAGATTCGACCACAATAAAAAAAATGAAAAAATTATGAAAAAAATTAAAAAGAAGAAAAAGAAAAAAAAACACGAAAGTGAAAAATGTTGATAATAATAAGGACTGATTGAGCCCATTTCTAATATATTTTGTTTTGAATTGTTGAGAAAATTGAGGTGGTTGGTTTGTGGTGAGCCGGAAATACAAGATCCAAGAAAACATGATGGTGATCCAAGACAGTGACACCCAAAATGTTGCACAAGAGTCTTTTAAATACACGCCATGATGCACACTTTGTGGGGATATATTGACTAAAGCTAAAAATATTAAAGCAGATAGTGGCCTTGGTAATATTGATGCGAAAAATGCCGTGCTTGATAATTGGGAAGACTCCATTTCTTGGTCAATCAGAGTAGAGTTTTTGGTGGTTTATTTTGTTGTCATTTCTGTCGTCCAGATTATTTCAGGGTTGTTAATCATTGTCTTGTAACCAAAACTCTTCTATCATTCTAGTTTGTCCAGTTTTCTGTTGGTCGTAGTGCCTCATTTAGTATTGTCTAGGTTTGTTCCAAGGGTTGTACACCAGTTTATTGTGCTTATCTTGTTGTACCAATTCTTTCCTAGCCCGTCTAATGCGATTCTCTGTCTTCCGTTATTTCTAGCAATTTTCCTTTGATTTAAGTCTTTCCTCTTTATAGTCCTTTTTCTATCAACTCTAGTGACATGGAATCTAAACATGATTTTGGCCTAATCTTAAAAGATAATCATGAAGTAATTGCAAGATGATCGGGGCATTTAAAGGAAATAAAAACAATTTCAGATTATTTGGAGCCCTAGTCATATGAAACCGGGGCAAGTAAAAAGGAATCCAGTTAAAGGCAAGGTGGCCAAATTGACACGGGGTCGTTCATAACAATGAAAATGAGTGTGTTGCCCAACAGTGCTTCAAAGATATGACGAATGTTAATCGTGTTGCTTGAACTTGGCATGTTTTGAAGATTGGAATGACGAAGGCATTTTGTTCTGCTACCCAAATACTTTATCCTTCGTTAACCCTTTGAGCCTTATGTATTTTCTTTCATACCCCTCCTTCGGACTCAGTAGCAAAGGAACACATAGAAAAAGAAGAGAAAAGAAGAAAACAAGAAAAACAAAAAGAGAAAAGAAAGCAAAAAAAAAAACAAAAAAAAACAAAAAAAGAAAAAATAACAAAAAGAAAAAAAAATGAATGAAGAGGAGAAATAGAACAACAAGGAATTGGGAACTACGTTTGACCTGATTCCTCAAAGAGGATACGTAGGCGCTTCACAGCTCGGTTGTAGTGTAAATAAAACTAAAAAAGCCCCAAGAAAGAAACTGGGGCAAATAATTGTGTTTATTATAAATAAATCTGGGTCCGAAGGTTGTAAATTGTGAACCCAAAGTTGAATTGTTTTGAGCCTTTAATACCCTTTTTTTTCTAGCCCTATCCAAATCCCACATTACGGTCCAAAGAAAGACCTTCCGATCAGTCTTCAAAAAATGCCACGTCAGGCGAATGAGAGAGTCCTATAAGAACATAACACTCTGATTCTCAACAGAAAAGACTCTGATTTCCAGCAGAAGAAATATAAGAGAGTCTTAGCGGTAACACCCTCAATCCCCAGCTGAAGAGTAATACAAATGAGAGAGTCTTATTGGTGAAAACCTTCATGGGCACCATAAGGCGATGAAAGCTGAGAGAAAAATCAAAATGAGAGAGGCATGATAGTGAAAACCTTTCTGCCACTACAAGTCGAATAAAGATTGAGAATAATATGGAAATCACCAGACAGAAATCTTGAAGGACGATTGACGACGGAGGATAGGCCATATGTGCATGTCATGACTATTAGAGTCGATATCCGCGTTTGATAGGGTTTTATTTTATAGTTTCTTTTGTTAGAAAGTCATCTTTTATTTGTCTTCTATACTAGTTTCCTTTTATCTTTCTCCTTTCATCAAAATTCCTCAGTAGAGTCTGTTCGTGAGAAATGACCTCAAAATTTGACATCAACTTTCCAATTATGCAAGACGAGATCTGATTGGTACACCCAAGTGGTATAAGTCAGGAGGGAACAAACGCAAGACCAGTGTCAAAAAGGACATTTCCCAATAAGAGAAAATTGACAAAGGGATATATCAGTGTCACGGAGGATATCTCTAGCAAAAAACGAAGGTTGATAACCTCGAGGCCAAGGCCAATGAGACTCAAAGGTCGGGGAAATGCTCGTTCCTAAGCTATGCCACAAAAGAAGAGGGATATCCCCAACAAAAAAGAATTTTCAGTGACATGGGTGAAAGAAAAGTTGTTTCATATATAAAACATGCAAGATCCTCAAGCCGAGTCACTGACATAGGAATTTGGGTGGTCAAGATACTAGTGGAAAACAATGGTGAAAGGCTTGTGAACAAAAGTCGTCAAGGAGGGCGAGGAAGCAAGAAAGGGAAAAACTAATCCCCAGCAGGAATATCATCCCTACCAAACAATAAGTTTTGACAATGAAATTCAGAGAAGGGAAAGAGGAGGAGAAGTGTCCCCAGCAGGAACATCACAACCAACCACCGTGTTTTAAACTAACAAGTTTTCTTTGATTTGAAGCAGGAAAAGGAAATGGAGTTGATGGCGGAAAGGCATGCCACAAGGAAGATTATCAAACTGGGGCAGAAAATTTTCCTTTCATTTGGAAAATTTTCTGGAAGACGGGTATCCATTTGAGAAAGAAGAAATATAACACTACTTTTAAGGGAAGTGGCCCTTGAACCTGTATTATCCCCAGCAGTGTGGAAAGAAAGGAAATACCAAGTTTTCAATGAAAGGAGTTGTATCCCTAGCGGACAGAACAAAAGGGATGAAACTTTGATTAAGAAAAGGAAGAAGCTAGTGTCATCCCCAGCAGCTTTCAAAAGAATAAAATACCGATTTTGAAGGAATAAAATTCCCAGCAATGTTATCCTCAACAGCGTTATCCCCAGCGGATAACATTTTGATCCTCACCAGTATTGAGAGATAATAAAAGTTTTGAAGAGAGTAGTTTTGAAAAAAAAAATAAGAAAACAAAAGAAGAAGAAGGGGAAGGAAGGAGATTCCCCAGTAGTATTAACTCCATCAGGTAAGTAAATCATTTCCTAGCAGTGTTATCCCCAGCATCCGAAGGAAGACGATACGAGTGTTGAGGAAAGTAGTTCTGAAGTCAATTACCTATTTGAGGAAGAAAGGAGATGACATAAAGTGTTAAGGGAAGGAGGAGATCATCCCCAGCAAGAAGGTCACAACCGACCATTATTTTCAAGAAACTGATAAGATTTTTCTTTGTTTGTAACAGGAACAAAGCAGTGCAAAGTTTCTCCTGAGATGAAAAAATCTCAGTCTGATGAATCTTTTTCCTGAGATCACAACAATTTAGAACTAGTCTAAGGAATTATCTCCTAGCGTCAAAGTCTTAGTCCGATGAATCTTTCTCCTAAGACATCAAAATCTCAGTCCGATGAATCTTTCTCCTGAGATGGTAATCATTCGATCTATAAATTATCTCCTAGAGTCAAAATCTTAGTCTGATGAATCTTTCTCCTAAGATATCAAAATCTTAGTCAGATGAATTTTTCTCCTGAGATGGTAATCATTCAATCTTTAAATTTCATGTCTTAGCAATTAGGCGCCCACCTGTATAACGATGGAATACATTTTCTTGTCTTAACATTAGGTGCGCACCTGTATAACGAGGGAATACATTTTCATGTCTTAGCAATTCGGCGCCCACCTGTATAACGAGGGAATACATTTCATGTCTTAGCAATTAGGCGCCCACCTGTATAACAAGGGAATACATTTTCATGTCTTAGTATTAGGCGCCCACCTGTATAACGAGGGAATACATTTCATGTCTTAGCAATTAGGCGCCCACCTGTATAACGAGGGAATACATTTCATGTCTTAGCAATTAGGCGCCCACCTGTATAACGAGGGAATACATTTTCATGTCTTAGCATTAGGCGCCCACCTGTATAACGAGGGAATACATTTCATGTCTTAGAAAATAGGCGCCCACCTGTAGAACGAGGGAATACATTTCATGTCTTAGCAATTAGGCGCCCACCTGTATAACAAGGGAATACTGTTCAAGTTCAACAATCAGGAGCCCACCTGGAGAACAAGGGAATATATTTCAAGTTCAGCAATCAGGCGCCCACCTGGAGAATGAGGGAAGACAATTCAAGTTTTAAGGGAAGGCAATTCAAGTTTCAAAAAAAGATAGAACAAATTTCAAGGGAAAGCAGCAAGGTTTAAAGAAAGACAGTTCGAATATTGGCAATCAGGTGCCTACCTGGAGATAAGGGAATTCACTTCAGAGTGCAATGCAAGTTAGCAACTGTGACGACCCAAAGGGTCATCACTTATTTTATTAATCATTTCGAGCTCCTGAGGCCTTGAAAACCTCATTCTATGTTGCCTCGATTTACGTGCACAATCCGAGCATGTAGCCGGAAAGATTTTGTGATAGAAAATATGAATTCTATGGGAAATTTGGATAAAAATGATATTAATATTGATATGGTTGACTTCGGTCAACATTTTTGGTAAACGGATCCGGACCCGAGATTGGATGGTCCCGAGAGGTCCGTAGGAAAATATGGGACTTGGACATGCGTTCGGAGTCGAATTCGAGGCCTAGAGCCCGAGTTATGAATTTTTCTATGAAATTGTTTTTGATGTAATTGTTAAAGGAAATGAATTAATTGACATTGGTATCGGGCTCGTATTTTGGTTCCGACGCCCGGTACAAGTCTTAAATATTATATATGTGATTTCTGTAAAGTTTGATGACATTCGGATGTCGTTTGAGATGTTTTGGACCTTGAGTTCCAAGTTGAAACTTTTGAAAACCAAAAGTATGAATATCATGAATTTGAGGCTTGATTTGATGAAAACGATGTGATATTGGCGATGTGATCGCACGAACAAGTTCATAATGTGTTTTTGATGTTGTGTACATGTTTTACTTTGCCCCTTTTTGACCATATACCCTGCCAAATCACTAGAATAGCAGTATCATTTTTCCTTAATCACCAGAAAGATCGATTCTTAGATAACCTGTAGCTGCCCGCGCTGCTCAATAATTTTTTTTTTGTTTTTCTGGTTTTTTTGACTTCCCGTATATTATGAACTGATCTCAACGCCTTGAACATGCCATTACCAACTTTCCATAACACATCGCATATACCATACCTGTCACGCCCCAAATCGGGGATCATGACCAGCGCCTGACCGGGTTGCCCCAATCAAGCGGACCTGGGTGCCTTTCATTCCCACGCGTTACCCCTGTATTGATTGTTTCCCATTAACCAACTATCTTACTAACCATGAATGATTTCACATTAAACAATTGAAACCATACGAGTGATTTATTAACAAGTTTGCAGTTTTTACAACGCCCGACATAACGTAATATATACATAAGACTGGAGTCCCACAGTTTACATGTCTACAGAGCCTCTAGGATACAAAAAAGGGAATACAATACTTGCCGGTAACAAGGCTCCGGCTATACCTTACAAAACCAAAATGAAATCTAAACAAAAGTGGCATGAACCACACAAGGCCCCAAGGAAGAAGAAAGGGGCTCACCAAAACGGGCAGTGGAAGGAGAAGGATACTACTGCCGATGAGCTGAAGTGCCTGCTACTGATCCACCTACAATCATAACACGAATGTAGCGTCCCCGGCAAAAGGGACGTCAGTACACTTGAATTGTACTGGCATGTATGTACAAACTTTGTCCCAAGTAAACTCAAGCCATTGAATTACATCAACAATTAGTTAAGCCAGCCAATCATGTTTTCCACATTTTCCTCATTTCAAATAATTCTCAACACAAAGCACTTTCTACGATCAACCAATTTAACAATAACCAATCAATCACGTAAAGCACAAGTAGTCAAATAAAGGGGTAATCAGTGCCCCACAGGTTGCAAACTCGCTGTCTCCTTTCACAATTTCACATTATTGATTTTTGTATCAATTTTCAATAGCGATTTCGATCGCTTTCCATCCTTATTGCCCCCGACCACCCTTATTACCTCGGCCACCCTTATCACCCCAACCCACACCTTATTTCCTCACGTTGCGGCGCGCAACACGACCCCGCCTTACAGTTTAAAACACAATAATTTCAAACAGCAGATAAGGTACTACACACAATTTCAACAAGTTCAAATAAGCAACTTGCACATTGTTTCATGTCCTCAATTACTTATCAAGCCAATATCACAACCAAGTTACAATATTTCCATAATCAAGAATATTCACACAATTCAAGTGTTTCATATCTTTCCAAAAGGAACCATATATGCCATAACAACAATTTTTCTCACTTCTTTACCAATTCCAATTCCTTTGTCATCTTTCAATTCATATTTCAAACCATACCACATGTAGTTCAATCATCAATTGAATACCCAACAATGATATCGAAAAATCACATAAAATCTCTCAAATTAACACATGTCAAACAATTTCACACATATGGGCGATTTTACAAGAATCAAAATTAGCCATACATACCTGGTGATGATTTTTCTTCCTACTTTATGCTTACCCAAGATATCCTACTCTTGCCAACCTTGTTCTTGAAGACTCTTACTTCTACTCACTTCTTTTTACTAGAAATCAAGTTCAATAATCATGCATGAGTGTAAAAATTCTATTTTCAAAAGCTATTATATGCAAACCTCTCTTTACCCAATTTAAAACTGAAAATCAAAGAAAATAGTTAGGGTTTTTACCTTGAAAAGATTGGGGAAGTTGAATCCTTGCCCTAGAATCCCTTGGAATTAAGATGGTTGGAACAATCTTTGAAGATGAAAGATTTCTCTCTCTAAAAACCCTCTCTTCTCTCTCTAATTTTGGTAAGATGATATGATAAAATGAAGAAGAAAGGTGTTATATTAAAGAAGAGATCGGGTAAAAATGTTACAAAAATCTGGACCGGGTCAATTATGCCACCTTGCGACCGCAGAATCAACATGCGGTCCGCATAGTGACCGCAGAATGGCCTCAAAATGACACAAGTTCTGTTACAGAATGCGACCAATATGCGGTCCGCATTCTCGATATGCGATCGCAAAGTGCACCGCAGATTCACTATGCGATCGCATATCGACCGCATTTTGAACACGATTTTTGGGAGACTTTCTGGAAAGCTTTGCGGCAAGAATGCGGTCCGCATAACAGGTTTGCGGTCGCATTCTTGACCGCATATTTGACACTTTTCTGGAAAACTTCATTCTCTACATTTTTGACACTTAAATCACTACCAAGGGTCCGAACCGCGGCGAGCTTCTACGCATTCCTAACACATTATTCGGACCATGACACTATAGCTACTAGGTTTTATGCACAAATATTTTACGGGGCCTTACAATACCACACTGAGATAAGATGGAAACTTCTATCCTTTTCATACGTCGCAAACATCGACGCACTCTACTAGTCAAGGACCTTTATGATCCCATATAGAAGAAAAGTCATTGCACATTCCATGCCTCGCATACCGACAGGAATATACTCACTTTTGAATGACTTTTGTGGTATGAATGGATGCTTGATGTGAGTTATGTATACATACAGTGGAGTGTGGAATCAGGCATGGTGATTCATGTGTTATATAGGTGATGGAGACTAGAAGTCCTCGTAGTCCGCCTATGCAGTGGTTGTATACCGTGTGTATCGGCACCGTTTAGCGATCATTGGAAATGGGAAGCCCTAGTGGCTGCCTCTTAACTTGATATGATGAATATGGGTTATGATACTTGATTGCAGACTGGTTGTCATAAGTCAGGTCATCTAGACTAATGTGATATGGACTATGTCGGGAATGGCACAAATTGCGTAGCACAGTGCCTCGGAGTATGCTCCAGCAGGATAGTTGTACCGAGGACCATCGAATTAAACTTCTATTAACATTAGCCTCTCATAATACTACGGATCCTGAGCATGGACGAAAAACATGTTCATTTGTTCTTCCTCTAAGGCCGGCCTGACATTAGTAGCTTCTGACCTCCAGCGAGTAGCACACTAATTAAAGGTCTCTGTAGGCTTTCTTGAGATTCTGAATATAGAACATAGCTGGTGCATTCTCAGTGTTGAACCTGAATCGTTCCATAAAGTCGGATGCCATGCTCACCCAACTAGTCCATTTTTTTGCGTCTTGGTTAATGTACCTAGATAACGCATCACCCTTGAGGCTCCTCATGAACATCTTCATGCGGATTTTCTCATCCCTTCCAACTCCTATCAACTTGTCACAATACATTCTGAGGTGGACCCTGGAATCATCTGTACCGTCAAACATTTCAAACTTGGGAGGTTTGTAACCCTCCGTCAATTCAACACCCGGCTGAACACAAATATCTGCATTTGGTGATTTGGTGAATCGGCCTACGACAACCACATAAGTCCATTTGACTAATACGATTGTAGTCATAGGAACTTCCGTTTATATATCGTATTGGGAGTAATGTCATACGTTCATACTAGGACGCATCGGCCTACGACAACCACATAAGTCCATTTGACTAATACGATTGTAGTAATAGGACATTCCATTGGATGCATCGGCCGATGACTATAATCGTATTAGTCCAATGGACTTATATACTAATTACGATCGTAGACCACATACGATTGTACTAAACGGAAGGTCCTATTTAGTAATTGACCGTCTATGAATATGATTTCATTCATGTACTATGACAATCTATTATGACTACAATTGTATTAGTCCAATGGACTTATGTGGTTGTCGTATGACGATGTGTCCTAGTATATGAATGAAATCATATTCATAGACGTTCATACTAAGGTCATAGTAATACGATTGTAGTAGGACGCATCGGCCTACGACAACCACATAAGTCCATTTGACTAATACGATTGTAGTCATAGGACCTTCCGTTTGAATAATACTATATATCAAATATCTATAATATACATCTACCGTGGCCTAGTATTACATGGACAACTTATTTTTTGTGGTCACTATTACAATAAATTCATAAATCAGAACATGAAAGCCGTCTGCACAGATAGAAATGTTCAGGTGAAAGTTGACTAACTAGAAAATGCGTTGTCAACTGGATATACACCAACTTCCAGACGATACACCCCAAATAGATTTCATATTGTGCTAGCAGAAAAAAATGGACTTATGTGGTGCCAGAGATGTCACTATTGAGAGTGATGGTGTATTGAAGATGCAGGGCCAGATATGCGTGCCCGATATGTATCCCAACATAAACTGCATACAGTTTTTGAGTATGCAGGATGTCCTAGTATATGAGATGTAATTCGATGAATTTGAATAGCTGTACTGTGTGACTTGTTTGTCCCTGTTGTGTTGTGACTTGAGACTTTTGAAATGCAAAGATTGGATGGCTATTTTAATTCTGCGGGTCGCCTCGAGGAATGCAGCTCGCCTAGACATGTAGGCTAGATTTCAGTGCAAAGATATGTGAGCAGTAATGAGGGATTTTTGCCCATTCGCATAAGTCCATTGGACACAATGTCCCATTAAGGCACTTGATATTGTACAGTAATATACCAATTTTTAGAATATTACAATTGGCTACTACAATCGATTTGATTATGGATTTCATAAGTTGTCCATTTAATGATTGGCGATTGTAGTCATGTGTATTTGACTACTGAAGTTACAATACAATGTTATTTACTCACAATCTGTTATGACTCACAAATGTAACTTCAAATCATTAAAAGGGACACATAATCCAATCTACAATAGTATTTTGTCACACTATTACCGGCCTAAGTTTATTTGAAATGGAATTATTATTTCTAATGCTGGTATAATAATGTGGAGTCCAGAACAACAATAAGGGAAATCTCTGCTTGCTTTTCAGGAAAGAATGATTCATACCAAAATGAGAAGTTCATGCGTGGTTGTCGTTTCCTCGAAGCTGAGCTACAAGACATGGATAGAGTTCTTGCTGGCCGGTAAGCATAGTCCTTCTGGATGCTGTTAATTAGCTTTTGGCCTGGAATTTACTTTTGTTCTATGGCATTACTTGAAGAAATCTCGATATGATGGAGATATTTATGTTTTTATTTTTCTGATTCGCAAATCCTTGGTGACTTCCGTATTCTTCTTTTTGAGGCTTCCAATAAATCTAAAACTAAAAAGATTGCAGAGAAGTAGGCACGTTAAGACCTTCCTACCAGACACCTTGAAGGAAAATAGTAATCCACTGCTCTACTAACGTCTGTGCTAGTATTTGTATGCCATTAGGGGCTATATTGAAGCATCTAATGCCTATTGAACCAATAATGTGAATAGGCATTGGATGGTGAATATATCGTGGTGATTTATGGTGTTATTTTCCATAAATTGAACGAACCAGGGATATAATTCAATATAATGAAAATTGCAAGAATACTAATTTTATGAACGAACCAGGGATATAATTCAATATGACCAATTACTAATATTATGACTAGGGGTGTACATGGACCGGGTTGGTTCGGTTTTTATCAAAATAAAAAACCAAATCAATTATTTCGGTTTGGATTGGTTCGGTTTTGTCGGGTTTTTCGGATTTTCGGATTTTTTTGTTACATGAATATTATTTCCATCTTACGTTATTAAAATTATAGATAAAGCTTTGATAAGTGAATATATGTTTAGTAAATATAGAAAAAGTTGACAAACATATGATCTATTAAAATATTCTAGTGGGAGAAATTTTTTAGTAACACATGATAGTTATTTTCTTAGTCGTCTAACAATAATTTTTCATTCACTTACGCTTTCAAGGTTAATACATGAGAGGATCCCAAATATTTCTATATTTTATAAAACAAAAATCACTACAAAGTCTTAAAAATATAAATAAAATTTATATAATTATGTCGGTTAATTTGATTCGGGTTTTTTTACTTTATACCAAACCAAGTCAAACCAAACCTAGTCGGGTTTTTTAATCGGTTTGGTTTAATTTTTCGGTTTGGTGTGGTTTTCCGGTTCGGTTTGAACACACCTAGTTATGACCTCGTTCACATAACATAAGTTATTCATGATATTGAGAGAAAAGGCAGCTATATTATGCACTAATAGCTGCCCAGGGAAATAATTGTATTACGTGAACGCGATATTCACATATCATTTTCTCCCTATAAGAATTACATCAAACGTTTGTAAATTAATTTGTAAAATTATATGAATGATTATGGCGTAGCCCAGACGATTTTTTATTTCACGGATTCATTAGAATTAAATGGTAACCTAAAATAAATAGAAATTATATTTATCACGGTGACAAATGGATATGATACTAGAATCCGAATTGGTATAATTTACGGATATTAGCCATGAATAACCCATTGCAACTATGACGCTAATTTATTCTTGTTAACTTCGATATTAAGTTTTGAAATGTATAGGAAAGCACATGTGTTATTATTATCTTATTAGTAATAAGTCATACTTTCTGATCCATTTGATTTGTCCATAAAATAAGGTAATGGACTTATGTGTAATATCTTTAATGATATGTACCTAATTAGCCTAAATTTAGCCTTTTGAACAGTATACTGATGTTACTATTGATATGCATCAGATATTTTTCAAAAATGACTAATCGCTACTCATTATAATGTTCGTTATCATACTATTAGTAAGATTAAATACTATAGAATCTTTACCTCTTTTAATACGATGCATATCATTAAAATATAATTATTTGTGATGTGACTTCTTGCTTTTATAGTTGATCATAGATAAAAGAATAAAACTTAAGCTTTAATGATACAAATCGTATTAGGTTATATATCGTGGAGTTACTCATAACAGGTTAATATTCTATAGTATTTAATCTTACTAATAGTATGATAGTATAAAATGACTCTTTATACATCATGGAAACAAAATACTAGTTTTCCACTAAGGGGTTCACAGAAGCAAGATGAATTACTAATATTCATCCTGGGTTGTAAGTTTAGTCTCTCAATGAAGTATGAGAGACACTAAATATTATAGTAAATTGATTTGTCCCACATTATGTTTAAAACAGAATGAAATATATATTTAGTTGGACATCAGGCTATTGCAAGGCGGTTTTGAGAGTAGTTATTCGCAATCCATAGTAAATATTAATTGTTCACTATTCAGGTGTTGGGGGTAGAGTCTCATATGAAACTACTTGCATTGAAATATATTCCTTTGTTTTCAGGTGAGCATCTGCTTACAGCTTAACTAATATGATTTATAATAATTGCGACATTCACATATCTTCTTAGTAATGTAAATATCGCGATTTGAAGATTATATAAATTTATGATCACAGATTTCAATACCACAATTATTTATGCATTAGCTTATCCAATTACTAATAATAGAAGGATAAAACAATTATTGCTTTATAACTGTTGAAAAACAATTATTACTGACTAAGTTTTGAAACTCTTATGTTGATTAGTCTGACTAATCAACATATCTGATTATTTCTGTTATTATATTAACATCTTATGTTGATTAGTCTAACTTGTAGTTCTTGAATATCTAATTCAACAAACGTATGTAACATCGTAGGAGATAAATGTAGGAGTTATTACATTCAATCCACGAGAAAACTACAAATAGGTTATCAATATGTACAAACAGATACGATCAAAAAGTAATGATGTCACTCCATATACTACGACTGTTTCTTAGATTGTATCGAGTGAGGATACAATTTACTCTCTTCTCCCACGTACCCACGAGACGTTAAGAGTTTCAAAACGTAAGTAATATGTCTTATTACTTATGTCATTTGCTAATAAGGGAAAGTTATAGAGAAGAAATTACTTAAGTTCTGTATAATATCACGTAAATTTACTTGGTATCCCTTTGATACATTCGTCCCATATTCCATTCCATTTATGTAAAACTCAGTCATTTGGTATAAATTTATCGTCCCATATTACTTACCAAAAATCCCTAACTGTTAATGAATAAGTTATAGTGACGGTAACTCCTCGTGACTTACATTCCCTCTGAAACCAAATAATGACCAAGAATGAAGCCCTTTACTTTTTGCAAGGGAAAGAAATTTAGTTAGGAGTTATGTCAATCATCTAATACGATCATTTTAGATAGTAGGATAATCGTAGGGTATAATATCTAAGTTTAAGATGGTTATGCGCCCTACAATCCGACAACCAAGGTTACTTAAGGCCTCATTCTTCTATATATATAATTCCATGTGTACGCAGGTGCATATTGATACCCTAGGTTTAAAATATCTACAAAATTACTATATTTGCTGACTTGAATATATGTTCACTTGCATATAAAATTGCATAGTTGTACAACAAATAATGGTATTACTGTCAATATCGGTTACAAATGATGTTGTACTACAAATGCAGAAAGAAAATACAAATACAAAAATGCATGCCCTATGAATATATTAAAGCTCTTTCGAATAGGATATTTCAGGTTCATCCGCCTTTGAATATGATTTTTTAGGTTCATCCGCCTGCGAATAGGATATTTTAGGTTCATCCGCCTTCGAATAGGATATTTTATGCTCATCCGCCTACGAATAGGATATTTGAGGCTCATCCGCCTTCGAATAGGATATTTTAGGTTCATCCGCCTTCTAATAGGATATTTTAGGTTCATCTGCCTTCGAGTAGGATATTCTAGGTTCACCCTCCTTCGAATAGGATATTTTAGGTTCATCCGCCTTGCAATAGGATATTTTAGGGTCATCCGCCTTCGAATAGGATATTTTAGGTTCATCCGCCTTCGAATAGGATATTTTAGGTTCATCCGCCTTCGAATAGGCGATCCGGGTTCCAGAAAATTAGTTGGGGATTTAGTCCTCAAATTGAGGCCGATGTTTTATACAAACTTAATTACTCTAAATAAAACCTAAATGTAAATGCAACATATATTTTTTGTGTTTTATATTAATTTACAAATAATCACGCACAGACAAAACTGTAGATAATTAAGAAATAACACGAAATTCTCAGAAAATCACACACAACACAAAACTATTTATTTTTTTGAGTAATTCTCATATAGGGCAAAAATCATGTGCCCACAACTGCCCCTCTTTGCCCGAAAGCGCGAAGAGTTTTCGTGCAAAGATAAATGAGCGAATACGAGCGATTTTTGCCCGTTCGAGCACTCCAAGTCAAGCATTTTTTTGAAAAACTTTGACCGAGCCTTTGCTTCGGGAGTGTTGCACTATAGAACAAATAATTACTACAACCCTAAGTATTAATAATATTTCCGGCTACACAGATGTATTGTAGTAAGGCAAAAATAGTACTTAGCGTAAAGTTATGACTATAATTGTACTTATTCTCAATGTTGTCCCGCACACAATAAAGTCTGTCCTATTACTACAATCGTATTAGTCAAATGGACTTAAGTGGTTGTCGTAGGCCGATGCATCCTAGTATATGAATGAAATCATATTCATTCACGGTCAATTACTAACTACAATAGTATTAGTCCAATGGACTTGGTTGTCGTAGGCCGATGCGTCCTAGTATATAAATGAAATTATATTCATTCACGGTCAATTACTAAATACAATCGTATTAGTCCAATGGACTTATGTGGTTGTTGTAGGGATTTGAGGGATATATATTTTTCGGTGCCTGAGTAGAGGTCCAAGAGGATGTTGAGGAATCAATAAAATATTGTAATAAGGTAGAGGTCCAACGAGAATTCTACATATATGTACTTTTCGTTAGACCACGTGGATATTTGAGGAACACGTAGGGATGAGTACTAATGACTTCACTACAATTTAGTTGATATGGTTCTATCCCTGAGGATAGTGCCTCAGACTCCGAACGAAAAATATATATCACCAGTTTCTAGTCCAATTATCTCAGGATGTTGAGGGATAGTTTTGGTATTTAATATCCCAAATTTCCAAGATTAAAGGTTGATTCTTCAATAAAATGACATTTCTAGATCACGAGACTCACCTCCAATCAATCCCCGTTGAAACCCTCTTCAATTATATATTTACTTTATTCGCATCAATTACGATATATGATAACCTAATTGACTTAATTGTAAATATTTGACGGAGTCTGAAGTGTGGAATTCAGATATAATTGTAAATATTTGACATTACTAAATATCGGTTTACCTGACAATAGTGCCTCAGACTTCGTGTGTGCATTACCAATATATCATAGGACCTTAGAGGATACATAGTTCAATTATTCTGAACACCTATGACTACAATCGTATAAATAACGGATCCGCAAGCTCCAGCATGTACCTCAGTCATAATCATGTCAGCTTGTTGTGCATCCACGCATCTCAGCAAACCCAAGTCTGGTGTTCTTTTATATACAATCCATCCACTGAGGAAAAAGCCATTTGCTAAGCGTCTTATAGCTCTTTTCTAATCTCCAGTGGCTTGTTCTGGGTACTTTCATGTCTTTAAGTATTCCTTGATATCGTGATACCACGGTTCTCCATCTAGTTCTCCTTCCACAGCAAAATAGTAAGCATATTGATCATACACCTGTATCTGAAGTGGATATATATAGGCTTTATCCGGATGATGTAACATAGAGGATAATGTGGCCAAAGCATCTGCTACTTCATTGTGCATTCTTGGGATGTGTTTGAACTCCATAGATTGAAATCTTTGGGACAGTTCATGTAGACAATGCCGATAAGATATCAATTTCAAATCTCTTATCTCCCATTCTCCCTGAATTTGATGTATCAAAAGATCCAAGTCACCCATGACCAAAATCTCCTGAACACCCATATCTATTGTCATCCTCAATCCCAATATACACGCTTCATATTCGGCCATATTGTTTGTGCAGAAAAATCGAAGTTGAGCGGTAACGGGATATTGTTGACCCATTTCTGAAATAAGTACTGCTCCAATTCCAACTCCTTCACTGTTGACGGCTCCGTCGAAGTACATTTTCCAACCTGGCTTATCACTTTATTCTATTTCTTCAACATCAATTGCCTCCTCATCCGTAAATATGTCTTTAGTGGCTCATATTCATTATCCACTGGATTTTCTGCTAGGTAATCTGCAACTCCTTCCGCCTTCATTGCCGTACGTGTTATATAAATGATGTCAAATTCTTTGAGCATAATCTGCCACTTAGCAAGTCTTTCTGTAGGCATAGGCTTCTGGAATATACACTTTAAAGGGTCTAACCGTGATATCAGATATCTAGTGTATGCTAACAGGTAGTGCTTCAATTTCTGAGCAACCCAAGTTAATGCACAACATGTTCTCTCTAACTGAGTATATTTTACCTCGTAAGTGTGAACTTCTTACTAAGGTAATATATAGCTTCCTCTTTCTTGCAAGTCTCATTGTGCTGCCCCAGTACACAGCCAACGGAGTTGTCTAGCACTGTCAAATATAAGATCAAAGGTCTTCCTGGATCTGGAGGAACTAATACTGGAGGATTTGCCAAATATTCCTTAATCTTATCGAAGGCTTCTTGACATTCATCGGTCCACTTCACCGCTGCATCATTCTTTAACAATTTGAAAATAGGCTCACATGTTGATGTCAGCTCAGCGATGAACCGGCTAATATAGTTTAGCCTGCCTAGTAAGCTCATTACTTCCTTCTTGTTCTTCGGCGGAGGCAAACTTTGGATTTCTTTTATCTTTGGTGGATCTAGTTCAATGACTCGCCGGCTTACTATAAATCCCAATAGCTTCCCTGAAGGTACTCCAAAAGCACATTTTGCTGGATTGAGCTTAAGATTATATCTTCGGAGTCTTTGGAAAAACTTCCTCAAGTCTTTGACATGATCATGTTGCTTCTTGGACTTTATGATGACATCGTCCACATACACTTCAATTTCTCAATGCATCATATCATGAAACATTGTGGTCATTGCCCTTATATAAGTAGCTCTGGCATTCTTCAGCCCAAACAGCATCACTCTATAGCAGTAGGTTCCCCAAGGCGTGATAAAAGTTGTTTTTTCCGCATCTTCTTCGTCCATTAGAATCTGATGATACCCCGCATAACAATCTACAAATGAGCCAATTTCATGCTTGGCACAATTGTCGATCAATATATGGATATTTGGCAATGGAAAGTCATCCTTTGGACTAGCCTTGTTGAGGTCTCTGTAATCAACACACACTCTGGTTTTTCCGTCTTTCTTTGGAACTGGCACAACATTTGCTAACTAGGAGGGGTACTTAGTAACTCGTATGACCTTTGCCTCAAATTGCTTATTCACCTCTTCTTTTATTTTCACGCTGATGTCCGTTTTGAAGTTTCTCAACTTCTGTTTTACCGGCCGGCATTCTGGATAAATAGGCAATTTGTGTACCACCAGATCAGTGCTGAGTCCGGGCATGTCATCATAGGACCAGGCAAATATGTCCTTGTATTCATGTAATAACATTATTAGCTCTTCTCTGAGGGAAGCTTCTAGGTGTACACTGATTTTTATTTCCCGGACATTATTCTTACTCCCCAGATTAATAGATTCTATTTCATTTGAGTTCGGTTTGGGTTTTTCCTCATATTGATTCAAGTCTTTACTGATTTCGTCCAATGTTTCCTCATCTTCGTATTCTATTTCACTTTCATTTTCAATCTCTTGTATAACTATTTGATTGTCAAGACTAGGCCGGGAATCCTTCATGCATGACATATCATCAGAATCAATGAATATTGAACTGTACAAAGAAAGGAAAAAAAATAAGAATAAGGCCAAAATAAAGAAAGAAGAAATTTCATTTTATTGATATTTTTTCCAAAAGATAACAGAGGTTGGATACATTTGATTTCAGTGGGGTGTGGGGATTACAAAATAAAAACAACTTTGGGAAAGATGAAATATTTTTGAAAGCTAACTACCACAACTCCCTCCTGATCGGAAGAGGAGTAGCTTCCCAATTATTAAGTGTAGCGCTGGGTCCCACGAACTGGATATCCATCTTACTAGTCCCCTCACCATCTCCAACATGTTTACATCTCCGAACAACATTTCAAACCTTGCGAGAAGCTCCGCGTCAGGCCTTATTTCAGCATATCTCGACACAACAGTTGTCAAATGTCTTTGTGTACCAGGCCTAGTGAAGGTGTCAGATACTTTTGGAATTGGTTTCGTGAGGGTCCAACTTTTCTTCTTCGTTCTTTTGGCTCTATGGATGTCGATATAAGTATGTTTAAAGCCCAAGCCAAAGGTATCATTATTTCCCGGCAAGTGGACAGGTTGTGTTATTCCCTGTAAGGCTATCCCCAAACTTTTTCCCAGTGCGAACCCATTTCTGATCATCTCTTTAGCCACTATTACTGCGGTAGATGCCACTACATGAATTGGCATGCTCTGCCCTTCGGATATCTTGTTAACTACCACAGCATCTGTCACCTGATACACCCATGGTCCCTTGTCCCCTTTGATTTCTTCAAAACGCATTATGGTGTTACAAGTGTCACGCCCCAAATCGAGGAACATGACCGGCGCCTGACCGGGTTGCCCCAGTCAAGCGGACCTGGGTGCTTTTCATTCCCACGCATTACCCCTGTGATGACTGTTTCTCATTAACCAAATAAATTACTAATCATAATTGATTTCACATTAAACAAATAAAACGATACGAGTGATTCATTAACAAGGTTTCAATTTTTTTACAACGCCCGACATAACACAATATATATACACAAGACTGGAGTCCCACAGTTTACATGTCTACAGAGCCTCTAGGATACAAAAGAGAAATACAATACTTGCCGGTAACAAGGCTCCGGCTATACCTTACAAAACCAAAATGAAATCTAAACCGAGTGGCATGAACCACACAAGGCCCCGAGGAAGAAAGGGGCTCACCAAAACGGGCAGTGGAAGGAGAAGGATACTACTGCCGATGAGCTGAAGTGCCTGCTACCGATCCACCTACAATCATGACACGAATGTAGCGCCCCCGGCAAAAGGGACGTCAGTACACTTGAATTGTACTGGTATGTATGGACAAACTTTGTCCCAAGTAAACTCAAGCCATTAAATTACATCAACAATTAATTAAGCCACCCAACCATGTTTCCACATTTTCCTCATTTCAAATAATTCTCACACAAAGCACTTTCTACAATCAACCAATTTAACAATAACCAATCAATCACGTAAAGCACAAGTAGTCAAACAAAGGGGCAATCGGTGCCCCACAGGTTGCAAACTCTCCTGCTGCCTCCTTTCACAATTTCACATTATTGATTTATGTATCAATTTTCAATAGCGATTTCGATCGCTTTCCATCCTTATTGCCCCTGACCACCCTTATTACCTCGGCCACCCTTATCACCCCAACCCAAACCTTATTTCACCACGCCGCGGCGCGCGACACGACCCCGCCTTACAGTTGAAAACACAACAATTTCAAACAGCAGATAAGGTACTACACACAATTTCAACAAGTTCAAATAAGCAACTTACACATTGGTTCATGTTCTCAATTTCTTCTCAATTCAATATCACAACCATGTTTCAATATTTCCACAATTCAAGTGTTTCATCTCTTTCCAAAAGGAACCATATATGCCATAACAACAATTTTCCTCAGTTCTTTACCAATTTCAATTCCTTTGTCATCTTTCAATTCATATTTCAAACCATACCAAATGTAGTTCAATCATCAATTGTATACCCAACAATGATATCGAAAAATCACATAAAATCTCTCAAATTAACACATGCCAAACAATTTCACACATATGGGCGATTTTACAAGAATCAAAATTAGCCATACATACCTGGTGATGAGTTTTCTCCCGTTAACTTCCTACTTTATGCTTACCCAAGCTATCTTACTCTTGCCAACCTTGTTCTTGAAGACTCTTACTTCTACTCACTTCTTTTACTAGAAATCAAGTTCAATAATCATGCATGAGTGTAAAAATTCTATTTTTAAAAGCTATTATATGCAAACCTCTCTTTACCCAATTAAAACTGAAAATCAAAGAAAATAGTTAGGGTTTTTACCTTGAAAATATTGGGAAAGTTGAATCCTTGCCCTAGGATCCCTTGGAATTAAGTAGTTGGAACAATCTTTGAAGATGAAGAACTTCTCTCTCTAAAAACCCTCTCTTCTCTCTCTAATTTTAGGTGAGATGATATGATAAAATGAAGAAGAAAGGTGTTATATTAAAGAAGAGATCGGGTCAAAATGTTACAAAAATCTGGGCCGGGGTCAAATATGCGGTCACTATGCGACCGCAGAATCAACATGCGGTCCGCATAGTGGCCGCAGAATGGCTCAAAAAATTACGCAGGCTCTGGAACGATTTGCGGTCACTATGCGGACCGCATGTTGATTCCGCGGTCGCAAAAGTGCACCGCAGATTGACATGCGATCGCATATCGACCGCACATTGGACACAATTTTGGGCAACTCTCTGGAACGATTTGCGGTCACTATGCGGACCGCATGTTGATTCTGCGGTCGCAAAAGTGACCGCATATTTGACACTTTTTCGGAAAAATTATTTCTCTACATTTTTGAAACTTAAATCACTACCAAGGGTTCGAACCGCGGCTCGCAAGCTCGCCGCGAAGAATTCTACGCATTCCTAACACATCATTCGGACCATGACACCACATCTACTAGGTTTTATGCACAAAAATTTCACTGGGCCTTACAAACAAGCATCTTCATCTCCATGCACTGTAATTTCTTGCTGTTCCCATTCGAATTTTACCATTTGGTGCAGGGAAGATGGTACGGCTTTGGCCGCATGGATCCATGGCCATCCCAGTGATTGATTATAAGAAACAGTGACATCCAACACCTGGAATTCCATGGTAAAGTCCACCGGTCCAATGGTGACTTCCAGCACAATGTCTCCCAAAGTATTTTTGCTCCCTCCGTCAAACCCTCGAACACTCACACTGTTTCGACGGATTCTATCAGGATTAATCTTCTGTTTTTCGAGAGTTGAGAGTGGACAAATGTTTGAAATTAACCCGTTATCTATTAGGACCCGAGTGACCACTAGTTGTTCACTTTTGACGGTGAGATAAAATGCTTTGTTCTGCTCCGTCCCTTCAATTGGCAATTCATTATCCGAGAATGTTATCTTGTTCGTCTCAAAAATTTTGTTTGTGATCTTCTCACGATGGCAAACTGAGATTTTCTTGGGGACATGTGCTTCGTTTAGAATCTTTAACAACGCCTTCCTGTGCTCTTCTAAATGGATTAACAATGAAAGAAATGAAATTTGTGTAGGCATCTTTCTCAGCTGCTCTACTATCGAATAGTCTTGAGCTTTTATCTTCTTCAAAAACTCTTCTGCTTCTTCTTCAGAAACCGGTTTCTTCACATGACTCTACTTCACCACCTTTGTTTTCCTTAACTCTTCTGAGGCAAAGCATCGCCCGGAACGAGTGAGGCCATGTGTTTCATTGACCTCTCCCGTAACCTCCTTTCCCCTGTACATTACCGTGACTTTGTTGTAGTTCCAACGTATGGCTTTAGTATCTACCACTGGCATTTGCACCACCGGTTTTATGAATACTAGTCCACGTATGCTCCTTTTACCGTAAACAACGGTTTATCTCCTGGCACCACAATTTTCATAGTTTCAACCACTTACGGCTTTTTCACTGGTAACTCCGCTGTCGCCTTCTCTTTCTCAACCTCTTTCTCCACTTTGGTATTGGCTTTTATCATCATCACCGATTGAGACGGTTTCTTACTGCTTTCTTCTTGCTCTAACTCTATCATGTGTGTCTCATGCTTAGCTGGTAATGGATTCATAGTAATATTAGGAGTCTCTGGAGCCTGCACCTCGATCCTTCTAGTATCAATGAGCTCCTGTATAGCAGATTTCAAGTGCCAACACTTTTCCGTATCGTGCCCCGGTGCTCCGGAGTAATATTCACATCTGACTGACTGGTCAATGTTTTTGGGTGGTGGATTTGGAAGTTTTGGCTCAATCGGGCTTAGCATCCCCAACTCTTTCAAACGATGATAGAGACTGGTGTAAGACTCCTCCAGTGGAGTGAATGTTTTCTTTGTTTGGGCTCTGTTTCTCATTTATGGATCTGGACGAAAGCTGGGTCTATGTGGATTCTTATAGGTTCTGGAAGGTGAGTAGGTGTTTTGTGTGTGGTAGACATTCTGTGGAGTTTGGGCTCGCCATACATGTGGAGGCGATGGGTAATATTGAGCATGTTGGATGGAATAATGTAGGGTAGTGGGTGGATAATATGGTGGAGGTGGGTTGTAAGGTGCAGGTGGGTATGATTGGTATGGACATGGTGGGTGGTGGTATGTATTTTGGCCCCAAGACCACGGTCTAGTTTCAACAATTGCAACCACTTCCTTCTTCTTTTTACCGATAGATCCCCCATTTCCGATTTGTATCGCCTGATTCGTAGCTTTGATAGCCGAAAAGCTCATGATTTTGTTGGTTTTCAATCCTTCTTCTATGAAACTCCCCATTTTCACCACTTCATTAAAATTTTTACCAATAGCCGATACCAGATGACCATAGTAAGTAGGCTCTAAGGCCTGCAGAAAACAATCCACCATTTCTGTTCTCTCCATCTAAAGCCGTATTCCCGGAAACTTTCCCCGGGCTTCTTTTCCATCTTTGTTAGTGACAGCCTCTTCCTTCTTCTTTTTACTAATATATCCCCCATCTCTGATTTGTATCGCTTGGTTTGTGGCCTTAATAGCCGAAAAGCTCATGATTTTATTGGTTTTCAATCCTTCTTCTATGAAACTCCAAATTTTCACCACTTCATTAAAGGTTTTACCAATAGCTGATACCAGATGACCATAGTAAGTAGGCTCTAAGGCCTGTAGAAAACAATCCACCATTTCTGTTTCCTTCATAGGAGGATCCACTCGTGCTGCTTTTCCCTCCATCTAAAGCCGTACTCCCGGAAACTTTCCCCGGGCTTCTTTTCCATGTGGTTAGAAAACGACTAGGCTAGATCATCCCAGATGAACCATCTGGTGTGATCCTGACGTGTATACCACTCCAGCGCAGAACCACTCAAACTCTGGCTAAAATACGCCTTCAAAAGTTCATCTCTTCCCCCTGCACCACGGATCTTGCTACAATAACCCATGAGATGGGCTACAGGATCCTCGTGTCCATCGTACATGTCGAACATAGGTAGCTTGAATCCAACCGGGATCTGTACTTCTGAAAACTAACACAAATCTTTATATGCGATGCTCACTTGGCCTCCTGCCCTTGTATGTTACGGAAAGATTGTTCTAAACTTCTCATCTTCCGTGCCATTTCTTCCTGCTCCAAGTTCTTGATAGGCTTTTCTTCCGTCATCTCCATAAGTGGGGTATAGGAGTCATGCTGCCTAAATGTTGGCTCCGGCGGATAGTAATGTGTATCTTGCACATGGAACACTGGTTCACTTCACGATTTGAGCAACATGTGGTGGTGCCACATACACCGGGGCGACCCGTGGTGGTTGAGGTGGAATCTGTTTGGACAGTGGTGGTGGTGCGTGTGAAGTTGTGTCATAGTAGTGTTGGTAATTTGGGTACGTGGAGGATGAGTTCATGGTAGGTGGTTCGGGATTAGGATTGGCGGGAGGGACATATGTTGGATTGGCTGGATATGTGGGTAAAGGTTGACCCCCTGGACCAGGCTTGGTACATTTCAGACACTTGCTGCTTTAGCTTATACATCTCCACGCAACATCCACAACCTCTTCTTCTTGTACTGGGTCCATGATAGTTGGTTCAATCTTCTGAGTCACAGCCTTAGACATAGGTTTTGATCGTATGTTGTAATGATGATTTGCTAGAATGCCAGTTGCCAACTAAAATCTGATACTCATCAACAACAACACTTGTTAATAGTTAGTTCACAAAGGGGGTAAGATACAACGATTAAAAATCACAACTTTTGCCCTTGATCATTATGCATCATCCCGGCACTTATTCCATTTTGAATCGACTTTAATCTCTTCTTTCTCTTTTTTCATTCATCCTTTTTTTTTTCTTTTTTTTCTTTTTCTTTTCCTTTTTTTCTTTCTTTTCTTTTCTTTCTTTTTCTTTTTCAATTCTTTCTATTATACTTTTTTTTTCATTTTCAATTTTCTTTTTCATTCTTAGATATTTGCCTATTGCCCAAATAATTAGTATAAAGCGGAAAAAGATTAGCAACAACTTCTTTTGGAACCTTTTCATTGATACTCGAAAACATTGAATACAAAAATGATGTTGTGCTACAAATGCGAAAGGAATACCAATATAAAATACATGCCCTATGAGTACATTAATGCTCCTAATGCCCGCGAGACGTCGTTCGGTCATGCCGCGGACCTATATGCTAATCCACTTCGGAGTTTATCTAGGTCAGACATGACTTGCTTTACAAAGAACTTTACGACTGATCAAATGTTGCCTGGGACAAATCTTCGCACAATTGGCATTTTCTGGTGATGTACTGAGCAATATTGACGATTCTTTCTCGAATGACCCATTTTTCT